>JAPMOR010073170.1:100459-121026 GCA_026543865.1 Argiope aurantia
TAAGGGGCCGTCTTGATATTTAGATTTACACAAACTCAATTTTCTGAAATAATACTCAACATTGAATACATATCCACATTCTCCAGATTCTCGAATACACATTAATTTGCAATTTTGAATAAACAGTCGATAAGTTATAAACAATTGAAGTTTTCATTTCCTAATGTTAAATGAGAGCTTTTTTATAATGAATATTTCAATATAATTGTTATGTTACACTAAAACAGTTAATAGAAAAAGACAAATTATGAATTTTCAAAACTATAAACATATATTTTGTATTTTTCATCAATTTTTAAACCCATAAGTTAATAACAGAAACTCAAACATTTTGATGTCAATCGATAAAATGTGGAACGTCACTGTTTCAAACTTTATTCTCTTTCGCCAAATAGTTTTTCCCGTCAGAATCAAAAGCCTTCGGAATAGCACGATTTTCGCTTTCTTTGGGAGGTATCTCATTTTCACAAAAGAGTTCCCTGGCATGATTAAAGAAACTTTTAAAATGGGAATGAAAACAAAGCATCTTTCAGCGTTGCTTTAGATTGAAATACTTTTTATTTTTGAAATAAATTTGAAGGAGAGGAGAAAAAAATAGACGCGTATCATATAACAGATTTTATTCTGCTGACATTTCAAAGGATGTTTAGTTTGGAATAAATGAGAGTCCATTAGTTTTAAAAATAATTTGCGATATCTTGAATGAAAAAGGCACAGAAGCAAAATTCGGTACTAAGTAAGAATTTATATAGTGTTAAATATCTGCATAGAATAAACCTTGTATAAAATCTGTAAGCAATATGCTGTGTGTGAATAATGTAGTGTCACTCGACTTCAACAAAATGATTTTTAAAAAATGAAACAAAAGTTAAATATTTAAGTAAATTCATTGTTCTTCGGTACCCTTTCTAGTAAAAAGAAATTAAGAGTATGAATTCTTAACCTGTTAATCGAGTATGACGAAATGTTTCAATGCGAAAAGAGTTGAATATAAGTTACTCACCCGGTTAACAGGTTAAAAATGATTTAAAATATTTAGAGGAAATCTGAGTGTGTCTTATGCTATTTATGTTTCAATTATGAAGGAATGTTTTGGGAGATAAACATCCGTCATTTTTCAGCTGCTTCAAGAACTTTTTAGTCAAAGCTTGTTTTATTTATATCAATAACTAAACTAATTCAGAATTTTTTATTATCTTAAGCAATATGCTTTGAAGATATTAATTTAAATTTATTTTTTAAATTAAATAAGCAAATAAAAGCATTTAAAATTTCTTATTTAGACATGTTTCATCGCTCCTAATTTTAAAAATAACACACCATTAATATTTTTTCGAGCAGAGGCATCATATAAACGAATGAAATGAAATTCTGAGTGAACGAAAATATTAAAAGAGTGACCTACATGTTATGCTTGCATAAATTTAAATAGCCCCTTATTTTTTATTTTTTGTGCGTGTATATATCCGATACTTTTGAATCGATTCGTCTAAAATTTTATGTCGGGGGATTTCTCATTATTCAGAATCATTTATAAGGCACAACACTGGCGGTTGCAATTGGAAATTTTGGAAATTATACTAAAATAAATATGTAGATGTCTTCTTATATGAATGCCATTTGCATGTTTTTAAAGAGGGCATACTTCCAAATTGAGCCCCACGGGAGGGGGACACCTCGTAATTCAGGATAAGAAGCTTCCGGCATGGTGGTTGATTCTCGCCACCCCTGTAGTAGTACGAAACGGTGGGGATTGGCTACCTCCCATTGATAATGGGACGTACTTCCTAAAGAAAGAGTTGTACGGTGGTCGGTGATGGTCCTTAGAACGCAACCATAGTTCCTGCCAGTGTTCCTGTCACGGCGGTCCGGCTTCAGCTTTTTCCGTTGGCATTTGAGTGGGTCGGAGTAATCAGTCTATGATGCTTCCAAATTGAATAACGTATTTTCTTTGAATTTAGCTTCTATATATTGTAAGTAATAAGAACTATATGGACAATTTTTGACCGACATGTATAAAATTAGAAAATTTATTTTTAGTAATCTAGAATAGAAGGTAACTTCCTTCACATGAGATTTTATATGACTGTTAAGAAAACGGTCGGAAACTTAAACAAGAGCGGACAATTTTGTTTGGTGGTTTGCATACGCCTTTACAGCGTTGCCACATTCAATTTCCGGGTAACATTTGGGTGTTTAAAGCAAATTTTTTAAAAATTACAATGAATGTCATAAGCAATGTAGACTTAAAACTAGAAAATAATAAAATATTAATATTAACTACTAAAAATAAAACTTACTCAGGTACTCTGATAAATATCAGTACAACAGAAAGTATTAAATGTTACCAATGTTTTAATTTTTTAAATCAAAAATATAGAGAATAAAAGAAAAACCATTGAAGCTTGAGGCATACAAAACAATAGAAGGCCATAAAACCATAATGAGTATCATAGGAAGCAAAAAAAAATTATATTGAAATTAAAACACTAAAAATAAGAACAGGATTTCAATTTATTTAAAACATTTTCTATCAGGGCAACAGGCGAATTTTATTATAACCCAATTTTTGATAAAATATAAAATATTTTTCTTTTTAATGCACAAATAAATGCATTCTTTCCGTAAAATAGTCTATATTTATTATTACTCTACTTTCAGCTTCAAAGTCTACATGTCAAATTTTGTATCATTTGACAGAAATGAAATATCTCTGAACAGACTAATATCGCTGCAATGAAGGAAATTTAATAATTCGGCAGAATTCGGGTATAAAATCTCATTTTGAACGTGGAGGATTAGTTCGAAACATTGGCTCAAATTGTATGCAGAATACCGCATCATCAAATATCTAGCGGATTCAGTAATTAAATATCTGCGTTTGACATCTAGATGTATATCAATGGTCGCTCAAAAAGCATAAAAAGGTCTCTTGGCAAAGGCAATAGGACATTTTCTTAAACTTTTAATACATTAAGTAAAACTCCTTCTACTGCAAATTAAAATTACAATTAGATAAAAATTGCGACAAAATCAGTTGGAATAGTTGGAGTTTGAATAAGAGATTTTTTCGGCACACAACGAAATCGTGATTAAATATTATTTAAAACTAATGCTAATTATTCATAGCTTCAAAGTTATTATTTTTCATATTGTAAATTTAAATCAATTGACCCAGTTTAAAATTACGAGGTCCATTCCAAAATAGCCCTAGTGTTGCTTTTAAATGGTACGTTAATATAACTAAACTCAATTGCATTTCGCACTTTGCTTATATTGCGAAGTCTAAATTGTTTATTTTAATATAATAAACCTTCGAGTTAACGGAATGATTAGAGAAAAAATATGTAAAATCGAAAGTTGTTAAATCAAGAACTGTGATATGAGCAGTTTTAAAATATGGTATTTATTACACGCGAACTGTGCAGTATAATAAAAGCGTAAAATATTTAATTCAAATATCGAATTAATCACACAAAAAAACGTTTCCATACGATTGAATATTAGTAGGATGGGAGGGTGAAAACTTCAAGTTTGTTTCATCTCCGAATTACATTAGCCAAATCCGTTAACTTCGAAATCCTTTCATATTAGGGCAATCAAAACATTATAAGGAAAGTATTTAATGAAATTTATTACCATTTCGTATATTTTACTTATTTAACCTATAGTAGAGACAGTAAGAAAGTCAAAGCTCTCCAAGAATTACTATACATTCATTATTTTCATGTTTTTTCAGTGGCTTTTGTTTGGTTGAGTTCCCTTGAATTAATACGATTTGCTGAAAACAGTGCTCCAAGGAAAATACTTTGTAACCAAAATGAACCGCACAGGAAATAGACAGTACATTTTTTTTTGGCATTGATAACTAAAATTAAACGAGAAACTCATCCCCAATTAAAACATTTTAGCAAAAATTTATTAAAATAACTTTTCATAAAAACTAATTTTCAGTTATTCTTAATTAAAATTTTATTTTCTTATTTATTCGTTAATGAGTATCTTCCAGCCAAGAAACTAATACTTCCTGCTACAGAAGTGTTTTTCAATTGACAGCAATTTTAATTTCAAAT
The DNA here is from genome assembly GCA_026543865.1 of Argiope aurantia. Lineage (NCBI taxonomy): Eukaryota > Metazoa > Arthropoda > Arachnida > Araneae > Araneidae > Argiope > Argiope aurantia. The sequence continues at coordinate 104,533 of JAPMOR010073170.1, forward strand.
GTATAATTTAAAGATAAATTAAAATAGCGGCACCAAAGTAGAATAACTGAACTCCTTAACTAAATTATACAGCATTTTCCCAATGAATATCAGAAGGGCGATTTCTTAAAAAAACATATAAAGTAATATTGAATAAAACTAAAAGTAGATTAGATTTTTTTTTAAATCAACATTTCAAATATAATGTCTTTTTAATAAAATAAAAACGTTCGAATATGGTAAAGACAATTACTACTCATTGTTTTATAATTCCTATTTCTTTTACTATGCAAAAGAGTTTGCTATTGTTCATATGCTAATGCAAAAATAACTTTCAAGTTGAAATAGAAATTAATGCTGTTGAAAAGAATAAACAGATAATATAAAATCCCCATATTTCCACATTACTTCAATCCCCATATTTTCAGGAACCGGTAATCTTGTGTAAAAGACATTATAAATTCATTTGTTGTTTCCCTTTATTACGATGCACCATCACCGTTCGAAGTATTCTTTATTTATTCAGTATTATGCATTATTTAGTTATTAATATTTATTAGTTAGTCAGGATTAAATAATATTTAATTATTCGTATTTGTTAGTTATTCAGTATTAAGCATTAATTATTAGCACTTATTAGCTATTCTTTTGTAATTTTGCTAAAGTAAAGGCTAGAATGAATGTCGAAGAATAATAGATTAAGTTGAATGCTTCCCCCAATTCGTCAGTAACTGCATTATAGTTCAACTGAATGCAGCTTCCAAATGCAGAAATGCAATATTCTAAAGTTCACCTGATAAATAATAGATACCAACTATTGATGTCAGCCTAAATAAACATTCTTAGATGTCGCATATTTCAATTAATGCGTTTCCTCTTGAACAAAGAATGTTTTTCTATTATTTTCTAATCAACTTATAGCATTTTAAAAGGTATCTTATTTAAAGTAAAATAATTTTCATCTAGAAGTTGTTCACCTTTAAATATTCTCTGAAAGTATTAATCAATGTATTAATTGCAAATGAAACGTTAAATTATTTATACGATCCTAGCTTGTGTAAAAGTTTGACTAAGGATTCCTTTAATTTCCAACAACTGCAACTTCACGGCCCAAAAAATCGTTTTGCACACCATGTGTTTACACACTTAGGAAAACAGAAAGCACAAGTAAAACGTAAATTTAAAAAAATTAAAAATTTCGCACAGCTACAAGCAAATTCAATACAAATGTTTTAAGTGAAAAATTTTCTTCATTTTATTGGCTTAGTAGTATTTGCTGGAAACAGTTGCTACTACACAAAATTGTCGAAAATACAATTATTATTTGCAGGAAAATGGTTAAGGTTAATAGACACAACGTTTATTGCAGAAAATAAACGGATTCGACTGTTTTGCTATGTGGACGGCTGAAAAACGTTTTTGCTACAGAATGGGAACACGTTTTTTACTTATTCCCTATCTGCTGCTAATTCTAGGGAATTTCGTGATAATGACTAGGGAATTTCATGATAATGACAAAATAACTTTTGATCCCGAGTAATTATTTTATGTGAAATGTTAGCCCTGCACATGCGTACATAAAATTATTATCGGCAGATGACATTTAATATTTTAGGCATTCATAATCTAGGAACTGTAAAATGACGAGTTTTGTTTTTCTCGATTGATGTAGAAATATGGTACAACGAAACTTTTTCGGCGATTCAATGGCAAATTCAAAATAAAAATACAGAGAGTGCCGAAAAGTTAATTTTGTTAGGGGTTTGTTATTCCGGACAAAACGGAAATACTTTAGTTTAGTGCATTATGGTACTAATTCAGAAAAAAAAGGTTAAAGGCATATCGGTTATTACCAGTCGGTTATAATTCCTATAATGTTAAATAATAGTGGCTTCCAAATTTTAAGTACTAATTTCAGAAAAAAGTAAATGTAAAATAGTAAATGAGGTTGTTAGCACAATTTTTATTATTAATTTTCTCAAATTTTATCTTTTGGTGCCCTATGTACTACAAAAACTTGTCGAATTAATACTTGCTATGGGGAAATATGTACCCAGGAAAAAGGAAACGAAGTTTGTCATCTTTCAATATCATAATTAGATTTTCATAGTTAAGGGCGACAGAATAAATTGCAATGCCAACATTACATAATATTCATTCCATTTGAGGGATAATGAAACACATTTAAAAACTTCAAACAAATAAAGCATACTAGTCGAAAATTCCAATCCATCATTCGTTAAAAATAGATGACCTTAAAAAGCTTTCTATTTATATCACATATGACGCAAAAGGAGTTTTGTAGAAGCATTACCTGCTGGCATGTAATGTTCTCCGCAAGAATTAAATAGTTTTCTTTCTTTTGTCACGTCCGGACTTTATTTTTAAAAATTATATGTCCACTGCAAAAAAATGTTTAAGACAAAAAAAAAATTGGAAGAAAAATTATGTTTTTATAAATAAAAAATGCGCAATAAACCAAAATTTAAAAAAATACATGTTGCTTCAACAGGGATGTAGAAGATTGCTTTTCGTATCTCCTGTAAAAACTATCTTTTGTAACTAATTTCATTTCTACAGTCAGCGATTCATTTGGAGTCATGACACTATGAAAGAATTGCTAAGCATAATACTTTTATATTAACCAATGATAGCTAATGTCCCCTCAAGCAATACAGTCATAAAAATTGTCCGAAATTCTACTGGATCTTCCTACAAGAGATAACATCCAAAAAAGCATAACGTTTTACTTTACCAATACAATATTTCATAAGGCTCTGAAATTACTGCAGAATTATTTTAAAAGATACGATTATTCTTTGAAATCACTGAAATTTTAAAAGCACGTTTTACATCTCATACAAACCAAATATTAAATCTTGATATGATTTTTTAAGAAACAAGAACGTCAACCAGATGGATATATGAAATACGTCCGTTGCAATCCAAGTTATTAAATTGCAATGCTATCTATATAAATAAAAGTGAAATATTTCTAACTACAGAAATCTAAAGTACTGAATTAATTTTTTTCCAATTGCTTACAAATGCAATTATGAATAAAAAGGTTTTTAGGAAAAATTTGGTCACAAATTATTAAATACTTAATTATTTTTAGCAATTATTGTATTGAAAGCTGTTTTTATGCATAGGAAAGATTTTTAATGTTATTACAAATGAATGAAAATTGCAGATATTTTCCTTCAGGAAGTTGCTATTCATCATGTTCAATTAAATTTTTTATCTTTAAAATTTATTAATAACTTACACAAAAAAATTGGCTTATCGCTATTTCTAAAAAATTTTGGTACAGTCTAATTTTCTAAAATAATTGCAAGATTTTAAATTTGCTTAATGCAATAGCTTTTTGCAGATTTTTTTGCTGATTTTACGTGCATTTATTTACGCGCACTTCGATATTCCGCTAAATGTTGATATTAAATACATTTTTATTTTCTCACAGCATTTAAAACACATTGCCATCAATAAGATGCGACAACTAATCTCCATTGTATTGGGTGCATCAAATTTTGCTCAAAAATTGAAAGTTTAAATAGGTTTGAATGAAGTTTTCATAACAATTTTTAACAATGAAAATATTTTAATATAAGATATTAAAATATTTTCATCTAGAGAAACGCAGTGTGCAACAGACAGTTCTAAATAATAAAACACTACTGTACACAATTTTAACATAATTACCATGAACATCTAAAGTAAACTTAATTTACTTGTTTAATATATATCCAAAGTAGAGTGCATGTGCATAAATAAAGGTGCATTGTTTTACATTGAAAACATATTCAAAATATAACGTATAATTAAAAATTTAGAAAAGCTATTTTAGCTTTGTTTAGAACTGGATTTTTCCCAGAATGGTAATGACTAAATCAATTATTTACAATGTCCATTTAATTGAATTTCTAAATCGAATCAATTTAATAAATAAGAAGAGTCAGTTATTCATTCCTAACGGGGGAATAAAGAGCAATATTTTCCAGCAAATCAACGATCATAAATCCTAGATTTGAACCGCTTTACGATAGCGCGACTGACTGTAGTTTTGTAATGGAACAACGGCATGCAAAGAACACAATGGATAATACCAATAGTGCATCAACCGGATACTGGCCAAAATTATTTATAGTCGGTTGGGGACCTTAATAAAGTCGTTAACTGATTCAAGCACTCAAATAGCAAAATTTTATTAAGTTACAGCGATTGCTATCTGCCATGCATTAGGAAAGTTCCGGCGCAGTTCTTAATTATCAGAAATAAAATGCAGACGTTGCGATAACAGAAAGCGCAATTGTTGCGTATCTAACCGAGAATTAGATGCATCCGGTCAATTTTTCCTGGAACCGCATACAATTACAGAGGACGGAGTGTGATATTTTTTTCGGCCTTTTTTGCTTCTGAGTCGAGTAGGAGAGAAAGCTAGATTGCACTAAGCATGCAGACTTGAGGAAAGAAAGAGGGGGAGATTATGTGACCGCCGACTCAAAAGAATCCGATATTATTGAAAAAAGCATTATTCATGGCATTTTAAAAGCAAAGCGAGAAAAAAAATCCTATCAAAACCAACAATATGCAGTTTGTCTAAATAGTTTTCAATCATTGAACAAATGTCAATATATTTTTCGTAAAAAAAAGTTGTTAAAGTGTCCAAATTGTATACTTGACGTCTAAATCTGTCAATAATCAAGATATAAAAGGAAATTTTCTTGACTGAAAATCTTCGAAATAAAATTTAATTTCAAAAATATTTTTTACCAAACTCAACCAGCAACCAAATTAATTTAGCTACCATATTTTAATACGAGTTCGCTAAGCGATACATTTTATTTTTTTAAATCCCATTGAAAAAGAGAATAAGAAAAAAAAAGTTTTGAAAAAACCCAAGTAATCCCGAAATTAGAACAAAAATATAAATATTATAATAACATCTTCAGTACTGTAAAGAAACCTGAAAGAATTATTTATCACAAAATCGTTCACATGTATTGTCAACATTTCGCAGACTTCATTTTTTAATTACATTCTCATCCATAAAAGGATCAATTCATCTAGCAACAAAGTTATTTCCTTCCTCATAAAAAGGTACCTCGTTTCTCATTCATCATCAACGAAACGGCTCAGTTTTATAATCAAGAAAGAAAAACATCTCCGCTCTAAATCTCGCAGAAGGCCAATCCATCATGCGCACAACTGTAGCGCTACTGCTTGAGCGACTTTGAAAATAAAATTTCTAGAGCACTGAAACCAGGCAAAACAATTAGTCAAGGAAAAACTATTAATAAATGAAGAAAATTTTGCATTTATTATTACTTTATCGCCTAGTTACTGCGTGTCACATTTATTATCTGAAATGAGCGATTCGCCTAAACAACGAAATTCGGAAGAGATATGAATATATTATGAAGCACGGATTATAAAAAGATAACCAAAATAAAAACTGTACCAGGAGTAAGCATTAAAACACTTTAAACGTTAATAATATACCCCAATGAATATTCAAATCATGGATATTCTAGGGAGATCCTTAAATTTTTAATACAAGTTCTTATGTACTTATTCCCTTTTTAACGCATGCTAAATAAACTTCCACTCCTTCCTTTCCTATAATTTTGATGTAGCTCAAGGCTTAGTATAGTTCTTTTTCGTTGCCACATTTGGCTTTAAAAAGTAACGTCAATGTTCTCCAAGACGTCTCCAAGGACTGGGCTTCTTTACCCTCCTCTCCCCTCCCCTCATTCTCTATGCCACTACTGACTGAAAAAGGCCCCGAAGGTAATGTCCCTATCCGCCGAATACGCAGAACTAAATTACCCGTTAAATTCATTAAGGTTCTTTCACTGATATATTGTACTGTGGAAGTTTGGACAGCGTATGCCATCTCAAGTGTTCTCCTCGTCATCTTACAATAGTTCAAAATTATGAGATCCAGTACCAAATAGTCTCTAGCAGCAAGATGACGTTATTAATCAGATAATCAACTCACAACTATGTAAAATTAAAAATACAACAAAGTTCCTCAAAAAATTATTTTACCCCGATTCGCTCAAATTGTTTCCATTTGGTTAAAAAAAATCTAAATAACTGGACTATTGAAAGACATCTAAACCTATCGCAAAAAGAATGCTTAGTATTATCTCAAAAGAGATCAATTCTCAAATCACAATTCCGGCGTAGAAATACATCTTCGTAGCGTCCCGACCACTTCAAAATATTGATTCGTATCTATCCAAATATAAAGCAAAAGCAAAAGCAAAAAGAAATATAGTTGACAAATTTTAACGGAACTTGGCTGAAAAGTTACGTTTTTTAGCTTCTAAATCAGCCCTAGTGAACTAGAGAGACAGCAATTTTGAAATTAGTGAAATGTATTTAATTCTGTTCATCAAAACTTCAAAAACGAACTAATAATCATTCAATCAGCAATTATTTTTCGTATTTGGATTTTGTTACTAGAAGAACAGCCTTTTTCTTGGAAGTGTTGAAAACAAGGAATTCCTAAGAAATAAAAAGCCGTTGTTTGAACAGGAATGTTGAATATCCATATAATCCAGAAGAGCAATTAAAGTGAATGCACGCATAAAACATACTAAAAGTAACATAGGATACTTTTTTATTGTTCCCCTTACTTATTAAAATTGTCTTTCACTTCTTTAAAAATGCGAGGTGAAGTAATGATTTATCCGACTTATCAAAAACCCGTTTCCCAGTATTATAATAACGTGCTTAAAATCATTTAAAAAATTCTGAAAATATAAATAGGACTTTGAAACAATTACTATTTATTAACAACAGAAGCGCTCTAAATCAAATATGTGTCGTACCATTACTATGAAGAGAAATTTTGAATACAGGCTGAAACAAAAAAAAATGCATGCACTCAATTGATTTGAAACATATTCATGTTTTGAATTTAAATATCTATGAACTCATTTTACATCAAAGCTAAGGAAAAGTTTTACCAAACCGTCTGTAGCATGTTTGTCGCGATTGACAACAGTAACTACGACACGGTTTTCCTAACCAGTGATGATCATTCAAAATGCAAGCGATTGATCGCAAAGACCCACAAAAGCATGGAATCTGGGGGTACAGAAAAATAACCAATTTTAAATACAACATTTTATTTTTTTTCTCAAAACTTTGACTAATACTCAACAAATTATTCTTGTGCGCGCCTGTGTGCGTCCGTTTTCAAAACAACATTAACCCTCCTTTGTTTCAAGTTTCATTTGTAACCCCTTCTTTGTAAAAATCAAGTTTCAGTTATTGGTGGACTACGATATAATAGCCATGGATGTAAACAATTCAAGTCGAAAATGTTAAATTACTGCTACGGCATCCAAGTCGCATTCAATCGAAACAATGACTGAGAAATGGCATTTGTCGCCTTATCCCAGAAGTTATTTCAAGAAATCTACAAACTGTGGCAAATTTAATTTTCAAAACATTTTACTACGGTTGAATAAGTTTTAGAAAAATGAAAGTATTGAGAAATCCAATAGTTTTATGTCCTATCAGGAAATTTTTACTTAAATGAACTAATTAGTCATTCAGGAAAATTCTAAATTATTTACTTCCAACTTAATATTACAATAAAAAAAAAACGCGAGTTTACTGAATGTTACACATTCGAAACTCTTCTATAAAACAGATTTTTTATTAAGTTTAACGTCCTTCTATATTTTAAAATAAGCATTGAATTATTTTATGAATTACTTTTATAAATGGATTTTAAATGTTGAAAACATTTGGGGTTTCTGAGGGAAAATAAAGAATTTTATTTATCTCGCGATACACAATATTACTCTGTAAGGTTTCATTTGAAAGCTAAATGAAGTTATTACTTCACACAGAATTTTTCTCGAATTTTACTTCAAAAACTTTGGTCATAATTTTGAATGAAACTGCCTTTCACAGAGATCAACGTCGATTCTAAGTAATTCTGTAGAATTCGAATAACTTTTATTAGTACTTTAAACTTTTGCGTTTGGTGAAACGTAACTCGAGGGAGTTGGATTCATTATTAAAGGAAGTGCGGTTGACGGACGTTCGTGCAAGGACTTCGTTGCAGATAAGAGGTTTTGCCAAATCTCGCCGGTGCTGAAATAAGCACAACAAAGAAGGAGAGGGGATGAAGGAAAGTACTGTTCTCACGCATTTTAAGATGTTGCACTGATACCGAGTAATGCACCAGTAGTTTCATGATTCGCAATTATGCTTCAGGTAGATTTTTGTAACTGATAACATAACGATTTTCTTTGGGGTAGTATTCGGGGCCCATTCAAATATTACAGAAATACATAAAATTATAATAAAACAGAAAATCTATTAACAGACGATAAAACATGCCTTATCAGTTTTAGTTTTCATTTATTTCTCATTTTCATACTCACCATTTTAATAATCGTACTTTAAAATTAATATAATCCCCCCTTCATGATCAGTTCTTTTGTATTTAAGAACCAGCAAAAAATTCATAAGAACCAACAAACATTTCTAACAAAACTATTCATCGCTAAACAATCTACATATTTTAGACAAATTTATATACAGTAGAATTTGAGCTGCTTCAACCCGGCTCCTCTAACAAACGGGAGTTTCCAGAAGAGGAAATGATGGGATTTCAGGGGGAAAACAAATAAAGTTACGGATTTCGTTGACCTTGGTGCAACGTAAAAAATAGGATTTTAAATCATATTTTGTAATATTTATTATATAGAATATTATTCGGCACATTTTGTAATATTTTGTGTAATAAACAGATTCTGATATTAAAGTTTTTTTAATGAACTACTGCTAAATAATCCAGCCCTTTCGATAATCCGATAGCCCTATGGTCTGATACAAGCTGAATTACCGACAGTATACTCCACTTCTTAACACACAGAGTACGGGTCACGCGATTTCTCGTTTTTAGTAGGCAGAACGTTGTTGGCGAGTCATGAGATCTCGTTTTCATGTTTTTTCGGCTAAATCGACGCATAACCAACCAGAGGCAAATATTTAACACATTAATGACTGCAAAGAAATCTAAGACATACTCCAGGGACAGCACGTTTCTGGGTAAACTTGTACATTCTAAAATCATAATTTTGTTAGTTATGAAGCAATAATACGAGAAAACTCGGGAGTGGTCCTTAATGTCTTAAAACAAGATACTGTTGAAAATCGTGCCGAACACCATTCCACAAGGGAATATGCTTTACCAAATATCACACTTTAAAGTAATATTCAAGTCTTCGAAATAATTAATAGTTAAAATATAAAAAATCTCATATAATAAATACATGTATAAAATATATAGTAATATTTATGTAAATATAATACAAAATGCAAATTGAAAATGTGCATATATGCATCCTATTGCTTGCCAAGCACGCTTCTAGAGCGTTCAAAAATGTGCAGATCCTGGGAACGTGTTGAGCGTACAGAGCGCCATACGCAATGTGTTAATGAGAGAAAATGTTTCTAAATGTCATGTAAACAAACATTACACACCTCTTTAATAAGCAAATCATGAAAATCAAACGAATTCAAAAAAAGGGACATAATCAAAGAACTAAACTTAATCATTAAAAAGTCAATTAGAATGGAGTTTTTGATGATTTATATGAAATTTTCTTGACTGTTTTATTTCAAAAGCCAGAATGATTGATTAATAAGATGATGCATTTTAAAGTCGCATTAATCTCGTCCATGAACTTTGTGAACCGAATTGATCCCAATTCGGAACTTATCAACAATTTTGACTACATATCAAATTCCATTCTATTCTATTCTATCTTTGCTTTAACGCGTTCATCAATACATAATTATGGAGACCGATACGGCGGTTAACAAGTCAAAGGGTCCGATACAGATCTAGATTTTGATGATAAACTAGAAATTTCTTCAGTTCGTTGCATTTTTTTTTAATTATCGTGTTCTCAAGGCAGATATAATTATATAAAAGATCTAAAAAGAATGACTAAAAAGCAAATTCTTAGATTATTATTGTATTTTATATTTTGAAAAATTGAAAACAAAACAAAGCAATATAGGCCAAAAACTGAGCTGGAAGTCATTGTCAGGAGAGTTAGGTCACCAGAGTTGATTCGGAGAAAACAACAGCCTTTCTTTTCTTCCCGGAAGATGAAAGAGCATCTGTGCTCGGCAGAAGCCGCCTTGCGAAGAAAATCAAATCTTTTACGAAGAGTTCATTTATTATTTCCGTTGTACATTTGTAGATAAATAATCGCTGAAGGGACAAACAGGCTGAATGCTTACCTATTAAAAAGCTAGATTTCAGATAATATATATTACTTTCTCGAATACCGACAGAATAAAACTAACTAAAGCTATATAACAAAACTATATAACTAAAACTATATAAAAAAAACTACATCACGAGATTTTACTTAATCTCCACATTTTAGATTTCCCGGAGTCTGAAAAAATTATATTTTAGAATTATGTCAGAGTGTAATTCGAAAACGAAAGAAGTCATGCATTCTTTATACCGAAAATCTATATTTCTATAAAACTTTGGCCGAAATTTATTGAGAATAAAACAGTATGACCATTTAAATACGATAACTCACAAATTCAACTAGTTAGGCGCTTGAACTGAGATCAAATTTTGAACCGAATTCGTCAAAGGGAAATGCACTGCAATATGATGTAAATATATGGGAATGTCGACGCATTATGAATAACCCAATCACTTTCTTACTTTCCTCTTGAAAACTTTTGACATTATTATTTCCCCACGTAGAGTCTTTTTAACGCTATTTCATTATGAAAACAGTAATTGTAATATGACTTTAAACATATGAACTTCAAATGACACTTTAGAATAATATTGTATTTCGATCACAAATTTTGAATTTGACAAATCTTGCATTTCACTTTGGTAGAATAAGTTGTGACGTTTTTGAAATGTTTAAGATGTTTTCAAATTGGCAGGGTTAGTTTAGTTTAGTTATTTTAACGTCCCGTTGTAAAGCAACACCAGGACTATTTTGGGACGGACCTCGTAATTTTGAACCGCGGTCAGATGACGAGGACGACACCTGAGCTGGCACCCCTCTCTCCACGCCACACCACACCAGCGGGTCAAATTGTCAGGGCTATCATGAAAATTTAGAAGTATATATTCCTAAACAATGAGAGAAAGCATCTATTAAAAAAAATGCCTTTCGATTCAGACGCAGAATTATTATGAGCCAGATACATGCATCTAATAACATTGCTATAAAAATGAAAGGATATGAAATATTATTCCACAACGAACATGCGCAACACTAATCCATTCATCATGGTATAAGTTAACAAGTTGATGTATTTATTATCATATCCATAGATTATATACAATGAATCTTTAGCAGTTCCCAGATAACGAGTTAAAATATTGGAAATATGCTTTCCAAAAATTTCACTGACAAAATTTTTAAATGATGTACTTAAAATTTTAAGAGCTGAAAAGCATAAAATATAAATAAAAAAATATTTTAAACAGAATACAAAAAAAAAAAAATGATCACCTTTTTCTCCAACTTACAGCTGAAATACTCGAAGTTTTCTTAATTAACTCCGCATAGATAACCATGCAGCAATAGCATCAAATAAATGTGACAATATAAAATGTTTCAATCCATCAAAATTTAAAAAATTATGTTACTTATATATAGACAGACTAGATAATTAGGTGCCAAAACCACTATTTTGTCCAAAGAAGTTACAAAATTGCAACTTTAATTAATATTTTTAAAGTAAATTGAAGGGTATTTTGAGATATACCTCGCAATATAGATCCACGGTCAAATAATGAAGACGACAACTCCTATTCATACCTCCACACCCTACAAGAGGCAGGACATTTGATCTCCGACGTCACAAAATCCAGATATATAGAGAATCTTCTGCAGGATCAGGTTACGAACCTGACATTTTTCATCCCTGAAGCCAAGACCTTAAAACAAAGTCATAACTCCTCTGTCATTTTAAAAACATATATTCATAAAACTTATTGTTCGTTTTCTGTTAGTTTGTTCATTTGAAGCAAACATAAATCATCATTTAATCAAGCATTATAAGCTTATCTATTATCGTTCCAGAATCATAATACACACACACAAAACAAGAAAGAAAAAAAATAGTTAAAATTACCATATTTTGCAGTCTTATATAGGGATCAGCCTATAAAAATAATGCAGTGAACAGCGAAATCTCAATTCACACTTAAAAGATAGAAATAATTTTATTCTTTTCCCCACCCTTTATCTTTTCTTCAGACATTTTTTTTTTTTTGCTTCCATATTTAGGAAGTAATACATGTTATTTATTCTAGATCTTTTTCTTCTTATGAAGAATATTCGACAATTTAACAAAGGATAAAGAATGCAAATTTTTTTAACAATTTAAAAGATACTTCTCACTTCAGAAGTTATCATCTTTCGAAGTTCTTCTCATTTCCGAGCTGATGAGGAACCACTATTGTTGGTCGATCCTTCAGTAGAATAAATTTTGTTTAGTTTAGTTACATTGAATTACTTCCTGGCTTAAAGCAACACAAGGACTATTTTGGGATGGACCTCGTAATTTTGAATCGCGGTCAGATGACAAGGACGGCATCTGAGCTGGCACCCCCCCCCCCTCTCCAAACTTCAGCATCACATCAGCAGGAGGACGTTTGGCCCCAACAGATTTAATGTCCACCAGGCTCGCATACACGACAGTTCTTCGGTGGAATCGGGTCTCGAACTTGAAACCCTCCTGTTCCAAAGCCTAGACCTTATCACCAGGCCACCGAGACCCGATCCTTCCGCTGGAAGATTTAAAAAGGCAATTATTGTTGTTATCTATTTGAATCTTTCAATTAATTCAAAATCATATTTAAAATACAAATTGTTCTGGTCAATAACCAATACATTTATCCTAGGAAATATTTAAACACATCAAAAGTCAAACAGAACATTTTTAAAAAGTTATTTATTTATTGTATTCGGCATATAAAAATTTGGGTATACTAGATTTCATTACAGTCCACTTCTGAAAAGTTTGATTATCGATTCAAGCAGATTCATCCTAATTCCCTATCCTAAAAACAATGTGACGAGTATTTCTTTTTATTATTATTTCGGTCTTCTTTCATTCGAACTTCAATTTGGTTCGTACAAATTTTTTTTTCATACAAAAGGTTCAGAATAGTTCGAAAAAAAGATTCGCAAAGAAAAGAAATATATTTATTTTGAACTCAATGCAGATCGAATCATCTTATTCAGCCATGTTTAGCCCTTCTAGACGGCAAATATCCCACACCTATTGAATAACCTTTCCTGGGAATCAGTGAAGCATTTAGCTGCAACGAATTCTTTCGCTGCCAAATAAAAGGGATTTTTGTAACTGACATTTTTGCTGTCTGAAACACCATAAAGATACTTTGGATAAAGATATCCCATTTTCTATGATGATTAACAACAAAAACTAATCTTATAAGAATGTTATAACCCAGATAACACAACCTTTTGCGCAATATTGTATAATATTATTCCTTATTATATGATATTAATCAATATTATACAATATTGCGAATATTGATCAATGTAATACAATATTGTACAATATTTATGTACTACTATGAATAACTCTTATTACAAATCCGAGTTTTGCAACATACGTAGATAATGGGGGGGGGATTAATTTATAACCGTGCATGGCCTTTGATATGCAAAATAATATTCTTAAAATACAGCGGAAAAAAGGGCCAAACAGGTAGTCCTTTTGGATAGTAACAAGACTATCTGCTTAGAAGAGATGCTTAACTTACACTACAGAATAAAGAATTGCAATAAGAATAAAACCTTTATTGCAATGAGGAATATTATTCATAGCTTGTATCATTACACGACACAAAAGGAAAAAGAATTTCATTTAACTTGTTCGTGGATGGGAATACTTCTGGCATTATTTTTCATTGTGACGTAAAATGGCATGAATGATAAAACATTCAAATTTATAAGCTAAATTATTATGCATTCAATTCTATCTATGAATTTTTGAAATAATTGTGAACTTTAAAATATTGATATTTGGTTCAATGATTATTTTGCTTTTTTTATTTTATTTCAGCTCTTCATGAATGAGTTAATATTCAGAGGAATGATTCTTCGGATCAAAAAATCTAGGACCAAGAAAAAGTAGAAGCTTAGCTTTCTGGTTGGTGATTTTCATCAAGGGAATCTGTTCAAAAACCAAGACGAAGTTTAATAAGAATATTGGTTATGCATCCAATTTTGAAAGAAAGAAAATCGTATATGCTTACAAATTTTAAGAAATCCAAGTGATAAATTTTTACAGGTGTTAGAGGTGTAAAGCTTTACTGGAAAAACAATCAGAATCGCAAAAATTGTTTTAAATTGTTTTTCCGAGTATCACCGATTCAATCTCTGTTTATCGATGATTGTTGACAAAATTTGAAACTGCGCTCAAATCTAATAATAAACATCATTGCTTCAGACGCAAAAATTCAATGAACTTGAAATTTTTACTTAACAAAAACATTTTTGGATATACACACGGATAGAAGGAAAACACCTTCAAATGAATGTTAATTTATAGATAAAATGTACATTTTTATGTAAACATAAAAGCATAATTTTTTCTCATTAAATACATTTACAAAGATTAATGATAAAATTAACAAAAGATCAAAGCATTGAAGAGTTAAAAAGTCTCCATTCATTCACACACATCCTCCAGTATGATAAGAAGTAAAAAATTCAGTCCATTCCTTCCATTGACTTTGACAGGCTTCTGCTGATATTTATAGAAGACCCAATTAGAATAAACAATATAGGATTGCTTCTCCCTAAGGAATGATACGGGAAGCCGTTTTGAATAGCCACTTGTGTAATTTAAATAAAGGCTTACACAAATTCACCCTTCTCTCCGAATGCACATAGTACATTTTTATGAAATCATTAAAGCAAGAAAATATATTTCGCGACAACAGATATACTTAGAAGTAAGAAACCCATAATTAGCCAAAATAATGCTAATTGCCAATTCCAATGAAAAATTTAAAATTATTTTGAAAATTTCAGCAAAATATTTAAGATGAATAACTCACAGTTAAAGAAGTCCCAAGTTAGATCGTTCATTTGAAATGGAGGATAGAATTTCTATGGCTATTTGATTACTTCATAAGAACATATTAAATGAAAATCAAAAAATTCCCCAGGTTTTTTTTTTCCTATATGAAAAACCTACTAATCCAATCAACCGTTCCTATTCCAGTCCCATTTGCAGTTTTAATGAATTTACTCGAAGCTATTCTCATTTCAGAACAATTTTCTATTTGTCTAACATTAGGACTCCAGTCAAGGCGACGAAGCCAAATATCTATAGAAGAAATTCAAGCTGATAAAAACAAGACTCTGCAAGTACAGTATATGACATTTTTCAGCAATTTTGGATAAAACTTTTTAAATATATATTCCACTTCATTGTAAAGATAATTGCAAGCGTGTCTTGCGAGGATGTATCTAATCCAATGCAGAGCATTTTTTTTTCCAGGCGTTGAACTATCCTTGTTGCTGGAGAAATTAAGATATTATTTTGAATGTCAAAAATGTTTGAAATATCTGAGTGCAATGAAATGCTGTTCTTTCAATGTCTTTTAACTAAATATTTTATGTTTCGGGAATTTAAATAGTGAAAAACTGTTTTGAAGAATAGATATCCATTAGCTGAAAATCGGGTTTCTCAATGGCATTTAAAATAAAAAATAAAATAACTTGTAGTTGTCCCAAGGAGTGACAGTCATGATCGGAAAACCGACTACACTGATTTCATATTTATTTTGAAAATCTTTTTATATGTGCATAGATGACCCTTTCCCTTTTGTTTGTTTTTGCCTTGACTTTCAAATGATAAGTCTGACCTAGTGGTAATCATAGATACGTGCCAAGAATAATTCTCAATAGGAAGACCCATGAAGCGAAAGTCAGACAAATAATGTTTATGGTAGTAAAAAGCAACCTAAATCGAAATTTAAAATTTTTTATTCTTCCTCACAATTAGTCTAGCCATATGCTTATTCCAAATAAAGTAGCTGTATAGTTCCAGCTCTTGAGGTGTGACAGGGTTAGGCGGCAGTACAATGAAAATAAGGGCCTTTCTCTCTTTACTGTCACTCATTTCATTGTCAGTGAAAGATGCAGATGATGAATATCTGCAGCTGTTATGTTTTTTGCTGTTAAGAACTTGATTACCGGCACTATTTTAGTCAGCTAAATATTCTTTTTTATTAAACATTTCAATTTCATATAACGAAGTATACATTCAAATAGCGTGAATGCAAATGGCGTCGTATCTGCATCAAGAAAGCCGGAAGCTTAAGAAGGTACTCATTCTCATGCACGTGTGAAATTAGAAACGGTATTAACAAACGGGGCGTACTTTTAACATCGCAAAATCCAACAAAAGAGCAAATAGATTAACTGACTACTTGTGATA
>JAPMOR010073170.1:121126-156567 GCA_026543865.1 Argiope aurantia
ATATATATATATATATATATATATATATACGAGAGATGCTGTAGCAAAACGGAAGATTAGACAGAATTACTACCATACAAATATATATATTTTCTTTATCACCTACACTGACCCAGCCTACCAGATTGAGTGTAAGGTCCAAGTAGGCTGGTGGGGAAAGAGAATACAAATCTCATATATAAACTGCACCCATAAACGGGGTGGAAATTTACAAAATTAAAAACATTGTAACTAATTTAAACAAAATCATAAGAGTTTAAAACATAAGTAAAACTACAAAAGAGTACAAAATAAAAACAATTTTAATAGCAAACTAGAATAAAATCCAAACAAAGCCAAATCCAATAAACAACCGCACGTGACCCATTAAAATTTATTTTAAAATTAATCAAAAACAAAATATTATTTCAAAGTTAATCCTAGTACAGGCGCTTTCACATGCCCTCATAAAATTTTAAAAGTTTAATTGATATAGATTGGATGCAGGAGTATTTTCTTGATTTCTCAACTCCTTTCTGCATCTTGAATGCAAGAAGATTAACAACGAATGCGCTGGATTTTATATATAACTGTTATTTAATTATCAAGACGGTAGAATGAAAACTGGCACGTACATTTTACCATACTTTTTCCTTTAGAAATTATAAATAAGCAGCAGCTAAGCGAGCAAAACGACTGAAAGTCTTGAAAAGTGTTAAAAATTTCAATAAATATTCCACCACGATATTTTGATTAATCTTCATGTTCTAGAACTCCTCGAGTCAGCAACAGCCGTTTTTGAAATTACTCCGGTCTGTTAAAGAGGGCAATAAGTTATAAATGCAATGAGCTAGAAGGATGAAATAATATGTGGTCTTATCAAAATTTTAGATTTCTATCATATTTTGGACGGATTCCTTCTAGATTAAGTGTTGCTCCCAGCCGTGAATATGTGACACCATAACTCAGAAACGCAACGAATTAGATAAAATTACCAGGATTGTACATTTTGGACGATATTAGTCATTCATTCGCGATAATTTTAGAACTCAATAAGCATAATACAGACAAGTGTCCTTTATCATTACAATTCCATATTTTGAGATAATGTTGGTGTGCTAATACGGTTGGATTTTTAAATAAGCAAAGCAGGCAACTGCCTAGGGGCTCCACAACTTCAGACTTTTTTTTTGCGTTATTTTGAGAGTTACATTACTCATTCATCAGTCATATTCCTATTTAATTACCATATGTTAGTCCTACATTATTTTATAATTCTAAAACAATTGTGGAGCCTTATAATTTTAAAAATATCCGATAATACGATTAAATATTATTTAAATTGTGTAAAAAAAAAGTTTTTTTTTTTTTTTTTTTTTTTTACTATTTTGCATAAAATTACTTTAAAACTTCAGTTGTGAATTCTTATTCGCGATATTCTGAAACAACTTTTTTTGAAAATGATCTGAAATTATCAGTTTGCTGTTTCATTTTGTCAAAATTTGCTACTTAAATCTACTTATGCAAAAAGATCAGGCTTTAAAAATTCGGATAGGGAAGGGGGCCCTCGAAATTTCTTTGGGCTCTTAGAAGTTTAATACGGCTCTACGTGTTAGATCATTTCACTGAATTTTTAGTTGACAAATTAAAAACATCTGAAGATAAGAATCAAATGAGGTCTTATTAGCAATTTGCTTTTATATTAATTGTCAGCAGGAGAAATCCTGACTGCTAATATATATTTTTAATGTATTTGCTGTGCAATGCGAAACAAAAATAAAACTCTTCAGCTAAATAAATGCAATCATAAAAAAATAGCAAAAATAATTTGCTTTGCATTCTATTGATATCATTTGTACATTGTTATGCTTTTAAAATCGATCTATCAATAGACAGATATTTATAAATGCGGAAAATAGATATAAAATTAAAATTTTGGTATCAATGATAACAAAAAGAAAAAAAAATTATTCGTAGTTAAAAAGGTCTAAAATATTTCAAGTGTTTGATTATATTGGTTTTGGCATACATCCTTTATCTTCCAAGAATTTTGAAACGCTAGAAAAATTTGCACTGGAAAGCTGAGATCAAATCATTTTCAATATAAAAAATAAAATCTCACGGAACATTTCACTATCACCAATATCCAATGGACAAAACAGGATGCATTATCAATTTAAGTAGTAGAGAACAACATATTGATTATTAATTCTGCAGACGTAGAAAAGAAATCAATGATTAAAAATGATTCCATTCTTGGAGGATTATTATTAAATCAGGAGTCAATGGGTAGAAAAGAATTAACTCTTTGCACTCGGATAAGTAATTCGATGCATAATTATTCACTTAATCCAAGAACTTGTTTATTGCTCCGAAAAAATACATGTAATTGTTGCAAATTGAATTTCCACGGAAAAAAAATATCTACATATTCGTAACATTCCGTTAGAATTTTTAACAATGAAAATTAAATAATTAATAAACGTCAAAATGCTGCATCGTCTTGAATGGTGCCTGAGAGGAGTCGTCCGAATGCAAATAGTTATTGAATTTTAGTTTTCTCAACACTGTAACATTTTTTTTTCTTCGTCATTATTTTAACAACTTTTCTTCGAGGACCATTTAAGACTGTTCTTGTTCTCGATAGTTAAATATCTACAAGAATTAGAAAAAGTTAAAGATTCATTATTAATTAATTGACTTTACAGATATATTTGTTGAATGGCGAACCACTAAAACGAATTCTTATATTCATTGTAGAATTATATATCTAATTATTCCGAGAACTAAGATTTAATATAACAAAAATTAATTCGAAGTTTTGAATTTGATAAAAACTCCATATTCGTATTTTCGACATAGTTCCATTTTCTTACATTATATAAAATTTATTTTTAGTGCAACATTTAAACAATATTAAGTATTAGTTTGATATCTCTACTGCATACTGAGAATGTTAATACGTTATTTTCTGAAGATAAATTACTGCCATGACTACCCGCATTAATAATAATCTATACTTTATAATTAGAGAATAATAATACGCAAAGAAAGCTCTTGGTTCATTGATGCTCGCAAAATATTCAAGTGAAAATATTCGAAGAAAAAACATACATTTTTCGTTCTGTAATAGATTAATGATAGTTCGCAACTTAATTTTAAACCCGCAAAAAAAAAAAAAAAAAAAAAAAAAAAAAAACCCCAAACATTTTTTTTACCGACGCTAGTAACCATCTGCAATGACTGTTTGGAAAAAGCATTAAAAAATGAACAACAAATATTTCCCACTTTTTTAGTTATAGAGGCTAAAAAATAAAAGAAGATTGTCCGTCGTTATGCATTTTATTCACTGCAATTGAGTACTCGGTTTCATGACACATCAACATCATGAAACAGTAATTAATGGCTCAAAGGCCAGAGTTCTCATTAGCGTTGCCATTCTCACCATTAGTCCGAAGTGGAAATATGCGTAGAGGAATAGGAATCAAAAACTTTGCAGTCAACGTGATGGATCGATTGACGCCAGAAAACAAATTCAAAAAATTGCAAGCAAAAAAAAAAAAAAATGCTTTGTCACTACTGAATATCTAATGGGGGGAAAAACTTGGACACATGCTTAAAATAAAACATACGTTCAACTGGAATAAAAACTAATTGAACCATCCAAACAATATCTTAACAAAGATTCCCAAAGGTATAAAATTTATTATTATCTTACAAAGATCGGTATAAGGAATAAAATTTTATAATTACAGTTTCTAAAAGAACTATTTTATTTATATACTAAATAAAACAATTTTTAAAAATTATTTTCTATTTTTAGTCTTAAACTTGCAATTCATTATCAAATACTACAGAATCTTGCAATTAATTATCTTTTAAATCCCTGCTTCTGGTGCCAATTGTATACAATCGGAATTGAATTAAAATTAATCAATTAGTTGATAATTAAATATTAAAAATATTACAATATTGCTTCGCAATTAGGGACACACAATTATACAGACTTTCAGAAATTTAGAATGTTGGGAAACAGTGTAAAACCGATTATAAAATTCTCTCTTTACAAACACGAAATAAGTCAAATTAAACAAAAGTATGTAGCAATTAAAATTTAAGATAAACATTTTTCTTACGAATGCGTTATGTTGCAGCTTATTCCAACAGCGAAAAAGCATAAGACTGAAAAAAGAACAACAAAACTAAAATGAAGATAAAAAGAATGAAAATAAAATTTAAAAACTTTTCATCAATACCAAGCCTATTTCTTTTACGGGCAAAATATAGGCAAAAGTTGCCGTATTTGGACATATATTTGAACCTCAATTCTATTAAATAAATGGGCAACTTATATTGTAACTATTTACCTGGGATTCCTAGAATAATTTATGAGAATTTGCTACATAGCTGCAATTAGTGAAAAAGTATTTACATTTAGATATCACAATTAAATATAGAAAATAATCTAAGTTGTAACAAAATACATAATTATCTCAAAAAGGAAACTTGTTAAGTAATGATTTACAAAAAATATTGTATTAAAACATTTTGAAGATTAATCTAAGTAAATTTATTTTTGTTATTGTCCAAAAGTTTTTCAGATTGGACTACAAACAGTTGTCAAATTTATACTATAGTCCAATCAATGCAGTTATCTCGAAATACAGAAATAGCACGGAAAGTAACTATAATAACTACAGTAGACTCCCGATTATCCGCGGGCGGGTTATCCGCGCCTGCCGCACAGTTTTTTTTTTGTTTGTTTGTTTTTTTGTTTAAGTGTAAAGCAAAGAAAATAAAAATGTTCACAAAACTGAGCGAAGCGTTAAATTTGCTAACACCGTGCTTATTTATGGCAAAAATATCCCAGGCCTTCTCAGAACTTTCCCCTCAAGCAAACACAAATGACTGATTTCTTCAAAAAGGTGTAGTTTTACAGTTATGCTTTTGTAATTACATTATACATTACAGTATTAAAACAGTACATATGTATTAATTTTTCTGTGCATCCTTGACGCCTCCCGTAAGTACAACGCACTCTTCCGTTTTCATTAACAAAATGCATTTCAGGTTAATTTTGAGTGATATACTAAAATATTAAGCTTTAGTTAAACATTTCCTGCTGTTTATTTTACGTTTTATTGTACATAAAACGATTTTTCAAAGTCGGAATGACTGTTTCCTCTTTTGCTATACCCGTTTTCAGCTTTTTTCGGATTATCCGCGATTTTTGTTATCCGCGGCGGCCGCGTCACCCAATTCCGAGGATAATCGGGAGTGTACTGTAGCAGTCTTCGTAAATTGGAACATTAAGCAAGTCAGTGTAAAGGGGCATTAAAACATCAAATATAGTTTTAAAAATTAACGCTATATGATTTTGTATCATTTGTGAGGAAAAAAAAGAAAAATGATGCAATGCATAAAATGTCATACGTACATTGTGTGACGATATGGATTTGAGAATCAAAAAAAAATTGTTTCAATTGGGCTTAACCCTTCTTTGTATGATGATGGAAATTTCCATCATAATATTTAGTGAACAAAAAATTGTACTCAAAGCAGGTGTATTGTAAAATGATTGTTGCTGGTAACTTTTTCACAACTACTGAGTAATAAGGAACGTAGCTGTCAAAAAAATATAAATCAAATGTCAAAATTATTACAGCGGGTTTGAACTTCTCATTCCTCTATTTGTTGTGGTTGGAAGAAACGTGCGATTTATTGAAATTTTTTTTACAAATCTGAGATTTTTTTGCTAATAAAAGCAATAATGAGTGGTGAAATTTAGAAGAGAGGAACACTGAAGATTTTGTACTGAGATGAACATGTAAACTTGCATGATGATGGATATTTATATCATACTGCTTTATAATCATTTTATATATTCGTGCTAGGATTCTTTTAAACATTTTTCCTTTAATCTGGAGCATGAATTATATTACCCTGATTTATTTCAGAAAAAAAGAAAAATTGATGCAAAGAATGGTTAAAGAAAACAGTAATGGAACATGTTCATTCAGTAAACCTCGCAGACTTAAAAAGTAAATATATTCTCAGATGTAATTCAGGTATGACTCGGTTGTACAAATGGACATTGGCAGCCAAATGACCCCATATGCAGTAGGGATGGTTCCAAAATTTTTATTGTGACTGGAATTCGGTGCCTTAGATTTATTTCAGTTGACTGGACCTACGCATATTTAGCAGACCCTTAAAGTGAGATCTTTTATGTTTTGAAATCTCTGAATATTATGCACTTTTAATTGGGAACTGTTAATAATATAGCTATAATTTATGTAAATCAATATTTACATTACGTTCAATAATTGATCGTGCAAAATGGCTTCAACGTTACTAGAGTACGTTACAGGGGTCCAGTTTGGAAAACTAGTTTCTTTATTGGACATGACACAGTTTCAATAAGCAGTTTGTTTGTACTTTAAAGTGCAGTTCTTAAAAATGTAATCATATTTTTTTGAAAATAAATAATTTAGCTATTTTAATAAGTGCATAACATTTCTACTATTTTTTTTATTAAAATGATTTCCATGTTATTGCACAATACAAGTAGTGCAAATCGAGCAAATTTCCCTTAATAAATATTTTTTGCAGATAGCCATGCTAGAAAGTTAAAAAAAAAATTCTTCCGGAAATCCACTTAACCAAAGAAAAACTAAAAAGGTTTATAATTCAAATTATTAAAAATAAACAAAAAATGTGCTTTTAAGTTGAAACCAGCAATAAAATAACTGGGACGAGCAAATGCTTTCGTTGCAAAATCAGCGTCATTTCTACAAATTAGTTAAACATCTGGATTAAGGTGGTAACACATTAGGTCCAAATGAATGCTTCCATAGAAATTTATTATCCTTTATTCATCAAGTGAAATTGAAAGTAATTAAATTCGGGAACAATAGATATATTTGACGCAATAAAAACCTAACTAATGTTAAGAAAATAAAACCATGTTAGCTTGATAGCCCTTCGAGAGCTCAAATATATTTATGAAAATAATGATCAAAAGGAATGAATACTCCAATCAAACTATGTTTTCAGATAATTGCATATACTTGAACCTGAGATAATGCACGTTCATTTTTGTGAATGAAATTTCATTTAGATATAAAATTTAACCAACAATCTTTTTGCAAGAAGGTTACATTTATAATCAAAATTCTTAAAACATTAACGAAAAGATACGAAAATTAATTGAGATTCCGTAATAATATCTACTGCAAACCATTTTTAATAACCATAATAATATCTACTGCAAACCTTAGAAATCTAAAGATTTTGTAAAAGCACTGACACGTGTATGATTCATTTTGCATTTTCCAAAAGTCGAACATTTGAATCATTCGTTTCCAACTGCTTTCAGCTTCCTCGTAAAATATAAATATTCTTGACACATTAATTTATTCCCAGGACAATAGCAGCATTGCTTTTATAAAAAATTTTGTTGGAAAATATCCAAATTTCATACTTTTCCCTCCCAAGCCACTGTTTAGCGTATGCTTTTCTGTTGTCTGCATTCATTTCCGTTTGAAGTCAACACAACGATGATGCATTTTTGAGATTTAAAATTGCCTTTTTTCCCCCTTACCATTCCTATAAAACAAATTTTCATGAAACCATGCAAATGTTTCAGCATTTAATTGTTTTGGTAAATAAATTAACCAAACGTATGAAAGTTCATTTCAATTCCTTAATTAAATTTAATGCATACCATTTTTCCATAAATTTAGCAGACAATTAAAAATTATTCATCTACTGATAAATCTGAAGATTTTGTGAAAGCACTGCCAGGAGTGCTATTCATATTGCATCTCTCGAAAAGTCCGAGCCTTGCATCATTCATTAGATAGAAACCTAATCAGATCATAAATATCACGGAAATGGTATTCCGAAAATAAACTCCTTGTTTCGTCAGGTCCTTGTGAGTTTCCTTGCAACTGGGGATAAGACGATCAGGGCGGCTCAATTTATCGATCGACCGGTGGAGAAGTTGCGAGGGAAAATGAAACTTTTTGCAGAAACGGAAAGCAAAAAACGAAGACTACTGGCTGCTTGAAAATATAAAAGATGAAAATAACATTTTGCACAGCAATCGCATTTAATTTGAAAGATTACCATACTTGGAAACTTCCAGTATAAATAAGCATCCTTTAAGCATAAAGTTGCGAGAATTTTGTTTTGCAAGGAAGATCCGTTTCTCTATGGGCCAATTCACTGATGCATCCATTACCATGCATCTCCATGCATCCATTACCATGCAACAAAACAGTGTCTCACAATGATGCTTGATCATTAGCATTTATTTTTCGAGTTTAATTTCATGCATAACGTGGTTTAAAATATGATTATATTAAAAGAAAATCTTGATTCAATGAACCCTAAAATAATACATAGAATTCCCGCGATTTCATTTCCTTTCATTAATCCCATCCTCAAGCCATACAAGATATATAGAAATACTCAGTTAATATTTATATAATCACTCATATTAATCCCAATATGCAATCTATCGCATTAAATATAAATCAATATTATTTTATAGAGCAACATGTTCTTCGTATATTTTAAAGAACTTAAGAAATAAATCCCTCTGACTGCCAATTTTCACCCGATTTTTTTTAAGGGGAAAGAGCTCATATCGGATAATACTTTTGAGTATAATTGCTTTGTTCTATAGTTTAGCCTCGATCATTTTTTATCATTTATGTTCCATTTTAAGAAAATACAATGGATATAATTTTCTTTTCTTTTGAAAGAAAGATTAAAACCCTGTCAATTTCCTTTCACCCACAATGAAATATGAAGAAAGTTCAAAAAGAAAGTTTATTAATTAGAACAAAAGTAATCCCCTTACAGAGCAAAACCGTGACCACTTAATTGGAAAGGTGATACGCTATCATCCATGATTTTTCGCCACTATCCAATAAGAATTAATAAGTTATGACAAATTAAAGGTTATTTTCTCCGATAATAGCAAGCTATTGCGCTTTAATATTGGCTATTGCACTTCAATAATTTAATGAGTTAACATCCTAAAAATATACTATTAATACACCAAATCTCATCCTGAACTGAATTATCCAAGCCGAACACTCTCCTCATTAATAGTTTAACTAGAGCTTTCTGACCTTTTGTTTCCTAAAATAATGACTTGAAACTCTTAAAAAATTGAGAATTGCATAAAACGATTACTTAAAAAACATTTAAGAGGTTGGAATGGTATTTCGAACAGTGGTTAGCTAACGCAACTATGTGAATCTGAAATAAACTTTAACCCATATTTGCATTTTCTCTCTCTCTCTCTCTCTCTCTCTCTCTCTCTCTCTCTCTCTCTCTCTCTCTCTCTCTCTCTCTCTCTCTCTCTCTCTCTCTCTCTCTCTCTCTCTTTTTTTTTTTTTGTGAAATAAGGGTGGTGTAATTCATGCTCTAGATTAATGAAAAATTGTTTTAAAAATGCCAGTATAAATATATAATATAAAATAATTAGTATGATGGAAATATCCATCATCATGCAGATTTATATGTTAAGCTCAGTACAAAATCTTCAATGTTTCTCTTTTCTAAATTTCTCCACTCTTTATCGCTTATTAGCAAAAAAAATCTCAGATTTGTAAAAAAAAATTTCAAGAAATCGCACGTTTCTTCCAACCACAACAGATAGAGGAATGAGAAGTTCAAACCCGCTATAATAATTGTGACATTTGAATTTTTCTTTTTAACATCTACGTTCCTTATTACTCAGTAGTCGTGAAAAAGTTACCAGCAACAACCAATTTACAATATACCTGCTTTGAGTACAATTTTTTGTTCACTAAATATTATGATGGAAATTTCCATCATCCTGCAAAGAAGGGTTAAAAAGCGTGTTCATTTCGTTATCTAACTACCTAACAAACTCGTCCCTGGTAGTTTCACTAATTGACAAATCAATTAAAAAAAGCATTATATTCAAAGATTGTATGAATATAATGCTTTTTGAGGAAAAACGAAAAAGTTCTACATCAAAACAGCCTCAAATAATCTCTGAGAGGAAATTCAATAATTTCTCATTTTTAAAAATTGCATAACATATTTATGTATTGAAGTTTTTTGAACAAATTTTTATTTAGTTAGAAATATTTCAGACGTTTTTATACCAAGTGTCATATGTAATCCTTTCCATTTAGAACCGAATAAGAAATAGCTACTTCCTTTGACGTCATTAACGGCCAGCGTTCTTTCTCCCTTTTCCAACTATAGTTTCTTGATAATGCAAGAGTAATAGAATATTTATTAAGAATATAATTAACACCGTGAGTAAATTGTTTTTGTTAGGAATTAATTGAACGCTGCCGTGTTTTATCGAAGGCATTTTTTCTTTTAATTATTAAAAGAATTTCAGATTCATATAAGCTCTTCATATAAAGAGTAGCAATCCACTCCAAGTTTTTTTTTTCCCATTTTGTTATTTCAATTATTTGAAATAAATATTGCACGATTCTCTCAATGTTTATTTCTTATTTTAAGTTGATGCCAAAATATTTTTGCTTCTGAAAAGAATAAAGTATAAAAGTAACGAATAAAGTAAATAATATATTTTAAACTTCATTTATTACGAAATTCCAAATATTCAAATTATTGTTGAAGCGTTTTCAAGTTGCTTTTAGATGAGAAAAAAAAAGTCGACATACTAAATTAAAAACGCATCAAAATTCAGACATTAACTTAAAAGCAAAACTAAATCTTTGTCATATTTAGTTCAGTTATACTACATTAACATTTCATTAAAAGCTGTTTTGGAACGGGCATCGCAATTTTGAACAAAGATGAGACGACGAAATTAAACTACCATGCTGCACCACAAGGAAAATGTTATAGAAATGTCATATATACATAATGAAACTTTCCGCTATAGATCAACTCATCTCGTCTGTTATTAAACAATATATTTTGTCCGTAAACCAGTCATCTAATAAAAATAAAATCGAGATAAATTGAAGACATCTACGAATAAAAAATGCATCGTCAACGAAGAGAAACCTTTAAGATAAAAGGGAAGCATTTTTACAGCCATAATTGCACATTAATGTATATAAAAAGAAGTAGATTTATCGAACCGAATATTATTTGTAACAATTCATTTGTCAAAACAGAAGATTGTCGAAACAAATGCATATTATTACAAGACTGATAAGCAAAGAAAAAAAAAAGCATAAGATTTCACTAACGCAATGAATGAATAATGGCCAGCAATAAATAGCAAATACTTTGCAAAACTCGCACTTATTGTACGTATAAGCGTATAAAGAAGTCTGTTAGGAAATCATATGAAACAAAATGGGTACAGATCGCAGCTTTTACTTGGCCAAACATTGTGAGAAAGACAAAGAATAACTTGTCTTTCAATACCGAGAAAAATCGCAGAAAGAAAAAGATGAATGAAAGCAGCCTATGTACGAAACGCCTCCGGGTGCAAGCAGCACTTCGTTTTGGGACAACAGCAAAAAAAAAAAGTAAGAAAGGGAGGGGGGGGGGGAAAGACAGAGTCGATAGAAGGGCATATTGAAGATACAATATATGCATATAGCAATGGGGAGCTGGGACGGAAGGGTGAAAGATTAGATTGCCCTGGGCGCTACGACTTTGAAGGACCGTAAAAACATGATTTTCATCCACTCGATTAAATTACGCGAGTGGCAGCTAGCTTACTGCATACACGCCATAGGGAATTCGTTGGAATAAAATCTTACGATTCTTTTGCGGTTTTACATTTTAAATTAAGAAAGACATTCTTTTTCATTGGATTTACTATATATACAGCAAGGATGACAATAAGGCGCAAATACTTAAAAATTAATCATGATTGTTTCAAGCATTCATTCCAAGCTGTTATTTATATTTCGTTAAATACTAATGCAACTCTATTAGAAATGGAAATATCCATTATATGTTGCCCATAATTTGTACTGAATACTCCTATCAAGATTCGGAGGTATAATAGTAAGAAAAAAAGACAAGAAAGAAAAAAAAATGCTTGAGTTTATTTTCAGGAGGAGAAGGTAAATGCATTGTATAGGATATAGCTAGAAAATAGAATAACTACTATTTATAATTTTGGAAAAAAAAATTATCAATCAAAAAGTCAATTGAGTTACTAAACAAGATTTCATTATGCAGGATGATTCTAAAATCATGAGACAAACCTTAAGAGAATGACTGGCACACAGGAACAATTCATTCATACAATGCAATTCAGGAACAATAGATTGTGGGGTAAGATTGTGGGCCGGAGAATATTATTGTCAATTAAAGAAAATTGAGAGATTAAGTAAGCGAAATGGGTGCATTGTCAAGTTTACAACACGGGTTCTAAAATCATGGAATGAACTCTCAAGAGGTGATACAAATCTTTATAAAAACCCTTATTTAGCATATGAATGCATGGGCGCTAGTGACGCGCTGAGACTAGAAGTTTTGGATAAATGAGACATCAAAGAAAAAAATTGCTTAATTGTATCATCGCAAAATACTTTTGTATCGCTTAATGTTATTTTTTAAGTTTCAGTTCACTACTTCAACTCATAAGAAAAACGTTTATTACAGTAAGCTGTATCGCCTCTCAGTTTCCTCTCTCCCCCATGCTTACGGAATTATCTTGCAGAATAACATAATTTCCAATATAATATTACGCTCCATAACTTATCATTATTAAAGAATTTTCAAAATTAAAATTTTTAGATAAGTAAGGTTATCTCTGAATTTCGAGCTTCCAAACATTTTCATGATAATGTTGCTAGTAATGACTAAAGAAACGAAAAGATTTTTTTTTCATACGATTAACATGCAGACACTTGATAATTATTTCCACTGTCTTAACTTTGGCCATTACATATCTGCATATGAATTGCTCCAATACTTTTGTACTTGAAAACGCTCAATAGGTAATAAATACCTTTGTTGGGTAAATGAAGAAAAAACAGATATTTAAATTTTTTAGCCTTCAAATTTTCAACCAAATCCTACATAAGATCGTTCATCCTTTACTGTATCAAATGCATTGACCAATAGTTGCATGCACTAAAAAGATGTATATTGCAAAATAAGTTAAACGAATAAATTTTGTCTTATATTTGGCAATATGTAATTTTACGATTCGAATATAATGAAATAACCCTTTTTTTCCTTACTCTTCATAATTTGAAGCAAAAAAAAAAAGTGCTGCATATCTAACAGCATTTGTTGCATTCGAATTAAATGAAATATATTCACTAAAGAGAGTTTCAATTCAATACTTGCTGTAAACACGAAAAAATTTCTATCTACTGATATAAATAAAATTTTGCTAATGACATCTAAACTTTCTAAAACTTTTTTATTTCATTTCAGTATAAAACAAATCGATTCTGTAGAAATATAACAATATAAATGCTCAGAAGATTTGCAAAACCCTCTTCTCTACTTATAAATTTCTCCGAAAAGAGATCATAACATAAGATACAGATTAACTTTTCTTCTGAACATTAGAGCGTTCTTTCAAGACTTTTATGTATTAGATTTCCCAATTACTCTTAAATACATTTCTCCTTTTATTTCATTTACCAATTACTCTTAAATACGTTTCTCATTTTATTACATTTCCCAAATACTCTTAAATATTTAAATTCATACTGCTAAATTATAAATTTCTTTAAAGGATTAACGCCTACAATATTTTTTCATAGAATACAAACGTATTTAAATAAAATATTCTTTTATACGTTTTCACTGGAGTGCTAAGTGCATCTATATCGCAAATTATCTTTACTTGCACTTATTTTTGCATTAGGAGCATTTTGAAAAATATCATGAGCTGGCTTATTGTCCGACTAGATTTTATTCTTGTAGAATTACTTAGCAGATGCAGGTTGTTTATTTCAATACTTTAATTTACTGTTCAATTGTTATGGTAATGATTAATATAAATCCCACAATTATGAATGATATTTCATCACCAAATTTTAATCTACGAAGCTTTATAGCTTTTAGAATTTCAGATTCAATTGAATCCCGCTATAAAAATTATTACTCAATAACTATCATACTTTTTCTCAGAAATTGATAAAATTTACTCATTCATATTTCACTAATTTTTGCATTGAAAAACTAGATCCTTACATGGCATCTTTTAGATCATGACTTCATCAAAAGCAACTTGCCGTTAGATCCGGGCCTGTTCTAAACAGATCAATTATTGAGCACCCGTGAGGTTTAAAATTTGAAAAAGTCAGTATAGCTGCAAAAATAAATCTTGCATAACTTGTATTTTGTATTGCATTAAATTTTATTTTTCATCATGGAGTGTCATAAGTAAAATTAAAAAAATTTCAACTATATTTGCATTATTCATAAAAAGCCAACAAAACACAACTGTAGATAAATGCCAAAATAGATGAATTTCTGATGTTTTACCACAACTTATACGAAATTCCTGAATATATGCAAAAAAAAAAAAAAAAATCACACACAAAAAAAGATTGGAAATCGTTTGCATTTTTTATACTTATATATAACAATTTACCGATATATGCACAAGTTTTCTGTTTTCAGTAATAGTATACACAATAGTATATTCGCTTAAAAATAAAATAAAACTTGCTTTTCTCTTAACAATTTAGAAATCACTGGATTAAAAGTATAAAAGTATCTATACAACAGAGCAAAAAAGGGGAAAGGGATCTTAAGAGCACTTTGAAGTAATGAAATAATTACTTTTTCACGCATCTTGGCGGAGAGCAAC
Organism: Argiope aurantia; assembly: GCA_026543865.1. Classification (NCBI taxonomy): domain Eukaryota; kingdom Metazoa; phylum Arthropoda; class Arachnida; order Araneae; family Araneidae; genus Argiope; species Argiope aurantia. The sequence continues at coordinate 135,876 of JAPMOR010073170.1, forward strand.
TAAACAGCACCGGCACTCAATAGATGCTGAATTTATTAATTTCTGCTTTCAAATTTTCCACTTTTGACTTAATTCTCAGTCTGCTGCTAACAGCATGTAGCATATGGTTTTGCTGCATTTCTTTTTTCTGCGCAATCCATTGAATTTATTAAATGAGATAATAGCGACAATTTAAAGATTTCATTTTCTGACATTTTCACGATGCATATCAGTATATATTTAAATCTTGTAAGGATTTATTCGTTCAGTAAACAACATCATTGATTTAAAGAGTTTCTTTAAACATTTATTTATAACAAAAGATAGATCTTCAGGTTATAGTAAACAAAAGACAGTAAAGAATGCTTAAAAAAATAGTCATTCATTTGCAAAATTTTGTTAAATTTTCTAGAACTTAGTTGCAATAAAAAAATGAACTTACCTGAACATTAGCGACGATAATGCCATAGGATCATAACTGCAAAATAATCACTGTGTCGAAGGTACGTAAATCAAAAGATGATCAGCATAAAATGCATGCGTGTGTATAGCCTGTCAAAACAACTTGCATAGCATTACGTACAAACTTGAATACACGTGCTTGCAGCCGTCAGTCTTTCAGCTGTCAAAAACCGACTGGTTGGCTCATCGCCGAAATGTTAATGGTCCCGGTCTGCAAATGCAACAGTAAGAAAGAAAAATGTTTTTATCAAGCATCCATTAGCCTATGAAGGATGCTTTGAACACAATCCCAGATGCTCTGCCACTGCAAGTATCAAAAAGCACTCTCACCAGCGAGCTCAGTAGCACATCACAATCTGTTTTTGAATGTCCGACTCGTTTGCATCCACAGTTATCGGGACGAAAAAATGTGTCGCCAACAAGAAGTTCGTCGCCAAATGTTACTTTCGCTTCGCCAAATCTGCCTAGATTGTTTCGTTTTAGTTGATTTCTCCTCTAGCATCTCTAGATCCGTATGATTAGAAAAACTTCTGATTTGCTTCCTCCTTTCCTGTAGTGAAGCAATGAGCAAATAGAAATAGATAGTAACTGAGTAGAGATAGAAAAAAAATAATAAACAAGAGGAGAATATAGCTTAGAAAGGAAAAGCGAAAACCCAACTCTCGCAAATGGAATGAAAGAAAATTTTCGGACTTGGGCATTATTCTTTCGTCCGTTTCATACTCTCTTTCTTTTTAATGTTAAATGCTTACAAATCTTCTTTTAGTATCAAAAACAAAATAATGTATTTTCTTTCTTTTTTATTCTTTTTTAAATATTAATATATACAGGGACGGATCGAGCATCTCACTTTTGAGTTAGTGCAAGACAATAAAAATGCTGACACTAGAGTTGAATGTTGCAGACTTAGAAAAGAAATATTTCAGTGATGTGTATTTTACAAATATTCTCTTACTATAAAGTATTACATCATTTTTGATTCACTTTATTCTTAATTGAAAATCGGTATATTATATTTCGTACAATGTCTATTGTCCTGTTCAATACGTTTAAAAAATTCAGAATAAAAGAACAAGACTTGAAAAGAAATCAAAAAATTAATTATATTAAAATAAAAAATTCATAAATGATAATAAGCATAAAAAATTGATCAAAATACAAATTATTTTATGAAAAATAATAGATCTCACGGAGTTTTTCTTTTAAAGTATTTTGAACTACATCTTTACAAATCTTTAAATGAGAATATTTGTTTATAACATTAGGAATGCCATGTATATCACTACGTTTTTTAAAGAAATCAGCAACATTTGTTAATTCAAACTTTTATTTCTTATTTTCATGCAATTGTAGCTGAAAACTAATTTCAGAGCACTAAATTATCTTTCGCAAGATCCTGAAGTTAAAGGAAATGTTAAAATGATAGAAATAATTTTGAAAGTTGATGGCAGAACCTTTTGTAATTTAATTGTACTTTTGAAACGCCTATGAAATCTAATTTTTTTTCTGTCAGGAATTTAGAAACATTTATAATTTAGCGTGTAAACATTTTTATTCCTCTAAATGAGATTCTACTTCGAGGATACTTATTCAAGAGAACAGTTTGCAAGAAATAAATAAGTTGTGCAGATGCAGATTAACATGCAATTTTCTACCATTTTTAAAACACGTAATAACCATTGAAGTAGACATTTAAAAGATGACCTTTATTCGAGAAAATTTAGACAACTATTCTTAAAAACTAGACAACTATTCTTCTAATGGCCAGAGATAGAGAGAATAAATTTAACAATAAAAAATTAAGTTGAAAGTGGTGTAAATATTTTTACATGTAATTTTTGTGGACATATAATGTATTATAAAATTAATCGTCACATTTTAAGGAACCCTTTCATAATTTTAAATTTCCAGCATAATGTGAAAGTTCAGATAAATTGTAACTAAAGCAGAACGCCATCTCATACTCCTGTATGTGTAACTATTCTGGTCACTAAAGGGTTTGATGGATATGACACGAAAATTTTATTTAAACTAGAATATTAACAGATAAAATAATAAAAACAAATATTTGCAATAATTACCAGCATATATAAAAAGATTGATAAAAATTGTAAGTTATTAAAGAAATTTTGAAACAATATCTGGAATAATAATAAACAGATCTATACTAAGAATTTTTTTTAAAATCAATAGTTCTGAGATTATTGCATTCATCATTATAAAATATAGATAAAAAAAAGCAGTAAAAAGAACCAATATAAATCAGAATAATAATTTGATTAATAATTACAAAGAATGAAAACTTTTAAAAATAATTATAAGTCCAAATGAACGTTCTGAATCTGAGATGGAAAAAATCCTGTTTCTACTGATGACTGAAATTAGATTGTTTTATTGAATTCCAGTGCAAGTGTACTTCTATTCAGTATGAGAATAATTGTGGAATCTGATTGGATAGACCTGAGAAAAAGTGCTAAATGCGATTCGGATTATATTTCTACTGATCAATCGAATTATCCTATGAATTTTTGGTTGAAGAAGTGGATCGTGAGTAGAGAAGTATCTTTTGACCAACTCTTTTGTATTTCTGGTATCAAATGAAAAAGGCATCATTCCGGATTTTATTAAGTTGAAAGCCATACCTCCCAATTTTAATTAAATTCATTGCAACTTATTTAAAGCTAAAGTATATTCGTTAAAAGTTTATTTTTACCTTATGAGTATATTAATGAAATAAACAAAAATCTCAACTAGAAGAAACTATTGGAAAAAAGTTAAAGGAAAGATTGCTAGTAAGACAATAATAACCTTAAATTGTCATGAAATGTTATGCTTTTCGATTATATTATTTAAAATTTTGCAAGTGAAAGCTTTGTTAGCTTATCTAAAATTTCCAAGTCTCAAAATATTTGCCTTTTGCTATATTTATAAATATATCTTTTAAATTATGCGGTGTTAAAACTATAGTCCAAATAACATATTGATGCTAGTTTCGCTCTGATAACTGTAAGGATAATCAGTTTTAAATGCTTTATTTTATTTTTAATCTTTTTGAATTGACAGCTGTAGATCTTGGCATAACTATGTAAGTAGAATTTTAAGTAATTTAAGTAATTTCAAATTTTAAAGTAATAATTTTAGTATTTCTATATTTCTGCATCATGAATTTTTATGAAAATGCGCACAGTCCTTTTATTTTGTTTTATGAATTTAATCTTTATCAGTCTTTAAAAGGGGTTGATATACAGGTAAACAACAGATTTCTTTTCTATTTCTCATGGGAGAATTCATAATGCAATGAAAAGTGACAAAACTTGGACCGGTGAATTTTTATTCTTAGAAATGCTTGATGATTACGAGATGACTTCAAATTGAAAAAAAAAAATTGTGAGACGGTAGTACAGAAGATCTTGTACTTAGACGGAAGGGAAAACTAAGAGTCAGATATGCTAGGCTCAGAACTTTCATGACGTTTTGAAGTGTATAGTAAAATTCAATATTTGGATATTTGATTAATTTTCAAAAAGAACGAGCATCGAAATTAAGAAGCTGCTCAAAAATTTAAAGAACATTATTCATAGAATACCGAATCTAAATTTGATAATGAAATGGTACCTTTTAAATTCTACATGTCGCAATTTCTCTTAATAAATGGAGAAAAAATGGTGCCTGCAAGTAATTCCCATAAAATGATGTATGGTAATATGGTACAATCAACTTTCCCGAGTGTAATGGCTGCGTTGAAAATTTACAAATGCTTAATAGTCAGAAATTCAAGCAATTTCACGAAAATAAAACTGCTGGAAAAACTGTTATTGTTAATCGATAATTCAAGAGTGCTTGAATTTTCTCGCTATTATGGTCAGTGAATATGATGTATGAAATAATTGATTTCCAAGATAGTTTAAAAGAATATGTATAAAACAAATTGAGAAAAATTACAGCACGAGATAGTGCGTAATATAATAATAAAAGATGTGATTTGATTTATAATTCTATCACTTAATATTGTTTTAAATTTCAAAAATATCCAGACGTATAATTAACGAGTATTTAAATGATGTTAAAAAGTTTCGGCAACTTTTTACTATTTTGCTGAGGATACAATTTTTGTTATTTCGATTTATTTTAACATTTTTTTTACTTAAAAACTCTTAATGAAAAATTTTTAAGTCACCAATTTTTAAATAATTAATTTAGTCCATTAAATATTTTTAACTAAGTGTTAATTTATTAAAGTAAAACAATAATACTAATTTAATTATTTTCATTCATATTTTCACTAAAATTTAACTTACAAATATGCACTTGAATGAAAAATGCCATTCAATCCATGGGACAAAGAATGATGACACTATTTATTCCATTTCGAAAAGAATATAAATAGGAATTTTCCCTCAACAGTTCTTGGTTTATAATAAAATTTATTATAGCTAATGCAAAAAATTGAGGATTTATGAACTCAAACCATTTTTTAAATTGAATAAATTGCCTTTTATTTTTAAACTCGGCTTTTATTTCACCCTGGGAGGAATAATTTATTTAAAAGAAGCGCGGGCAAAACTGCCGCCCGTTCACAAGCGATACAAGAGCAGAAGAAGAAAGAAATATTTATCTCCAATTATTATACACAATGAGATTCTGATAGGGATTTCTGTATACGTGTCGATTTAGGATGGGGAAATCTAGGTATCTTTTAAAAAGAATACTCTTAGCTTGACAATTTTTTATTCCTTCACTCGGAGTGTGGGAACTTGTCGACCTCAGTAATTTTAGAACTCGTGTTGAATTAATTAAATAAAAAAGGTGGAATTGGATCAAGAAATAAGAAAACATTTTAAAATAAAGTTAATGTTGGCCAAATTAAGATAAAAATTAGGAAATTACATAAAATTATATATATATATATATATATATATACAATGCATAATTAATATTATATAAATAAAATAAGAATAAAAATGAATTTAAAAGCGCAAATAAGTTTAGTTCACGTTACTCTCTAATCATCAATACAGTTTACCTTAGGCTTCGGAATGATTTAGCGCCTGTGGCCTCAAATTGTAAAAATCCGCCACAGGCTACACTCCTTTACAAATTCTCTTTCAAATATTCATAAATTATACACATCATGCTATAGAAAAGTGTTTTACCAGATGATATGCATGATGAACTTGAAAATCTAAAAGTCAAACTTTTAGTGTGAATTGCAAAACTCTTCTAGAAACAGAAATACTGTGATAGATAAAATGTTGTGTATTTTTGATACTATTCAGCATTTCTTTTTCTCAATCAAAATTTCTCAAAGAAAAGAAAAATAACTTGTTTTTCTAAGATATGGTGTGTGTGTTTTTTTCATTCACGAATTTATTATCGAGAAAAAAATACGATAAATAAAGAAGTAAAAATTAACCAGCTCAAAAAATGGCTCACAGATATTATGAAAATTTGTATTCATTAGAAAGAAATGAAGAAAAGTAATGCAATAATAGTAGTAATGCAATAATAGTTATGCATAGAAATATCTTTAGCTTTAAAGTTATTTCGGATATGAAGTTGAGGAAAAAATGTCACTTCTGTCAAATTATTCAGAAGACTGTGCATTCAGTACCTGTCTTATGATATGTCTGCTTTCTGACATTGTAATATGCATGCAAAATGCCTTCTCAATAACTTTGAAAAGATCTTACCTACGAAATTCCATTAAGGAATAATACTGTTTGAGAGAAAACTATTTCATTGTGTCTAAAGTTACTTTTGGGGCTGATAGAATAGCTTCTCAAAGATAACCGAAACAGAAAGAATGAAATTCCATTGAGTTTTTTTTTAAGAGAAATTTTGTTTTGTCCTTTTGGATTATCACATAATGTCTAACATCGCAATAATAATAGTTTGAAATGTTTTGTTCTAAAAGAATTCTTGATAACAGCTTCTTTGTGTTAAATTAACGTGAACGAATAATTATAACCTTACGTTTTGTTAGCATTCATCTTTTATTAGAATAAACTTCAATTAGATTATTGTTCTTTCAAACATTTTATTTATTATAAAGCAGTAAAATAGAATAAATGATGACGTTTTCCAAAATTATTTATAAATTTATGTGCAAATAAGGAAATGTGCTATATTTTAAAAAGAAATGTATCGTATAAGAGTATCGAATATGTCAAGCATTATCAAGCAATGTCAGAGCTGACATTAAAAGTGAATGACGAAATATTAGAATTTAAAAGATATTTTTCTCCAGTTAAAAGGAGAAAGATGCTGAAGAAAAACCAAAACAGTATTGTATTTTCGATTATCAAACTGAAAGTTAGTAGCATGCACAAAAATCATCAAATACTTTGCATAAATTCCAATTAGTGATCTAACTAGCAACTGCTCCTTATGTGACTACCGTTCAAAATAATAACCTTGGTGCTACCCGTAATAATGCTCGTGCTATTTGAAATTTGGACTTTAAAAATATAGAGCTTTGTCAATCCTATTGATGGATTTAGTTTTATCAATCATTTTACTTAATTTTTAGCATAGAAAATTGGTATAAAAGACCAAGAAATAGATGGGAAAATTCAAAAGAAAACACTTTGCAAAAAATATATTATAATTTAAACCAAATTTTAATGCATAAACGGATTGAAAATGTTCTTAATATTCTTGCAGCAAATGAGAATAATTTAATCAGTTGTCAGAAAAAATATTAAGCCCTTAATGGCCATTAATAAAAATATTAAGACATAACAAAATATTAAGCCCTTAATAATTAATTAAGCCAAAAATATATCTTAAACCTTTATAGAATCATTGAATATGATCCTATAAAGGTTTGAGATTTAACAAAAATAATTTTTATCTTCCTTACTCGTGACTCTGAATTTACCATTATGTTTTCGAATTGTAAAGGTCATATATTAAGCTAATTGAAACAAAAGGAGCAAGAACTAACTGCTGTTTTTAATAAATTAAATGAATAATACTATACATTTAGTAACAAATTACTTCAGGTACCTTTCAATGCATTTAATCTTATTAAATGCATCTTACTATTCGCCATTACATTGAATTAGATTTACAAACCTTTGAGATCTTGCACTGAAAGCAACTTTATTAGAGCCATTCTGCGGAGCAAAAAGGTTAAAAAGAGATGCAGAAGACGCCTACTCAAGATGAAGCTTCATGACAGATTATTTGATAGTTTTCGTTTCTTTCATTTTAACGTCATTAATTCGCTGTTTTTTTAAAGGGAGGAGGGTATAAAACAACAAAAGTAAGAATTAAGGTTTCTCTAAGAATTAAATTAAAGAAATTAGTTGATATGCAGGGTGTTGTTCTGAAAAACTGATAAACTCAAAGGCGAACAACAGTTCCTAAAGAACATGGTCTTACAAACCACGTTTAATCTATGGAATTGAATGGATTGGTGGTGAACCTGATACTTGTTCTTCATGTCCCCTGACCACAATTCTTTATACTTTCTCTTATACACAAATATTGCAATCGTCAAAAAATTCAAATTCGAGATTTTGACGAATTTCCAAATTTTAGATCTCTCTTAATTCTAAAAACACATTTTGGAAAATGTCTGTCTGTCCGTGATAAAGATAACTCAAAAACGCTTCGAGTTAGAAGGATGACATTTGGTATATGAACTTTTCATCAAATCTGTAGATTTCTTTCAAAGTTTGAGAAAATTCTATTCAGAGGAAGTCTGCCTGTCTGGCTGTTCGAATACAAGTTAGCATGGTAACTACAAAAGGAAGAGAATTAAATGGATATATCTTGATACACAGATTTAACATCTATATTATAGACATCTATTAAATTCTGAACCGTATCCAACGAGAGGCTAAACATCTCTCGGTCTGTACTTTCAGAAGCCTGTAAACGAGGTAACTCAAAAACGCAATGACTTACATACATCGAATTTTACAATATGTGATTTTGTGATTGCAATTTTAGTTCTGTGTCAAATTTTACTTTCAATCGGTTACGAAAAAACGTTTCTAAAACATAAATTCACCTTTATTAGAGAATATGTGAGAAAGCTACGATGACTCCACTCCCGCTGTTCTCCATTGATGGAACTTAGAGTTTCGTTCGTTTGTTTATGAATTGCCTGTGGAAGCACTCGTATAATACCTATCTACGTCGCTGCATCAGACACATCAGAGCGCATCCGATCAATTTTAATATGACGTGCGAGGTCGCAATTTTGAATAACTCTTGTAATCATTTTTGTTCAAGTATTTTTACATATTCCAAGTTTTTCACAAAGAATACTTGTTCTGTCTATAAATGGCGACATACTTGTCAGGTTGGTAGATGCTTAGGTGCACTTTTCGATTTGAAAGTCAGTACTTGGTGCTTGGTAAAAGATCTGGTTTTTCCCCGTTTCTCTCTACAATGTGCACCCTCATAACCAGCAGCCAATATACCTAATTTATGTGGAGTTTCTGTATCACCTTAAAGAAGAAGATTTTTGGATTTGTTGGTGATGATTATTGACTTAAGTCTACACTGTAAGGATTTCTTTTCTCCTTTTCAATAGTGAACTCAGCACTTTAGACAAGATTATAATGATATTGTCAAATAGATGTTTTTGTTCTTATTGTTGTATTTATTTTTTACAAACATTAGTACTTTAAGATATGCACCACATGCTGTGTTGTAGCCATGCAATCAATTAAATGTTTTTGTACTCATTATTGTACCTTTTATCTTTCCTGACGTCACATTCTGCCTAAATATTTTTTGCTATTTTCACTGATTAAACAGAGTTTGCCATATTCTACAGCAATTTTTATTCCACTTTTATTCCTTTAGTGAGTTTGTCGCCGTTTTTGAGGCAAAAGAGGAAAAACTATAAATATCTTCAATTACATTATACATATCATTTTTTACAAAAATCTTTGCTCTTCTTCCGATGTTTCTTCAGGGCATTTATTCCTCTATCAATGATTTTTAAAATTTGAGATAATTCATATAATGATAATAATAACATGCTTTGAACACGCTTTTATTAAGGCATTAAAAAGTTAAATATAATTATGAAAAATTAGGAAGTCAAAATAAAATAATAAAAGCGGGAAGTGCTACTTGAGATACTTTAAGTAACTTCTTAATATTTTTTCATTATATTTGAAGCATATTCTTTTGACTTTTAAAGAATGTTTTTATGGAATTAAGTGTGAATCATTTCCTCATTATATTGCTTCTAGTTGTCCTTAAATATGATTTTATTTTCACCACAACATTTTTAATTAGGATATAATTTTCTGCTTTTCAAGCATATTCTAAACAAAACATAATAAAAGCATATTCTAAAAACTATTGTTTTTTTTTTTGTTTTTTTGTAATTTAGTGTTTACTATATTTCAAAACTGATTATTATAAACACTATGTAACCTTGTGTTGATTTTTTTTCTTTTGCAAATTTACTGATAGATGGCATTTTGGCATAAATTAAAATTTAATAAAAATTAAGTGATTGACAGACAGCTAGGCTCGAAAAATATTAAAATATTGCATTATAATTGAAACCTGAAAACTGTATAAAAACTTGTTCCAAAGTGGAAGAAAGCGAGTGAAAAAATCATTGCAAAATTTCATCTTTACGAGCATTAGCAAGTTAAATAAAATTGTTTAAAATAACTTTTGTGTATCTGAGATGTATTTAATTGTTTGTAGGAGGTTGGTTTATGTTTTGAAATAATGTATTTTCTTATTTCTCAGTTCTTATATATCGAATGATAAATTTCTTTGATTATTTTCCAATTTTTTAAACTCAGAATGAGAATCACTGATATAATTTTTTAAAAATTAATCATTTGCCACCATTTAAATCAATGCAAGTTTGCAAAACCAATCAATAACTGAACAAATGTGCTAAGTTTCCTCATTTAGTTTTTAAATTAGAAGATTACGTAACAGAATTACATTTAAGTGAGCTATGTTGTCCGTATAAAGCATTATAATTTATATCTAGTTGTGTCCCCGAAAAGAATTACTTGCATTTTATAAAGATGCCAATGTCTAACCAAGAGATGCTTAAGGAAAGGATATTTCTCATCCTCGCATAGATTTCTTTTTGAGAAAAGAGCAAAAGTGGGTTGTCGTAAAACTTTATTTTATAATTAAAAGGATGCATTTCGCATTTTTTATAGTTGTTGCTGTTGGAAGCATAAAAGGTTTTCTAGTGCTTATTTTATTATTATTATTATTATCATTATTATTTGCTTTATAACTGAAGAAGTAAACATATTTTGAATGCATAATTTCACTCACAAAATTCATGCAATTTCCTCTATGCATAAATATTGTTTTGCGTAAGATTTGTTTGAAAGCATTTTTTCTTCGTCTATGTTATGTTTGTTTTTGTCTATGCTCTACCATAATTCCTGATTTGTTGCATACTGAAGGGAGTTGAACACGCATTTTATATACCTTCCTTGAGTCGATCGGAATCAAAATTTGATACAGATATACAAATGAAGAGATTAGATGGCATTTTCATGTAATAAATTTCATTTATTAAAACTCGTTAGATTTTTGAGTTATCGCGTTCACATAATTTTGAATATATAGACCAATACACGATCGATTCATTGATGTATTTAGTCCAAAATTTAATATAGATTTAAATTTCTGCTGATAAAATCTATGTTAATTTTCTCTTCCTAATCCTTTGCGTTTTTTGAGTTATCGTCTCCACATGTTCACGGACGTACAGATAGATAAATTTCTCTTTGATGGAAAATTTAATGAAGCATACAATTTGGCTGCAAGAACAACAAACCAAATTTTATGTAACTCTTCTTTGAGGTTTTGCATTCACTGATTGATATTATTCTGGAAAGTGTTTTCTTAGTCAGGATGATCTAAAACGAGGAGAATCATTTAAATTTTTTGTTTGCGTCAACTCCGAAGCTCTTTAATTCATCATCTATTATTAACAACATTTTGTAGATTGATCTAGATCTACACACTAGCAGAATCAATGACTGAAACTCATAAAGCAAAACTTCAAGGATAAAACGTCATTGCACGCAAGTGTAAATTTATTTTATTAAAGTTCCAATTTGAAAGGATAAGAATGCTTTTCGGGCGAAAATAATGGAGAAAATGGCATGAAAAGATGATCCTCCAAATATATAGATTTTCCGTTCAGAAGTAAAATCATAGATATCATATAGCTTAGTTTGGTTTATATTCCATTTCAAAACTACCAAAGGTATATAGGGGGGTGTCATTTCGAACCTTTGCCGAATGACGAGAACGATACTTGAACTGACACCCTCTAAATTTCTATACCAACCGCAGGATCAGATGTACCTTTCGGTTAAGACATTAATAAATTCCGTCTGTTCATAATATTTAAAAAAGAAGCCCTTGGCAAGAAAAAGTAATTATAGATTTTCAAGATAATTAATTGCACCAAATGTCAAATTTGCTTTGTGTTTACAATTATTACCTCAACCTAGGTTCTTTAGGTAGTATGTTCACTTTCATTCTAATACTTTGGCATTAGTGGCACAGCAAATAGATATATTTCCTTCTTAGAAACATCAAGCACCTAAAATATATTGCACTTCATAAAATATCATTGGTCAACAATATTCCATGTATTAATTCGAAGCACATAATGTTGAGATGCACATAACTTAACTACACTAAAATCAAGATAAATTGAAATGAGAAGGACTGATTCTTATTAGATATTGTCTATTGAGAATTACATCTGAATCTACAGTAAGGAAGAACTCTCCATATCTCTACCTCACACCAATATGAGGAACACATCGTCGGGTTGTTCTGATAGAAAGAAATTTAACCAGAGAAATTAGATAACTAGGATTTATTTAAAGTATAAAATTGCACAGCAAACAATATAATCTTTTCAAAACTAGAGTTGAAAATAATAAGAAATGACATGCTTCTACCTCTTTGGAAGCAAAATTGAAATTTAAACAAAAGAATATTAATGACAATATCGTCAAATCTTTCCCAAAACTTAGAGGCTCGAGTCTTTTCTAAAAAACAACACGAATTTTAATTTTGCATTTTTAGCTAAGCATTTTTGAATCGCAGAATTACAAGTGTCAAGATATTTAAGAGAAAACTAAACTAAACTCAAAGATATTTTCTTACGAATCAAACTTTGCAGCTATAAAATCATACTTTGCAGCTATGGTGTATCTCCAATAAAATAAATTTTTAATGTTATTTTTTATTTATATGATTTTAATGAGTCCAGTTAAAGCAGAAAACCAAAAAACTGACTTTTAACTTCATATTGGTTAGTTGCAAATATGTTGAAAAATTAATAAAATCTTGATACAGTGCATTCCGAATGTCATCTCTTAGCTTTTTTCAATTCAAAATCACGATATCGAACTCAGTATAAAACTTATGCACATCGAGCTTCTGGCGAAAATTATTTTCTAATTGATCAGGATTTTCCCAACAGAGTAGTCTTTTTCTAATCCTGTCTCGATACTGATTCGTTCAGTGATGGCGAGGTGGTCGGCTGTACACAAGAAAAACAAGAAGAGTAGTTTTTCTAGTAAGTAGTTAAAGAGGGTGAGTGTTTTCTACCAAAGGAAATGTTGACATTGTGATGATATTAAAGAACATCTTCACTTTCACTTTTGCAGATAAACCGTGATTGAACATTAAGCGCTTGTGCGTGGATATTTTAAATAAGAGTTAGTTATTTAATTAGTTTAATAATTTTTATTTCTCGTTTTGCAGCAGAACAATGACTATTAGGGGACAACCTCATAATTTGTAACAGTGGTTGAAGGATAAGAAAGATACCAAAGTCAGTAACCCACTCTCCAAACTTCTCTGGCCGTATAATCGGGTTTAAAACCGGTAGTCCTTTGAACACGACGCCGAGGTTTTATCACCAAGCTACAGCCGATCTTGCAAAATAGTTCTATTAGAGACTAGGATTTATAATGACGATTTGACATCAGGCAAGAAACCATGGCCCTATTCGCACGGCCGCAGGTTCTTTCAAATTGGATTCTTTTCTCCCTCCTAATTCTTCATCCTAACGTTTCGCCAAAGTTGACAATTTTCTTGTACGAACCTTGGGAACCAGTGTTTTAATGCCTGTTTGTATTTTACGAATGGAGAAGCGACTACATCTACTAGCCTCCAGTATGATATAAGTATATTGTGGCAGTATGTTGATACAATTTCTTCTTATCAAAACTTGTTTCATGGAACCAAAATCCTTGTCACACTGTTGAGTGGCCACATATTGGAGAAACATAAAAGATGGTTTCAAACTTTCGTTGATCATACAATTTCATAAAGAACTTTCTCACTATATGAATTTTGTTTTGCCTTGCTACTTCATCATTAAAAATCAGACGATGATAGGAATTTTGCATTTGATGAAACAAAAATGATGAGTTATTCATCTCTCCTGCACAAGACACATACATTTTGACTTCATTTTTTATATCAAATATTCCTCTTTATATCTGACGAATCCCGTTCATGACATCAGTGCTAACACATTACGTTTTCAACGCAGATATCCCCCCCCCCTAACTAATGACATTTGCGGGGTTTCTACACTAAATGAATATTTCAAGAACTCAAAATGAAGGAAATGAAACTTCTTTAATGGATTTCTACAAAAAAAAATCAAAGCGTCAGTTAATTAACTACAAGAAATCAGTATTAACTCAATTCCGTATTGCTTTTTGTTAGTAACTGGATTTCTGAAATAAGTTATTCTACTGCATGGTGCAAAAATGATGACTCGAGAACAATATTATTCATTTAAGGATTTCTAAATAATCTGTATTGTCTTTCTTTGCGGAAAGACAACACAGACAGACAAATATTATTCATTTAAGGATTTCTTTCTCTGTGTTGTCTTTCTTTGCGGAAAACTAAGCCTAAAAACTAGCCTAATTGTGTCATTCCCTCAACATGCGATTCTTCGAAACTTAAATGTAAATAAAATTATATAAACTGGTTTTAAATTAAAGAAAGAGTTCAGAACAGCTTATAGTTATCGTTTTTTTCCGAAGATAATGGAAATTTTAATGATACTCTCATTTGGCTTTATATTTCTTGCTATTTTCAAACAGAAAACGAGCTGTTTAGAGAATAACGCACGTATGATTTTGAATTGATGTGAAAATTCTTCAAATTAAGGCCGGCATTGAAAAGCGAGGTTGTTGCAGAACTGTAACTGGAAGTCTTCTCTAAAGCGTATACAAATGCGATCATTTTCAAGTTTACTCTTTTTATGAGACCGATTTGATATATGATATCTACCAAGATATGTTTACAACGAATAAGCATGTGATCAAAAGATATCTGTCTTGTTTAATTAAATACATACATACTAGATATCCTCTGCAAACTTTTAAGAAATACTTTTACGATTTATACAAATGTTTAGTTTTTTGAGTCATTTATTTCTTGTCAAGCAATTTTGAGAGATTATTTGGGCATCATTATCGTTATTATTCATGAACTTTTCACAAACGAATTCAACAAATATGGATTCAGAAAGTCCGTTTTTACCTGAAAAGTCACCGTGAAGCTTTTTGTTGTTTCCAGAATTGAAATTCCTTCTTTCATATCACCATTTTGAGTCTATTGATGCAATGGAAGAAAGTTCACTACGAGCCCTAAATGAATTTTTCAAAAATGACTTTAAGCTATGTTTTAAGGATTAGAAAAATCGTTGGAAGAAATGCATTATTGTTGGATAAGAGTGCTTTGAAGGACATGTAATTGATATTGACGAATGAATTGATACCTTTTGTTATAAGATAGCATTCCCGATACTTTTTCTTCATTCCACAGTAGTATTTTCTATATATTTGGAAAACTATATTCAATAAAACCCCTTCTTTTTAACAATGCAAAATACATTAAGCTGAAAATGCATAAATACCATATGAAATTAAATTAACTAAAATATAGCTTCCTTAATTCAAAAAGAAGCCACCTCCAAGGTATTAACATTCTTGATGGTTCCTCGAGTTTGGAAATAGTTAGAAATGGTTTCCATTCTATTCAAGCTTAGAATAGAATCGGAAGTTTGGAATTTGATAGAAATCAAAATTATGGTATCATAACTGTCAATTTTCCTATAATATGCACAGTTACAGAATCCAAGTTCTACATTCCATCATTCTCTCCGAAATCCCTTCAATAAGCAAAAAAAAAAAAAATTACTTTTTCATAAGCAAGTTAATCAAATTTCAATTTTTTTGGAAAAAAAGGGGGCTTTGTTCTCCTTTTCTTTATTGCAAATATCCATAATGCATTAAAATAAACACAACTTTTCTCGAAGTATGCAAGGTCATATTCCTATTATGCTATTTTGAGCAAAGACAGCAAATATTTTTAATTAGATCTAATTTTAATACATTTAAGGTATTATTATTGTTACTTAAGTTCCACCATCAAGATCATTAACATTACATTTCTGCTCCTACCAGCTATAACGAAAAAAAATTGCATTTATTTTCCTTTTAGTCAAATCACTTGGAAAGTTGTTAATAAAATCTTCTGTTAAAGAGCTATTCCTTATTTCTACATAACAAAACTTTTATTTTTCCAAGTCAACACTGAAAATAAAAGATTGTAACAACAAAAAATATGCGTAGGATATATGAGAAGGTATATGAAAGCTATTAAAAATTTTCTTATATTTAAAAGCTTTGCATGAATAATCCAATCCTGGAAATTCTTTTGTTGCGTTTCGAAAATCCCTTAGAAGGAACTGCTTTTAAGCATTTCTGCCTGTAGGAGAATTTGGAGAATTAATTGACTTAGTTTTAATAGGAGGAGCTTATCTACTCTAAAGAATAATGAGATCAGGTTCTTCAAGTTTTCTCTCAAGTGAAGTAAAAACTTTGCAGCCAATATGCCAAAGAAAACAGTAAATGTTTGTGTATGAAAATTGCTTTCCGAATAAGTACAATTATAAATACAAAGTTTCTCATAAATTCATAAATAGTTTAAAAGTTCATAAAATTCGAAGTAATTGGTATATTTGAAAACAGTTTGCGGGAAAATTATCCTAACAAATAGTAATGTTTTGTAAAGAAAAAAAAAGTTCACATTTTTGTTAGGAGAGGACGTTTCTCGCAAGTAAATTATATAATTTCATGGAAAACTGCGTTTATTTGCATGCAGGTAAATGTTTAAAAGTATATCGCAGCACTCGAGGGCTTATTCGACGTTTCCGTCATTACCAGTTAGCAACCGGGTAACAACATTGTTAACTGTGGTATATGCAGATGGATATAAGATATTTCATGGAGAAAGGCATTCTTTAACTGTCTGAAAGAAGATGGGCTATTTCTGCGATTTCGTGACTAACATAACCTAAAAGCCAAAAACCAATAGGTTCTAATGGGTAAGTGTAGGAAACATTCATTTGTACAGTGACGTCTGATTAATCGTTCTTTAATCAAGGTTTTTCTTCAACAATGCCTTCACTTCGGTTGTAGTATGGTAAAGGATCCAGTCTTGTATGAATATCATTCTCTCAAGAACATTGTGTACCAATGATTACAGTTTCTACCTTCTATCGTTACATTTATAAGTAGCGTGTTCCATTAATTGAGAATGTCTTAAATCCTGCTTCTGCACGAGGCTCTTCAAAGAAAAAAAGAGCCCACATTAAAGGACACAATAAAACCACAACAAGAGCTAGTACGTGGTGAATGTAGAGGCTCCTCAGTTAGGTATTTCGGTTCTCTTTCGCTAAGATTCTACATCTGATATCTTCCCCATTTATTGAAAAATGAGCTTCATCTGTCCATAAGATATTGAGAGCCATTGTGGACACTTTCGATAAAGCCGAATTCGAAAATTCCGTTCGCTTAGTTGAATTATTTAGCAAGGATTCAGATACTTGTACAGATACGATCTTAATACACCATGAAGGACGTCTTAGATCCATCAATGTGTCATACCACTTCTTATGCACTGCCTACTAAGTTCTTTGACTGTTCCCTTAAAGTATACATTTGCAAAGCCACAACAGAAGCACAAACGTCTGACAAACACGATGCAATACTGCAAGAGCGATTATACAAATTTCCCTTTTCTTCGAAACGTCCCTGTCAGGGACATTTCCTTTATGTGCGTAGGAAATATTCCAATTTCGAGGTAACTAGGGATGGATCTCTTCTCTTCTTTTGGTTGGTGTATGGACAAGAGCCATAAGATTCCAAGCCCCATATTGGATGGGGAAAGATATTTTCGTCCACTTTTTGTGGAATGTACATAGTTTTAGGCCCAAGGAAGGGTATATCAACAACTTGCTGGGGAAATTTGGAGTGGGTGATGACTATAGGGTTGTTTATTGGCTGCAAGAGCAGACTTTTTAGAACTTCTTAGGCAGATTGTTGATGGTTTATCAGGTAGAAATTCATAGGTGAGTATGCGCAGTTTACTGCTTCTGACAAAGTAGGCGGATAGCCCTCGTCTGTGCTGGGGAAATCAGTTTGCTGGATTTTGACTAGTACTCTCAACTATCGGAGTAAGACGCTTAGATTATAAGCATGCAGTTAATATAGTTAACATGAGTATGATGAGATTTGAAAGAAAGAATCAGGTGTCAAGATACGAGATGGTGAATGATAAATTAAAATGATGGTAACATCTGGAATATTCAGATTACAATCAGCTAGTGAGCTGTACCCACCCACAGGAATGATTTCAAAGTTCCATATGGATGGGAAAAATTATTTATTTCTGCGCATGTGGATAGTGATTTAAAGACTTTTGAAAGAGACAGCGACGACGATTTTGAGGAAAATGTTTTTCTCTAGTTTTGAGGATCTGAATGTCAGTTCGGCTAATCAGATTCCAGTGATTTTCTATAATTTTCTAACTATGCTCTTGGTGACTGATTCCGTGCCCTAAAAACTTTCAGAATTTAACAACATACTGAAAGAATTTCCGAACCTTCTTGTTTACCGCAGAAAGGATGAAACGAAGTGTAGCTATTTTAGCCGTTCCAAGCGGACAACTACCAGCCTTTCTGATGTAGTAAGCAGCAACGTTGACGGTGTAGATTTTGACTATCCGTTGACAAGGACTTCCACATCTTGCTAACTTTCTAGTGATCTTCCAATGTAGAAGTAGGGAACCCATCGAAATTTCTTGCATCGATAATGAGTTGGAGCCGACCAATCTAATGCCTCAACGAGAAATTCCATCAGCACTAAAACCAAAGAGAGAGACCACTATTGCCCGAGAGATTAGCCCTTCGCTTTGGATTAAATTAATTGCCATGAAAGATTTACATATTTATTTGATACTGTTTATCATTTAAGAATGAGAAATATTTTTAAATTTGAATTAGGAAATGTAATTTAATATTTAAGGATAATTTTCTGACTAATTAATAATCAATTTAAGCATCATGATTTATGTTGAATCAGTGCTTATTACATATTAATAAGATACTGAAATTTGTAAAATGAAGTACGAGGTTAAAAAAGCGAAATAAGAAGGCTTGTGTTTAAGTGAAAAATAAAATAGTTGTGTCTATTAATAACATGCTTTAAAATGAAATTTCAAATGAAGTAAGAGCATTTAAATTTTTTATTAGAAAGAATATAGTTTAATTAGATTCCAATTTTGACAGTGATTTTCAATTCTAAGCTCCAAAATTATTATATAAGAGTTAATTGATTTTATGGCCACCTTTAAAAAAGGAATTCTATGGAAGGTAATTAATAACCTAATAATGGTTTATGGTTGTTCATAATTGGAATTAAATCAATCAGGTTACATGTTAATGAAATTGAGCATTGCAAGGGTCGACTTAATATATTTGAATTTCAGTATTGTATTATTCTTACATATAAAGTGTACGGTCATAAATTCGAACAAATTTCAAAAATTCACAATAAAGGATGTAACGATAGAAAAATAAAATTCGACTAAAATCATATTCGACGAATATGAACTTAGAAACCAGACTTAGAACTTACTAACCAGAAAAGGACACTCACACATCATATTGAGACTTTCCTGCAAATAAGGCTAGCGATAAAACAATTAGCTGGAAATTGATTCATCATTCAATACAGCAGTGTGCTGTCTTTACCAGATCGAGTGTTTCTGGTTAAACTTTTCTACAGGAGTGATGAATCTACAATTATAGCATTGCGAAAATTTCACGAGAAAGGATTGAAGATGCAAATGGGATACTGAAATTAGAACGACATTTTGAGAAAACGATGAGTTGGAAAGATCATCCATGAAATGGTGAATCATCCTTGAGCGCAGACCACATCCTTATTGTAAAAAGTGTATGGAGGATTTGGCAGCCAAGACATCAAAGGGGAGTATCAGTTCTCGTGAAACTGGGTGAATAACTGAGATTCCGGATTGTCGATTCAACGTTTTCTGCTCGAAATCTTGGATTTATATCCATATAGGATACAGGCACTTCACAAGTTATTATACAAATACCGGCAAATACAGATGAAAGATTGAACTTTGTTTATGGGCGCAGACAGAAATTGAACGTGATCTAAAATTGTTGCTGAACGTTATGTGCACGGATGAATCCCACTTTTCATTGCATGGTAACGGCAATACGCAAAGCAGTCCATATGGGCGCCGTCAAAACCTCGTGAGTGTCTGACCATGCCACTGCATTCTCCTCACGTTAATGTTTACTGTGGTTCCAAAGCTTCTATCATTTTAGGCCCTTTCTTTTTTATTATCATACATCCAGATGGAAATTTCGCTCAGTCATTGCAGAACATTTTGCTTCTCTATTGCATGATCACGTTCTACCTGCATTGCAAGAAAGATACATGTTATCTGTCGTCAACGTCATGCAGGATGGGGCCCCATCCCACTTTGCAAGTGAAATCAAGATGCTCCTGTTCATAGATGTGTAAGTGCACTCTTTCGGCTACTTTTGGAATGATTTTATTTAATACATGGGGGGAAAATCCAGTATCTCGCTGATCTTATTAATGCAAACCGAAATTTTTTTCCTTCCATTACTTCCTTTATTATGAATTTTTGAAGTTTCAAAAGCTTAAAGCAATATATATGTCATGATATTTTTAAATCTAAATTAAACCCTAATTAATTCCCAAACTTTTATCTTAATTTAGCTCCTTTTAACTTCATTCTAAAATGTTCTCTTATTTTCTGATCCAATTCCATCTTTTTTATTTAATTAATGCTACAGAAGCTCTGCAAAAATGCTTAAATCAGCGGTTCCCAC
>JAPMOR010073170.1:161567-220216 GCA_026543865.1 Argiope aurantia
GAATATATATATATATATATATATATATATATATATATATATATATAGGAGGCCCGGTGGTAAAGTCTCGACTTCGGGTTCATGACCCGTTTCCACCGAGAAACGGTCTTGTAAGGGAGTCTGGTGCACACTAAATCCGTCGGGGCCAAACGTCGTCCCGCTGATGTGGTGTGGAAGTTTGGAGAGAGGGGATGCCAGCTGAGGTGTCGTCCTCATCATCTGACCGCGGATCAAAATTAGGAGGTCAGTACCAAAATAACCCGAATGCTTTAAAAAGGGGACGTTAATATAACTAAATTGAACCCTAACACGATCAACTAAAGGAATCACAATATTAAGCGACTTATTTTTACATTTTCATTATTATTAAATCAATTGATTGAAAATAAAGAACGACTTTTCAGCTCTTTCAAAGGCAAAATTTTTCTTTACACGCAGTTTACTATTATTGCCCTATAATATTAATATATTCAAACGTGCGCAAGCATAACAAGATTTTACATCAAAGCCTTTACCTGATGGCTTTCAGTCGTAGGGTTGTGAGTTCAAGATTCGCTCAATAAATCCACTAAATATCTTAACGCATGCGTTTTCTTAAAATTTGGAAATAAGAGATGATCTCCCTTCGGCTTTTATGCTATATTTCGGAAGCTTTCCTTTCTTTCATATGAAACCAAAACACTACAATCTTGATGACAAGGTTATACAGATTAATTTCATTTGTCGAAAAAGTCACGATTTTCAGTTCTCACGCTCACATGCCCGAGTATATTAAACAGTCAAACTTTTGTTGGATTTTATCAATTATTTGATCCCTCGGAGGAGCCTGCAACCCCTAGAAGGCGTGTCCCCAGGTGGCGGATAGGGGAATGCCTCCATTGGTTTTTCCTTTGGGTGGTAGAAGGGAAATAAAATACCTTCCGTGTACCAACAGGCAGAAGTCCAACCTCCCCGGAGGCTCTGGCAACCCCCCTTTTCCATGAGTAGTGCAATATTATTGTCTAGTCTTAATGCTACTACGCACGGGGCAGCCGACGCGTCGTGTTCTGCAGTCCGGGGACACCTCGAGAAATCAGCTACGCGGACAGTGAACATTCTTCAACTCAATATTAATGTTACACAGAAAAAGTTGGCCGAATTGGCCTCCATTCTTTATTCTCCGAATGTTCATGTTGCCTACTTACAGGAAACTAAACTGAACCCAAGGTTAAACTTAAAAATCAAGGGGTATACGGTCATCAGGAAAGATAGAATCACTAGTTCTGGAGGAGGTATTGCCTTCTTGGTAAAAACTCCAGAGGTGAAGTTTGCAGAGATATCCCAGACAACATCTTCATCGATCAATAGTAACACCGAGGCTTAGGCAATTAACATCTTTCTCCCTAGGCACACCATTACTTTAGTGAATGCTTACCATCCTAATGATTCACCAATCTATACTGATCTTCTCCAGAGCCTTGCAGACACGACAGCAGAAGCTAGAATTATCTTGGGAGGCCTAAATGCTAAAAGACCCTCATGGGGATGCAATGTACTAAATTCAAAGAGAATTCAAATGGACGACCTAGTTGATGACTTAAATATGACCATACTCAACACGAGAGAAAATACCTATGTCTCAAGAACAAATGGTACTGCGTTTATCCTCGATATAACAGCTATAAGTCACAACTATGCAGTTAAATCTCACTGGCAGGTTCTGAGATCTGCTATCAGTGACCATTTCCCTGTTCTCACTACTATCCAAGCGAGCCTAGAATGTCCCCCCCCCCCCCCCCGCAGCATAAGCGATCTTGGAACTTCCGAAAGGCCAAATGGGAGGGTTTTGAGCAAGAGCTAGAGAGCCTCAGTTCCGGATCACCTGAATCCAAAAATCTCGAGAAACTCCTTGAGGTTTTTACAAGTCACATTAAAACTGCTGCTAACATCACATCCCTAGAGAAAAACGGCGTGCAGACTGGATACCTTTTTGGAGGGATCATAATATTGAGGAGCTGATACATGAAAGAGACTCCATCAACCAAGAGCTTATGAGAAACAATAGCGAGGAGTTAAGGAGGAAACTAATCACAGCCAGTAGCAGGGTTGAATAGAAGATCTCCACCTGGAGAAATGGACTAAGCTTTGCAGCAAACTCGATCCAAGAAATGGAACCTCCCAATATTGGAGCCTTCTGAAAGTTTTAAATAACCCCAAAAATCCTGCACAGGAACAGATTCATAGAAATGTCTTGACAACTGGAAATGTGGACGCCAGAACAAATAAAGAAACAGCAAATATGCTCACTAAATTTTATGAAAATGCAAGTAAATTGTCGTACACCCCAGAAGAAGAAAACTCCTCAAGAAGTGCAGATCCATCGTTAAGCTAAATAAGTAGGCATCTGAGTCTAACTTTTCAAGTCTGATTTTACTCTTGAAGAACTAGAATCCGCTATTCAGCGCCTCGACCCCAGAAAATCTCCTGGGCCTGACCTTATCTACGGACATATGTTGCATCATCTTGGACAGAATGCAAAGAGTTTTTTGCTTCTGATTTTTAACTTATATTGGCGCACAGGCAAACTGCCTAAAATTTGGAAGAACTCAATTATTATCCCTATCCTTAAGCCAGGCAAAGCGGCCAGCAGCTGCAAAAGCTATAGACCGATCTCGCTAATCAGTGTCCTTTGCAAAACAATGGAAAGAATCATCCACACCAGATTGATGAAATAGCTAATAGAGAAAGGGACCTTACAGTTTTATCAAACTGCATATAGAGCTAAGCATGGTACAGTTGATCAAATTTTTTACCTATGCCAGTCAATAATTGATAGCTTCCAAGAAAAGCCTAGCAAGAAAACTACCGTGGTTTTCTTGGACCTCTCTGCTGCTTTTGACAGAGTCTGGAGGCAAAAACTAATTGAAATTATCCACAGGGAAGGTATTGTGGCTAACTGCCTCATCTGGATCAACGATTTCTTAAGAGGAAGGAAATTCCGGGTTAAAGTGAATGGATCTTTTCCAAAGACTTATCGAACTTCGGCTGGTGTTCCTCAAGGCTCAGTTCTGAGTCCTGCCCTCTTCCTCCTTTACATGAATACCTTAGACCCTTACATCGGCAGAGAAGCAAGTGTGGCATGCTATGCCGACGACGTGGCAGTCTGACACACTCACCAAAACATTTAGCTCTCACAAAGAATTCTAAATCAGTGCATGGAGGGTATTGAGAGTTGGTCAAGAGAGCTTAAACTCACTGTAAATCCTGACAAAACAAATTTTTGCATTTTCTCGACTGACAGGAAAAATAGAAGTAATTTTAATCTTTCTATAAATCTATTTGGCTCTGTAATCCAACGCACTAAGCATCCAATGTTCCTCGGCCTCACTCTTGATGATGAACTGAGATTTTCACAACACCTTGAACAAATCACTAACATGACCTTAAAACGACTTAACATCTTAAATAGGCTGTGCGGTGCATCTTGGGGCTCAAGATCGACAACTCTTCTTAATACTTATACCTCGCTCGTAAGGCCAATTCTTGAATATGCTGCTCCCATTTGGGCACCAGCCTCATCTTCTTCAAAGGACAAAATTGACACTGTACAGTACAGACCATCTAAAATCTTTATTGGCGCTGTTTTGTCCACAAATAACTATAAAGCTGAAACTGAGTCCGGTCTAGCCCCTCTGGAAAGCAGAAGAAAATTGGCCACCATAAAGTTCACAAATAAAATTAGAAGCGCAACAGATTTCCACATCTCAAGTAGGGCATTTAAGGCATGGAATGGCAAGACCAGATTAAAACGGTCTTCCACTCTTCAGTTTGACAAAGAAACTAGAACGGAAATCAGCTTACAGCATGAGGATTTTTCTTATATTCAGGAACCCTCTTTCCCCATCAGTCCTTCACCAAGGGCTAAAATAAATTTAAATCTTCTACAGCCCTGCACGAAAAAAGAACCAGCTGCAGTGATAAGGGAGAAAGGTCTCCGCACCATCCGTGAGCTCTCAAATTCGACTCAAAATGTGGCTATCGCTTTTACCGATGGCTCTTCAAACTCCAGTCTTGACCGGGGTGGTACCGGCATCTTTTTGACCTATGCAAATGGCAAATCTGAATCCCACAAAATATCTGTTGGTAAAATTGTCTCAAACTACACCTGTGAGCTGGTGGCTATAAAGGAGGCTTTGAATCTATACTACACCAAAGCAATCCAAAATTCTAATGGACTTTTATTATTCTCGGACTCTTGCTCTGCCCTCCAGGCCATATTAAGAGGAAACTCCCAGCTCACCCAAGATATCATCCTGCTCTTAAACGAAATAAATAAGGCCCAAAGAACCTGCATTCTCCAATGGATTACGGCACACGTCGATATCGAGGGAAATGAGAAGGCTGATATCCTGGCCAAGGAGGCCCGAGAAAACCCTCACAGCCTGACCCTGACTGATGCTGATGCAATAACCAGCCGCAGACTACTTCCTGCTTCTTTTCAGAAGCACTCCATCCCTGCCCTTTAATGGTTGTGATCGTACTATATCCACAACCATTGCTAGATTGAGGACTAAATACTTCAGGGAAATGAAAATATCTTCCGATGGCCATCGAAGCTACAGAAGTTGTCCTCACTGCATTGACACTGAACTCTCCCCCAACCGTATCTTTGATTGCCCAGCCATTTTGGCGAAACTATTCAAGATCCATCTCGATTCACCGCATCAACTTCTCCACTCTACTGAGGTTATTGATGTGGCGAAAGCCGTTTTAAACACTTTTGGACAGATCTAATCCTATTGCACTACTGGACAAGACAACAACAACCATTATTTGATATAAATGCACAATTCTGACAATAGAATTAAATACTAAATTGCATTCTCCTAGATTTTTTCGTTTTTGAGTCATAGTGTTTGTAAGCATAAGGACAGGCAAACAGATTTCCTGTAGAAAATTTCATTCAAAATGTGACAAAAATAATCAGTTTTTGAATAAAGACCAATCACCATATTTCATCTATCTGACTCGTTATCATGTTCATCGGATCGATCTACAGCCATAATTTCAAAAAGAAATGATTATTTTTTTTTTAAATTTCGAATTCAGGGAAGTTTGAAACATTGGGCTTCGTCAAATTTTTTTGATGATTACAATATAAACAAGAAAGCATAGGAGAAAATAACACTTATTATCCTATCCTATCCTCCAACAAAATTACTTTAAATTATCAGTATCTGGCAATTCAGAATAGTCTCGTCTTTTAATTTAGACCGTATTACTTAGTTGCTTTGGTACTTTCTCTTTGATATGAAAGAAGAAAAAAACTGCCTAAGAAGGCGGAAAAAACCATCCTTTTCGTTAGGATACTGAATTTCTTAAATAAGATGAAAATCACACTGACAACATTCAATTAGCATCTTTAACAATACTTTTGAAATTTCTTATAAAAAAAATTTGTAAATATAAATCAATTTTTTTCGCTGTTCTTATTTTTACATCCAGTTTTTTTAAATGAATTTTCGAATCAGTCCAATTTTATTGTGGTCATGTCAGCATCGAATTAGTTACATTTAACTATAACTAAAGTATTCAAACAAAAATAAATTTAATATAGCGCAATTATTTTTAGATTAAATTAAAATATTCTGACTCTCTAAATTATTTTCTTCTTCTTTTTAGAAGAAACATTTGCTATAAAACCTTTCATATTCAAGAAACAAAGCCAATTCTCTAGAAAAAAATTTAATGAGTGATTATTTGAATATATTATAAGAGAAAAATCATATCTAACAGTTTTTACACTAACCGTTGTGATTCATTGATAAAACATTTATAATATCAAATAAAACATATTCTACTCTGTAACTTCCAAAATTGAGGAAATTATTAACTGTTTTTTATTTCAACTTTTAACATTATAGTTGGTATAGTTTTAAATATATAATACTCACAATTAAAATGAATAATTCTTTTCAGTTTCAGAATAAGATAAGATATTGATGCTTTATGCTTTAGGTCCGTGATACTTGTAACACACTTGAAATTGCCCAAGAAAATATCTTTTTGTTCCTTCACTTTCCAGAAAGTTATAGATCACTCCAAAATAATCAACTCTCTTTTCATAAAACGTCGACATTCAAATATTAAAGAAAACTTTGAATCTCAACATAATAAAGAAGTAATTAAGAATAGTTTCGAATTAATACATTTTTGCACTGAAATTCCAAATTTCTAAATATTCCAAAACTGACCTCATAAGTATAGATAAAATCTCGTTGAACTATCAGACTTGATTTGTTTGCTTCGTAATCAACGAAAAGATTGCGATCTAACAAAACTACTCGAGAGGCCAATTCACTTTGCAAACAAAGAAACCAACGGTCCTTTGAATGCGTTGCAGGAAATTCAATTATCCTCTATTAATTAGGATTTGGAATGCCGTGGCTCACGCGAAAGTAAATCACAAAAGACTCGGATGTTCATTTCTATGAATGGAAAGTCTTTTGATTTTCTTTCGATAAAGGCTTGCAAAATTTGGCCGAATGGAGATGGGTTAGAGTTTTCTTTAATTGGAACTCATTCTTTTATGCCGGAAAATGATTTTTGATCTCGATCAAGTCTTCTTTCGGTGCGATACGTTGTCTGAGGGATACAATGAACTTTCCAAATAAGTTTGTTATTCCGAATACGAGACATTGCAGTAAAATTTCAGCCACAATTGTATTAAATCAGGTTTATTCTGTAAAAAAAGAATTTCACTAAATGATTTAATAATCTTTCATTTATTGGTTTGCACGCATAGGCATAAAGGAGACGGGCAGAAGTTATAAGTTTAATACTCCTCTATTAGTTCTAAAAACAATTCTTCGTCCCGATGAAGAACTTGTTCTTTCTAGAAACGTTGTATTTTATGTTTGTCTAAAACATACAGTGGATTTGCAAAACACATACTTTCTAAATTTTAATCGTTATTCTGAAATTTTAGCCATCATTTTACTACATTATTCTTACACTGTAAAAAAAAGACTTTCAAATGAAAGTTTTCATAAATTTTTGACTTCAAATATGAAACCTATATTGGTGTGATAAAACTTCAAAATGTTTGTGTGTTCTAGAACATGACATATATTTACTTTTCACACGATAGACAAAACCCGATGAAAACTTGTACGAGTTGTAACTTCTATCGATTATTCCATCCACTTGTCGGCGGAATAACTAGAGAATATTACAGTATCTGCATTATACAATCTTTTGAGTTATCTTTGTCTGTGACAAAAAGTTTTTGAAATTTTTTGAATTATCTTTGTCTGTAAAAAAGTTAACTCAAAAACACTTTCAGCTAGACGGATGAAATCTGGTATTTGGTCTTTACTCTAAATTTGTAGCTTTCTATGAGATTTTGTACAAAATATTCAGAAGAAGTCTGTCTGTCCGACTCTTCAAATATAAGTTAACATAACTATGAAACGAGGAGACCGAGTTGGATAAAATTTGGCACACATATTTAATATATATATTGTATAGACACCTATCAAATTTTGAGCCAAATACAACAAAGTTATTTGGTCAACGCCTGTCTATCAACAACGTCTGTCCATCTGTACTTTTAAAAGCATGTAAACGCCAAAAACGCAATGACTTAAATATATCAAATTTGATACGTGATTTTGTGCTACAATTGTAGCTCTGAGTCAAAATTTTCTTTCTTTGATTAAGAAAAAACGCATCTAAAACAAAAATTCGATTTTTGGATACTATTAATCACATGCCTGGGATTAATTGAAAAAAAATTCATCAAGAATGTTATGATAGATTCAGTAAAAATACAAAATTCACACCAAAGGCTAATATTTCTTAACTATTGTACCCCAATGCCATGCAAGATTTACTCTGACTTACCCAAGGTTCACAATTT
This sequence comes from Argiope aurantia, assembly GCA_026543865.1. Classification (NCBI taxonomy): domain Eukaryota; kingdom Metazoa; phylum Arthropoda; class Arachnida; order Araneae; family Araneidae; genus Argiope; species Argiope aurantia. The sequence continues at coordinate 169,468 of JAPMOR010073170.1, forward strand.
TTTTAGAGGGATGGGGATAACACCTTTATTAGAGAGTATGTGAGAAAGTTTAGGGGGACCACCCCCACTGATTTTAGTTTTAAAATTATAAATAGTTTCTTTTTTAGCAAATTTTTTAATGTTATGTTCTAAAAATTCTATTAATGTTAATTTTTATTTGTTTTAAATTGATTTTAAAATAATAATTCTGTTGTAGTAGTTACCTGTTTGTTTCGAATAAAGACATTATTTAAAGCAAAATACAATCATTTATTCATTGCAAATCAATGTTTTATTCTTAATAAACATTTCAAGAAAAAGTAAATGTGTTAGAAAAATTTTTAATCCAGGTAATGAGAAAAAATAATATAAGTACAGGTAGTACAGATTAACGCATGTGTATATACTGTCGCTGAGGCAGAAAGGCGGACTCGCATTGGATAATACTGTAACAATCCGATATTTTTTTTTATTTCATTTGCATACAAGTATAATCCTGATAATTTGTATCAAATTAGTAGGATTTCCAAAGAAGCGAAATCCTTATATTTTGCATTTGTATAGATCTAATTTAATATCAGTGATATTATATTAGATCTATACACTATCACTCACCTCTAAACGAGAGTGGTCACTGATACTAATACTGATACGAATATGATTGAGATTTCGCTTCTTCGGAAGAATTGTTTTGTTTATTGATGACGTGGTGGTGGTCTTGGTTCTGATTGTGAGTGAAAGGTGGTTCAGAAGAGGAAAGGAAAGTCTTTGATGATATTATTTGCATAGGAGAAGGTGGTGATTATTCAGTGATACGTGTACCATTACAAGGGGTAAAGGGCAGTAATGGCTGGTGATAAAGTAAATATAATTTTTAAAAAAATCCATCAAACATGTTCGTAGCTTTGCCGAAATTGAATCAATCAGTATCAATCGAGTCCATAAACTGATATCGTGTACCTGAAAATCTTAGCCTGTATCAGTTTGATACAGTATCACACTTCTCTAGTAACTGACACCCGTGGCATAATATGATTTATTCATTCCTCAGTCATCATCAACGATTTAGCAAGTGTTAATGATACCCAGAGCATGACATTGTTTTTTCGTTCTTTCATGATATTTCACTTTAAAAAAACGATACTAATGCATTATTGTTTTGTCTTCATACCTCCCTCGTTCCTGATCATAATGCAACTGCATCAAAGTTTAATCGATAACTTTGTATCTCAAATATTGAATTGTGTAAAACACGACATATAACGTAAGGAGTTTTCTCAAAACATTATTGGTCAGTTGAACAGTTAGTTCGCTTTCGGAATATGAGCGTGCAAAAAAATAAAATATCCTGGATTTGTTCCTGCAGAAAAATTTCAGATATCCTTTTTTTTTTTTTTTTTGTTATATTTAATTTTTAAACAACACTCATTTCTATATTCCCAAATAACAAATTTATATGTTATAATTGTTATCAGTTTAAAAAAAATATATAAAAAACAACAGAGTTTTCCCTTTATTTTGGCATTCCAATATTTTTGTTATTCGCAATTATTGTAAACATGTCAGATAAAAGAATCTTTTAGTACCAAACGACAATTTATGTTTTCTTCACTTCCGTAAACTGCATTTTTTTATCCTAAAGTGCCATTTGAAATATTTATTATTTTTAACCTTTTATTTTAGCTTAAAATCCTGGCTTATGGTTTGTGTAAGGCAACAAAAAGGGAAGCAGTGTTAAAATATCTACAGATTTTTAAAATACAGTCGAGGGATTAGACATAAATACCATAATAAATTAGCCCCAAATTTTCAATAGGTGGCCTCCAAAACAAATTACTGAATCAATAATAATTCGACACACGAATAAAAACAGAGCTATTTATTAATATTATAATTATCAATTATAACAACTGAAAAAATTTAATAAATCTGACAGAAAAAGAAAGGAAGACATTTCTGCTTACTACACGAATTGAAATAATCAAGACAGATCTCAGAAAGAAGCAAGCATTCAGAAAACATCCTTCAATTTCTCAATACCAAAACCTATTCTTCTTGAATTCTCTAAAAACTATTTTAATCTGGATTTGCGTGAACTCTTTCTTACAAATCCACTGCAATCAAGGTGAAAAAAAATTGCGGCGATGCGCTCTATGGCATTCTTGTCGCATCGACCTCTTTCTGTTTCCGCAAATCAAAACCCATTTTCTCGTAAAAATTCACGCTGCCAAAGGAAGTCACTCATGTTTACGCTTGGACTGTTTGAACAGCTGTTTCGAAAGTTACAAATCATTCAACTTGCTTGCTCACCTTATCACCTCTTCTTTTTGGGTAAAATTCATAATTTTGTAAGGTGAATATTCGAACAAAACGAACTTTATATTATTTTACAGGAGAGTAAAAGTAAATGTTCTCTTTTTTAAGTAGGATATCTACACGAAATGCAAAATAATTATAATTTTTTAGTGTAAATTCTGATTTATCGTACCTATAACTTCTTATATACAGTGTTTCATTGCAGCGTGCACAAGCTTCAGAGTGATTAATTGCTGAAAAGCAAGTCAGGGTCGTATGACAACACAAAGTCAGTTACATCATTATCAGAAGTTAGTATGCAGAGAACATGAAAAATCAGCAGAAGTACGAGAAGCTATAGATGCTGGAATAAGTAAGGCGTCTATACGAGATTGAACTGAAGCAACCAATGAAGAGAATTTGCGATAAGTGGGAAAACTTAACTATCAAGAACAGTTTCAAAAGCACTTTCATTGAAATGTCTGTCATTTGAATACCATTATATTTTTCACTTAGGCGTCTGAAGCATGTTATGCTGTGACAATATACAGGGCGGTTTTAATTAAAGTGACCGTATTCAGAACCCGTTCTACCCATCTGATTTTGATGAAACTATATGAATTATATGGACCATGGAGAAAAAATTTCTGAAATAAAAAAATAGTTCTAATTCTGACCACCAGAGGACGTTTTTTAAACATTCCTTATACAAATTAGGGAAATCTATAAAGAGGCAGCCATAGCCCGGAAATCATTCTGCGTACCTTTTTCATTGTTAATCATGCCATTACGGAAGAAAGATTGATCTTTACTGGTAAAACTGGGTTACCTAAACGGCAGCAATAGCTTAGCTGCACTGTGTGAATATCGTCGTTCAAAAGGATTGCGAAAGAGCCCATGTTGAAGAATGGTTTGATGAAGATGATTATGAGATTTGAAGAGACTGGAGACTTCAATGTGTTGCCAGGAAGAAGACGGAAACCGGTTTCGAATGAAACTATCGGAGTAGTGGCACTGTTTTGATTAAAAGAGTTTCCAGTTTCAGCTATTCTTCAGTAAATGCTCGATCGGTGTCACGTGAATTGGCGAATCCGTGGTCAACAATACAAAATATTCTGCGATCCATTTTAAAATGGCATTCGTATAATATCCACGTGGTGCAAATGCTGCTACCAAACGTGCTATAAATTTGATCGCCGATTTTTTGGCGGAAATGGAAGTTGATGGCGAGTGGCCTTAGTAAATCCTATAATCAGATGAGGCGCACTTTTCTTTAGATGGAGCTGTGAATAAATATTGCCGCACATGGGGTTCTTCACCATGTGATGACCTTCACCAACAACAATTGCATTCTGAGTGCGTGACTGCATGGCGTGGATTTACTGCTAATTTAATCTTCGGGCAGTTTTTCTTTGAAACTCTCAATCATCAAGGTCATAAAACATGTTCTGTCACGAGTACACAGTACAGAGTCCTCCTTCGACAGCAAGCCATTCCTGTTTTAATGGAATAGCAATGTTTACAGGCTACTGTCTTCATGCAAAATGCAGCAACTCACCACATTGGGCGCAAAGTTAAAGAGCTGCTTCGTGCTCACTTTGGCAAAAATCGTATAACATCCTGAGCTTTTCCGGGTGCTTGGTCTCCTCGTTCACTCGACTTAAATTTCTGTGATTTCTGGATGTGGGGATTACTAAAAGACCGTGTTTATGGAGGAGGAATTAAGACTACTTGAGTTGAAAGCCAGCCATGTAGCTGCAATCCCTCGAGGGTTTCCTCACGCTACCATTGAAAACACTATAATGTGCTTTCACACGTGATTGATGTCAATGGAGCACACTCTAAGTAAATTCTGTAATTGAATAAATTTTAATGAAACTTGGGAAAAAACGAGTTTTCATCAGCTTATTTTTTATATATATATAAAACTTGAAACTTTCTGGAAAAATAAATGCAAGCAAAAGGTTTTTATGCCTTTTAAAAAATCTATATTCTATTATTCTGTGTTATTATAGACAAGCATGGCTTAATATGTATTAGATATTCACTCTAATAGGACCCAACAGCTAATTTCTGAACCGTTAATAATAGGCATATGCATTTAATAGGAAAATTGGTCTAAGTAAAGTAAAAATAATCTATTTTAAGCAGTTTGAGTCAATAAATTTTCTGATGAAGTATGGATTTTATATTTTAAATCAGATCCTCAGTCCTATGAGTTATATGTAGAAAAATATTCTTGAAATGCTAACATTTTAAATAACAAGAAACGTCCACTCTATTGCTTAAGTTATGAAAAATTGAATATTACTTCTTACAAAAACACGAGATTTTAGACCACTCCATTATCCTTCTCAAAAACAATGCGCCAATCAGCGACGAGAGCTTCCTAAGGCTGTTTAGCTTAAAATTATGAATTTGTTGATTATCCTAAAATAGTGACATTCGAAACTTCATAACTATGTCAGATTTGATAGTAGAAAATAGAAACGATTTTTTTTAAATTTAAAAATTGGAATGTCAGAAATATTTTATTGAAAATGATTCCTGTGGAACAAGGACTGCATACAATTTATGCTTCATACTTTTTTCAGAAGTATATTTATTGACTGAAATAAAATAAAATATTATTATTTACGTCATTTAAATCATTTTAAAAGTAAAATTAAAAACGGAATTTTATGATGGATCGAAGAAATTTTTATTGAATGATTCTTTTTGATGTTGTGTAAATTATACAAAATATTCTTTAGTGCACATAAGATTTCAATGCTCATGGCTCTGCTTTCCGTACTCAAATTTTTAAAAACCGTGTTTGGTTTCATCAAAAAAATTAAATTGAATTCACTTCCATTTCAATTTAAATTTTATGAGAACTGACAGAAAATTAAAAAGATGCACATTGCAATTAACAGAGCGGCGCAATGTTTCTGTAATAGTATGAATTATATGACTATCAAAATTACCTGTTTAAAAATATTTTAATAAAAAGTTGTTAAAAGATGAAGTTACATAAAATAGTGACAGTATTAGTGAGCATTAATTTCGTCGAACCAGCTAGTCTCCAAAAGCAGCCAGGTCACAATAATAATGATAGCTTATGGCATTTGAAAAAAAAAAAATGTTCATTTTCGGTCGATTTAAAAAAACAATAGGCATTTGTTTTAAGTATTAATGCTAGTAACATTTTTTTATATGTGATTATATGCTAATATATTTTTATAATTCAATATACCTGACTAATGTTGCAATAGTCATACTAAATCTATCACTCTGGTTGCCGATTTGCGAGCGTATTAAAAAATTATACTAGAATTTATTTGCGGGATCTCTAGATCTTCTCTGAGCACTCAAAGATACTAGATGAATTGCTCAACAAATATTAGACCATGTAGATATGTGGAAAAGTGAGAAAGCTAAAACAGCCGAGAAAAAGAGGAAAGTTTCTCATTGCACACGCAAAATCCTGACAATAAAGAATGCCATGAAAAGTATCTGCTTTCATATTTATAACTTATTAATAGTAGTCACTTCTGTGGAGAATGTTTTCATTTCTTTCAGACTTAATATGCTTTTCTAGAAAATTTTTCTCGTTTATTTCGGAATGAATATACCTTCAGGAAGTTATTTAATCACAATTTTCTGCGTGATCTGAGGCTCATAGTTTCCGAAGATCCGCCTTGTTCATGAGCCTGTTAAATATGTCATCATGTACCAAATGTTTTCTGATTCGTGTGTTGACATTGCTATCGGTCTACGGTTCAAATTTATCCATCTAAATCCGAGGACTTTAATCATACGTGTTTTATGTAGATTATTTTGATTTCATTGTTGTTTATAAACAAATAGTTTATTCTAGTAAATTTCAGGAAAATAATTTCAAAACGTTCCACAAATATTAAAACCTAATCTAATTTCAATTTCTTTACTAGAAATATTAATATTTTAGTGGAAATATTGGGATAATTTACACTATATCTTCAAATAATTTCATTATATCTTCTAGGAACTTCAAACTGGAAATCGATTACTATATAGTAAAACCATTATTAAGAAATTATGACTATACTTTGAAGTGCGCATTTCTTGAAAAATAATTTTATTATAGTATTATGCAGATTTTACTACTATAATACATTTTTTTTTCATTTTATTTCCGCAATTGTTTGTGGAGTTTAATGGTATACCAGCTTCTCAGGTATACCCCCCCCCCCCAAAAAAAAACTCATATGACGTCAAATCAGGCGAATAAGGAAGCCATGTCATACCACTTCCTGTATTCATGTCGTAATCCAAGGCACTTGCATGGTTATTGAGATGTTCGCTCAAGTTATCAAATATTGCAGGTGTTCGATGTGGGCGAGCACCATCTTGCATGAAAGGAGGCATTCGAACGGTTGTTCAAAGCTGTATGAATCGCCCCAAATTCTTACAAAATCCCAAGATATTGTGTCAGCATTCATCGGTTGCTTTTGAAAAAATGGGGCATTTATTCATTTGGATGAAACCACAACCTAGGATATTATTTTGGGGGAATACAGGGCTGAAGGTTCAATATGAGGATTTTAGTTTCCCCAAATTCGCGAGTTCTGCTTGTTGACACAACCATTGAGGTAAAACTCCGCTTCGTTCGAGAACCATGTGTTGCCAACATCGAGTTCATCCTCGTCTACAAGCTGCAACATGGCTTTCGAGAAATTATGGCGTACATTAAGAACATTTTGACGCGAGGGGTTGCGAGTTAATCTGTATAGAACAGGCGACTGCAAACGCTGTCACAATCTTGTTTATTAGATGCAGTCAGAAAGATGTCCCAAGATACTATAGATATTCTTTTGATTGTGTTTGATTTCTAACTCTTAGTTGCATTTCTGATCAAAAATTCTTTGCAGTCAATGGGCCACGTTATGAATGATCTCTTTTGCTTAACTAACTTATTCCAGCACTGCAACAGCTCGGATAACACAATTTTTATCCAAGATGGCACTCCTCCGCACATTGCAATACCAGTAAAGAGATTACTGAATCTATATTTTGGAAATGAAAGAATTATAATTCGCCTTTGCCCAGCAGTCTGACCTGGAAATGGGGTTATTTATTAAAATTTAAAAAGGAGAGGTACATTTAATGTAATATTACTGAATTTATGACGTACATTAACTGAATTTATGACGTTATTACATTATGACGCCTGAAAGCTCAGAATTAATTTCCTAAAATTTTATTAACTGGCGATAATTAGTAGATACAGTTGTATATCTTTTTAATCATGCAAAAATATTTAGGAAGGGGGGTAAACTCATTGGTAACACTGAAAAATATTAAATACAGCACTAAAACAATATTGTTGAACTTATATAATTGCACAGCTAATAAATATATCTAAAATTTCATGTATAGTCTGTTGCAATGCCAAACTATTTAATTCACAGAAGTTCCTAATTTGTCTTATTTCCTAAACGTAAATGAAAAAATCGGAGTCTGTAAAAAAATAATTCAGCTAATAATTAAACTTTCATATGTTGTGAAAATTCTTCCTCCAATTATCCAGAATGACACTTTCAACAAATAAGTAGAAAACATCTTCAAAGCGTTTGAATTTACTGAAAGGCGATATATTACCCATTTACACTTTTTGTGTTGTGAGTGTAATTAGAAAGAGAGAACAGCTTTGTCAAAGTTCTTTTTTTTTTTTTTTTTGAATATTGCAAAAGTGTTTTCAAATTTGGTTTTAACTATTTGTCATTAGAAATAATATTTCTCCATTTCATTAAAACTGTTACATCCCATCTCATCTTACCCTTTTTCTAATATATAAATAATATTACAGAGCAATTTTTTAAAAAATATTACACCTTTTGCTGCCTTTATAAATGATACTCCTAAATCAAATCACGTCTTTTAAGGCATGCATGCAAAATGTATGTTAATCCTATAGACTAAAACCGCCAAATAGATAAAAGAAATTCACAATATTATCAATTTTTAAAAGCTTAAGCACACCAGCTTCTCACATTTATGAAGCACATACCAAATCAATATCATATTATTTTTAAGAAACTTGTCGTGTATTAGATCACCTATTAACATTAGTTGCCTATTGCAATTTGTTAAGCTATAACACAATTACAAAATATCAATGCCTGAAAATTTTAAAAAATGAGTGAAATGTACACTGGAATTTAAAAGGAAATAATCTTTAGAAAAGGTTTAAAAACAATAAAATCAATTTTTAAAAATCCGATTAAAGAGAATTCTTGGACAGCAAAAAAAAAAAAAATTAATTTAGAGAGGTCCCAACAGAACTCCCAATTTTGTTTAACCTTTCATTTCAGGTACCCAATGATTTAAAATCATAACTAATATAGTTCATAATGTAAAGCCGCCAATCTACTTTATATAGCACTTTACTGCAATTAATGCATATTTTCGTAATCAGCTCCGGTCTTTGCACAGACTATAATCAGATATAAATAACCAACCGAAATGGACTCGTCCATCCAAACTTAAAACAGTAATTTCTTATTTATTTTCAAATGATTCAAACAAGTTTATATTAGGATTTTAGAAAAATCTAACTTGTTTTTGTATGTGAGCAAGGACAATATATTTTGCAAATTATTATGTAGAATTAGATTACAGAAAAGTTTATATACCTTTCGTCACTGTTATTTGTTAAGACAATACCAACTTCACTCATTTTAAATATTAAACGACAAAAATTTTGTCTTATAGGTGTTCTTCTTATTAATTGAATATGCACTTAAATAATAAATATTTTTTAAATCCTAAAACAAACTTTTACATAATTCAACAACTTTAGATCAACATTTTTTTTTACAGAATTTTTTTTTTTTTTTCATTTTAGAAAGTGCTGGTAATAGCTAGTTAACTTCCTCATTTTAAATTACTATATTCATGTATTATCTTCCATATATATTTATAAGACTCGATTCGTTTTATATGGTATGAAGGAATACCCTTGCATTTATGATATTTTACATTTCATGAGTATGCACTTCTAAAGCAGCAAACCAGCTCAGTAAAATATAGTGGCTGCGATTAATGTCAATGAAAAAAAAACAATGAGATGAATTAATAATGTTTTTGACTCATAATTCAGAATCATATTGCCGTTCAATCTTTCATTAAAAAAGGTACTTATATCAGAATGTGAATGAAACAAAAATTTTGCAAATGCATTTAGAGAAATAAATTGTTGCTTGTATAACCAACAAATCTTTTAACTTTACAAGCATTTTTGATAGTTCAACTTTTTATTAATGGTTCAGATATTATTCTACTTAACTATATTTTCAATGATTTAAAATTTGAATTAGAGAATGAGTGAGTTATTTCAAGTGAAAGACAAATCATTTCAAAAATACTGCAATAAGCTTTAATTTATTTATACACAAGTGAGTACTTAAATAATTATTGCTCTGAGTATCAAATCAAGCAAAATCAAAATGCTAAAAGAAATTAAAAATTCAATAATTAATTTAACTAGAGATATTCACATTACAATTTTCAAACAGAGTGTTGAACTGAATAATATGAGTACATTAAAACTAAAGAGAATTAACAGGAAAAAAAATCTGGTAATTTCAACTAAATATATTGACTAAAAAATTAATTTACACAAATAACAAGATTATTTGCATGAGTATATGTATCCAAGCCTTATTAAATAATTTCTTGAAATTCAAAATTGTAAAAAACTAATATATGATAGTTTAAAGTTCAACATGGCAAATTTCAACAACAGAATTTCCAACACTTAAAATGTAATTCATTCTACTGAAATTCATTATTATTTATCAATTTCTGAAGTAAAGCATGTCAGTAATATTTTACACAGTCATACCTTAACTTCACTAAAATATTTAAAGATATCACTTCGTGTCAAAAATCACAGTTATTGCATAGTTTATTTTATAAAATAAACATACAAAAAGATTTATATTATGCAGTTTTTGCTCGTATAGCAGCACGTTTCCCTGTGACAGCTTGAAATCCTGATTTGATGCTAGCTACTGAACAACGTGAACCACATGTTTCACATTGCAAAAAGAAAAGCCTGGTATCTTTTTGTAAAATTGTATCTGGGGACCGACATGTATGACATGTAACATATTCCTCTGAAAATATACAATACACAGATAATTAAAAGAAAATTTCGAGAAAATAAATTAATATAAGAATATATTTATACTGAAAAATGTAGCAATTCACAGAAATTAAAAAATAGAAAATATAAGAAAAATAACATTTGACTGCATACATAAATCAGAAAACTCTTTTAAAAATATATAATGAAATGTCTCATTTGGTAATTCTAAATGACGTGAGATGCAAGACTAAATTGACAATTACCAAAAGACAGCAAGTTAAAATGAGCAATCATGAATCATGGAAGTGTTGTTCATTGAATATCATTCAACCAACTTCTTTCAAGCAAAAATTTGCTTTTTAGTTTCATTTTTAAACAGAATCTTAAGATAAAATTATCCATTTTAATTTAGTTCTTAAAAATTTATTTTGAATGAAAAAATTCAATTAATATGCACAAACGAATAGAAAAAATAATTCGATTCATTTTAGTTTCATAGCTATGAAATTAAAGGTCACATAAACAAGTATACAGTTAAAAATTTTAAAATTAAAAAAATATATATATTAAAAAAAGGGATAAGGTTAACACTTTCTTTTGTACTATTTCAAAACTATTAAATATTCTGTCATCAACAATCCGCAATTGATTAATTATTTGTTAACTGTCCAAAGTTGTTCATCGTAAAATGCATACACACAATTCATTGAGTAATGGCTAAGATATTCACAAGAGAATATTAAAACTTGAAAGAAAAAAAAAAACTTACTAATATATCTCCGTAAAACATTTTCAATCTGTTTTTGCTGAAATCTACCTTTGATTATAAGCTGATTATTAGCATCAACAGAGCCACTAAAGAGAAAAAGGGAAAATATCATCATACAAAAGCAAATATAATCAATTATGAACAAATTATCCTTACACTCTTTATGAAACAGAATTACTCCACAAAATATGTTTCTTTTAATTTCCATTGATATTTAAATTCAGAGATTTACAGCAAGCCTCTTGAGCAGTTATTTAAATATATAAGAAATCATGGTCATTTTCATTAAACAATCGAAAGACTAAAAACACCACACCCCTCAAGCAAATAATTTTTTTAACATGCTTTATTTAAAAACCAACCAAATACTGAAATGAAAAGTCTAAGAAACAATTAATCAAGGTTATCACTCAAATTTGGGAAAAAATTCCCTAGGTATATATTTAAGGGGCGAGAAAATACGCGAATAACACTCATGTGCTAATTATAATGGAATATGGTTTTCCTTGTTTTTTCCACTCCTTAAAAGAAGCAACAGTTTAACACCATCCGAAATAATAGCACATTAAAAGAAGGTTTATATTTACATACAGAAGAAAACGAAAACAATTTATCTTTATTTATTATCTAGAATTTAGCAAGACAAAATTTATATATTAAGAGGAGATATTTTACCTATCATGCTCTTTAACTGTAAGTCACACAAAATTGAAGATTCGGGTGAAATGAAACACAAAACATTTTTGTTATGATACAAATCATTTAATGATTACTTAAATAAAAAACATTACAAAAATAGATTTATTTATTTATTTATTTTTGCAACTTTTCAGCCATTAAAAAATAAGGAACAGCATTTCTATCTAGCCAAACGTACATTTTTTAGCTGTTTCACTTTCAGTGAACATATGTGAAAATATTTCTGATATACCATTGAATGAATTAAAGGACGAATGCGACACAAGAGTTAATACCCATAAAAGTGAAGCTTTAAATGATTGTTCTTGAACTAAAAAATACGAAATCGGTTAGTTTGCGGACATTAAGTTTGACATTTTCGTATTTGATGAGACATCATCTCCTGTATTGCTTTTAGATATTAAGTCCAACATCAGAGGTAACTAACTCTCTTGAACTGGCACACAGTCTTGGTATGTTTTCCTGCTTTGGCATGTTAAGTGCCTGTTTCCCATTATTACTTAAGTTTATTATCTTCTTACATATTGAGCAGTGTGCAACAAACTTATTTTGTGGAAATTCTCAAATCCATTCAGCAAAATTAGGATTGATTTTTTTTTAATCCGTCCAATTCGTATTACATACGGATTTTGAGCAGTTGGTTGATTTTAAAAAATATTCTCCAATCTACATTGAATAAATTCACAGTTTCTCAAATAATAAGTCATTAAACAAACTCAAGTAGGGTAGACTAAACACCACGGCACTGCTTCCCCAGATTGAATGTACTAATCCCGCCAGAGAAATGTATTCTATTTTTTTACACAGTTGCAGAAGTCTCGCACATGCTCGTTAACAGATATTCGAGAATCTCACGGAAAAAGACCACCTGTCTCGTAACTGGAATAATTTAAACAGAAGGGGAGGGGAGGCGAGTTTACGCATTCCACAATTGTGGATGGTATTGTTTCGTTTTTGTAAGCTATGACAAAGATCTTAGTAATCATTTCAGATTGGCATCTTTTAAATGGGAAAAAATAACTAAGAAACTTAAAATTCCCTGCATTTCCCCTGCTTTTATGAACAATTTTAAACTCTCCATGATTTTCCCGGTTTCTTAGACGATGTTTAAATTCGCTATTTTTTCCCTTCTGCCCTCCCGGTGGCATGGCAACCCAGATTAATTTTTAAAAATGAGAAAATACTAAAATTTAAACATTTCTTTTATTAATCCCAAATATACAAATTCAGAATAGCAGAATACTTTTTGTTGCAAAAATACTGATAACCATATTTCATTAATAATGCATAGAACTTTAAAATATTTCCCAGCAGTATCATGAACAATATTATGACCATCACATACTTATTAAAAACAATCACTAAAATTTTTATACTATTATATAAAAGTAACCTAGCCCGAGCATAATGAAGCTGAAATCTGTGTGTATATTATATATATATTAAATTACACAATTTATTATTCTTACCAACGACATTATTTAGAAAGAGCAAGCAAACAAATTATTGTGTAATGACTAAAGTGAAACTGAAGAAGTCAGGCCATCATACATTAGGCGTGTTCTTATTAAAATGAGTAAATCAAAAGTAAGACGACATAAACATTTAATATTTACATGGCATTAAATATAATGATCGAAGATTAACAGAAATAACAATAACGCATATTTTAAATCGCCCGAACAAATGTAAATCAACAAAACAGAGTTGAGTTGTCACACAACTTCTAAGCTCAATAATAAAATGTTTTATGTTGTGCATGAGTTTATTTTTTCTTCTTCGCTGTACCACAGTACTTTGCTACAGGGAATGACCCTAGTAAGTTTGTAACACGGTCAGATAAAGGGAAAATGTCAGTTCCTCTCCAATCTTCTATGCCATAAAAAATTAGGAGCATTCTTTTCTTATAATTGAATTTAACAAAATCAATACAATTAGAAAACAATGGGATTTTTTCTATCTTTTCACATATTTAAATTTAAAAATGATTTAGATGATTTTTTAAATTATTAAAAAAGATGCATAATGAAAAAAAATAAACCCATCAAGATTACCAAGAAAAAATTCATGTTCTCATAATTAAATTTATTGTGAAGTTAGTTTAGAGAGCAATTATGTGATTAAATTCCTGACGATGAAATACTGCTTCAAATAAGCATTTAATTTTAAGACTGAATTGAATTAATTCATTTAAAGGAGAGATTCTTCAGGTTCTGTTACAACTAGCAAAAATTATTTTCAAAGTTTATGATTTTAAAGTAATACATACTTTATACATATACTTATATACAGATGTATATAGGATATTTATCATTTTTCAAACTGGCAATAATTACTTTTTAAAAAGCTCTACATCCATAAATCAACCATATTAGATAGTAAAAATGGAATAATTCAAAGAAAATTATGCCTTACATTTTCTACAACTATGACAAGTTCATAACCACTTATACGCTTAAAAATAGTCTGCCAAATAGAATATGATTCTGACTGTCAGACAGTTTACTCAACTTGACTTCAAATTCCATGTCCGAGTAATCTAGAAGAATGTTTTTAGTAAATTTTTCATAAAATTGTAATTCTTAAAATTTTTCTAAATTTCTGTAATGCTTGATATTTATTACTGCATTTTCATAACATTGGTGCCGAAGGAAATAACAGAAGGGAACAAATTTATTCCACTTATTCAAAGAAACTGGTTAATCAAGCTAATCAACACCAATAATTAATAACTATTTCAAAAAAAAATTCGTTACGGACAAGAGATTTTTCAATAATTCGATCCAGCACGATTTCTTTTCTCTGTGTATATCAAATTTCATAACAAAATTCAAAATAAAATAAATTTTATTCTCAACCCTCCGAGCAAATAGGCCAATTAACTAGGAGCATATATTAAGTAAATCTCAGTAATAGCAATAAAAAAAGATATGTTTTCTGAAGTTTCCAGAAAATAATCCTACATGATTCAGAATTATCTGCAAGAAGACCATGGCATTTCGAATAATAATTTATTATTATTATTATTATTTAAAAACTGAGTCATTTCTCCAACTTCTAAAATTTCTTTAATTGATACTGCCTCGGGATATTAATAACCATTAATTTTTATTGCAAATGAAACACATAGTTTAATGCGTTTTCAAAAGTACTTTACTGTTTACGAATACAACAACATTCTAAGCCAATTAATTTATCAAGTTTTATTTAAAGATTTTTACTTTTAGTTAGAAACAATTATTAATCATATAAAATATTAATTCATAAAGCTGAATAGTTTTTTTAATATACAGAATGGTTATAATTAAAGTTCCACCTTGAAATGGTCATAAAAGGAAAACTACTGGACCAAATGTTATCAAACTTGGTCCAGTAGTCCAAAAATCAAACTATCAATTTAAAGTAGGCCATTGGAACCCCCCCCACCGCCAAATAAATAAAAATAAAAAAACTCACCATTAGAGGAGAAATGGCGCTATATTTTTAAGCAAAATGAAGACACCGGTTTAAAATGTGCTTAATCGTTTCTGAAAGTGATACAAAGCATGTTCACTTATCTAAAAAGCAATGCTTATGGTGTTAATCTAAAAAAAAAAAAAAAAAATGGCGGAACAGAAAGATGCGATACACCGACGTGAGCGTAACGTTCCTCCTGATATGCTACGAGCTACTGTTTAGAATGCAGTAATGTGATTTAACTTGCTTTCATGAAATGGTGGCCGCCATATCGAACATGCTTTGTATCACGTTTTAAAAACGATTAAACAAATTTTAAACTGATGTCTTCATATTCTATTTTGCTTAACAATATTTAAATTGACTATAATAGACACTCATTTGATTTTTAAATACAGTTAAACAATATTTTAATTGAGTACTATTATCAGTATATGAAAAAAATTTAAAGAAATTCATAATAAAATAATAAGATAATTCCTGATGGAATATCATACCTGAAACTTTTTTTAACAAGCTAATGTTAATAGACTGGCAAGTAACTTGATAATTTGCATAATGCAAAAACTATTTATTAAAAAAAGAAAAACATTAGCATGATAAAGATTGATGAGACAGACAAAAGTTGAGATATTTTTGAGAATAAAAATCGTCATCCAAAGAATGTAACGATACAATCAAGCCAAACAAAGACAAGACGAATGAAACGAGCCTTATGATGTTTCGAACTAGAAATTCGAAATTGTGTTTTTAAATAAATGCTACTACAAAATATTGAATGCTGCACATTTCTATATGAGTGATAAGTGATAAAAACAAAAATCTTAATCCTTTTTGAAAGCAAAAATTGTAATTAATCTCCTAATTTTAATGTTAGTTATACTTCCTGAATAGCAATAATAAGTGCAGATTTTCTTAAAAATTTATTTCATTTCATCCCAAATTTTGGAATTAAACAATAAAAAAAAAGGAATTCAATAAATAGAAATGAAAAACGATTCACAGTTATACTTTTCATTTAAAAATTTACCTTGAATACCAGCATTTTTAGTGCTTGTTACAATATTTTCTTTATTCTTTTCTGATATTTATAAGAAATCTACCTTTGATTAATAAGTACAGTATAGAAAAATTAACTAACCTGATGAATTATAAATATAAAATTAATAAGTGCAGTTGAAAACGACAAACAATCTAAATATGATGAAGACTAATACAAATATGCTCCAGAAGTGATCCGATTTTTCAAACGACCAGTTAATTGTTTCTGCAAAAACTTCAAGTGAGATAGTTCGATAGTTTTCACATTTTAAAAGACTTAAATCATTCTCAGTGATGAATTGCGATTTTTTGTGACAATATCATGGATATTGTCACGAAATTTAATTTATCATGGATAAAAACCAAGTGATCCAGTATGATTATCTGTCTAGTCTAAAAATAGTTTGCGCCGTAGGCAAACGTTTGATTTACATTAACAAAACTCGCCTTAAACTTGCTTTTCATTTGGTAGGTCTCAAAGAGACGTTAATCAAGTTGCATTAAACACAGTCATAATTCCATCCTAATTATTCAACATGAAAAAGTTCCACTTAAACAGCTTTATTGTGTGAATGAGTTCTAACAAATGTATAATAATTTTGATAATGCATCAACAGACGAAGTCTCATCATGCATAAGCGATTAAGCTGGTGAAGCCACCATAGGCTGAGATCAAGCACAATCTTAAAATTCTTTGATACACTGATTAAACTAGAATTTTAAACACAATTATAATAATTTTAATTTTCAATGAATACCCAAAAATTATTTCTTATAACAAAATTGTCATAATTTCTTTAAAATTTGTTTGATTTTCATTAATAAATGCATATTTAAAACATTCGTTATTTTCTACTTTCTAATCCTTAATAAATTTCAAAATTTTCCTTATAAATTTAAAAGAAATAAAAATTAATATTTTTAAATATAATTCTAGATGACACTACCTCCTTTATATCATATTTTAGCTAAATTAATACATTAGTTGATAATTAAGGGTACAAAAATTACTATTTTGTTGTCATTGAGAATCAATATTTTTACAAAATTTTCTAATGCGCAGGAATAGATGAATTAAAATTCAATTACAAAACCCCATTCATATAAACATGAAAAAGTTAAATAAAAGCAACACACTTTTTTTCATTGAAATGTAATCAGTCTAAAAAGGAAAAACTACACCTACAATTAAGGAATGAAGCACCTTCATTTAAGGAAATCACAACTTAAGAAAATCAATTTACAACACAAAAAAATTAAAAAGAAATCTTAATATAGCATTTCATGTAATTGCCAAAGATGTGATGATGAATTCATTTTTGAAGCCAGTCAAAGGTAGACGCTGTAATTTTTCTGGAATAATAAAAAAATCTAATCATTTTTTAGGATTTGAAACCGATAACTTTGCCATGCAACCACCTAGTACACAAACCATTTTACAGAATTAGGCAGTTTACCTATACAATCTAAACAATTACAAACAATTCCAATATGAAGAAACTCACCTTCAATTAATATTATAATCTTTACATTTACTATTTTATAAGCGTTTTAAGTATTCTAGTTCATATTTGTAATCCTCTTATTTTTAGAAAAAACATTCTTTAATTCTTATTTTCTCATGATATTCTTAAATTCTGACTTAATTTTTTAAACTAAAAATAAGGATGACAAACAAAATCTGTCACATTACTGTGCAATCTTATTATTTTGACAAGAATATTTGAAAAATAAATTGAAATTTTAATACAATATTCCAACTTTTGATGAATGGCTGGAATTTCTGCATAATGTTGGATTTTCGATAAAAAATTTGTTTCTGCCTGTTTTACTATGCTAATAAGAGTATTTCAAAAAAGATTATTATTTTCTACATTTTAGTCCTTAATACACTTCATAATTATAAGAAATATGGAAATTAATAACTAATACTTCAATTATTTTAAAGGTTACCACCTCTTCTACAAAATCAACTTTGAGCTAAAGTATTAAAAATTCTACTGTCATCATCAGGATTCCAGAACATAGTGAAAATTTAATTATAAAATTCGAATAACACAAACATGAAGCAATGCAAAATTAAATAGCTTAAAACATTATATAAAAAATAGCTAAGGCTTCATTTCCTTAACCAAAATGATCCTTCCTTTAAACGAAAATGATCTTACCTTGTTCCTAATTCAGCCAAAAGAAAAGCCTGTAAATGTCTTGGTTGTCGATGCACCCTAGTAGGAAAATAATCATTTATTTTAATCAACCACAAATGTGGATACAGAAAATCTGCAATCTAAAAATTTATAATTTTGATCATTCTTTATTTTGCACAAATCTTTATATTATCTAATATCTACAATATATATATATATATATAATTGATTCAGAGGAACATCAAAAACTTCACAGATTCCTCAAAATCTAGAATCTCAACAATTCACTAAACTTTACAACATCCAACCACTTCTTTTAATACCCATAAGAATAACTTTGTATAAATTTAAACATTATGTACACCAAGTAATATGATGCTAAACCACTTCATAATTGTTCTGCAAGTAATCTTTTATAATTCTAAGACATATTTTTTTGCTCAGAAAGAGGAGGATTTGACAGTAACCGAATAATAAAATAAATAAACTAAGCAATATATTTAAAAACGATTATATCCATTGACCAAGGCTGAGTATTTCCAATCAGTTTTTTAAAATGTTCGGCTACCTCCTAAATTTGACTAATGCCATTTCAAAAATACAAACTAATTAACTTGTCCTAATAGTCACATCAACAGGTACATCTGAAATGTTGCAAGTTTTTATTATTGAACAAACACAATTATGTCAAAAGGTATGGTTTAAAAACAGCATAAAATATTGAGACCTGCGGACATTTTTAATTGCATATTCATGTCTTAGCACATTTCGATTTTTATGTCATGTCACAGAAATTTCTAGATTAAACGAACAAACACTAAATAAAACAAAAACGTAAAAAAATACAAGGATCTTAACAAACTGACCATTTTCCTGTGGTAAAAATATAGAATATATCATTGGGTTAATAATGGCATTTTTTTAAGTCTTAACAATAGAAAAATACTGAACTAAAAAATTGACAGTAAGAAAAATTATCCAACAATTATAATAGAAACTTAATAGTCAGCTACTCTCCTGAAGATTTTTAATTGTAGAGAACTTGATAAAGAAATAATTAGAAAGTATTGCATAAAAATTTTCACTTTCTTTGGCTGTAAAAAAAAGGAAGTTCAAACTTGCTGGAAGCAAAAGTCGTCAAAGCATTATCAAGATAATGAGATTTTAAAAACTGTGTTGCTTTTCTATAAAATCTTTTTACACTTATGATGACTGCCATAACTTTTATATAAATAAATGAATAATAAATAAATCATACAAAATAATTTTAAAGTCTAAAGTATGGGGAAAAATCATCATTTGAGACAAATGAAGCACTTTAATTCAAAAAGTTACGTTTCCTCCACTCCAAAAAATTATCAATACAATCAGCATACTTTCAAAATTTTACTAAAAATCTGTATAATTAATAAAAAATGCAAGTATTTGAAAGAAATAAAATTACTTGGAATTATTCATAAAAATTTAGAGAACCAGATTTGTATCAAAAATAATCAAAGAAAAATTCTTACATTTTACAAATTTCGATAAAATTAGCAAATGAAGTTTTCTTTGTTCCAACTCTTAAAACCTGTGGAGGCCTCATGATGAATCTTCTTTTCTCACCAGCAACCATATCTGGATTTTTTTCTCGCATAATGTTGAAAACTCTTAATAATAACTAGAATATAAAAAATGCATGCACTTACAATTTTTTTTTTACTGATCTATATAGTTGTTTTAAAAACTTTATTCAATAATCACTCAATTGGATTTCAAATGAAGAAAAAATGCTTAAAATAAGTTTTATATGATTTATTTATAATTAGAAAGTGTTTTAAGAAATTCTAAATACAAATATCACACATCTTCATTTGATAAATTGCAATGACATTTTATTTTATGTATATGCAACATTCTGAAACATATCTTATTTTCAAACATTAGATATAATATTTACAATATTATGAACTATATTCCATCTGATGATAATGATCATTTAAGTTACCATTTATTGGTGATTTTTAGAGATTTTGTTACTATCAGGTGGGTTATTCTAACCAATAACTGCAGTTTTCTAAATTTAAAACTATAACATGAATACTATAACAACAAAAAAATTTCACTGGTAAACTAGCATGGTTATATTGTACTATCAAAATGAAAAATAAATTATAATTTGAGTTTCAAAAATCATTTAAAAATAATCATTAGTATTTTTATTCATCAGCTATAAATTAAGAAAGTTCCATTAACTAATCCAACTAATAAACATATAACAAACTGGAATAATATATTGTGCCTTTCCTTTAAATGACCATTAAATCTATACTTATAAAGCTCAATGTGTGTTGGCACTCTACAGGCCAGACCATTCTACTTACAGCTACCCGATTTGGCATGATTATACCTTGGAAACCAGGAATAATCACCTCAGAGCGATTCTTTTTTTCTTTAATTTTTAATTAGAATTTTAATTAAAAATTAAGAGAAATTTCAGTGTTTTTCTGCTATAACTTCTGAAAATATTACAGCACAAAACTGATTTTTGCACCAAGTTAAAGCTCAAAAAATTATCTTTTTACTAATATCAATGCTTTATCCTATAAATTAAGTTTCGATTTTTAATGAATTTTTAAAGAAATATTTTAACCATGTTTTTCAACAATATATTTCACACAAAATGAAAATAAAATTTAATCTGCCCTAGCACGTCAATGGGGGAAAATTAGCTTTTATCAATGCATTGCCATCACATTAACAGAAGTTCAAATTAAAAAATAAATCAACATATTGCAAATTAAATATATAAATGCGTAATTTTCAACGTGTCTGTTATGAAGTGAAAAAAAAAAATTGAAATATATTTCTTAAAAAGTAAATGGAGGAAAAACTGTCTATGATCTTTAATAATACCTATATTATTAATTCAATAAAACAGTTTAATTTAAGGCGAACATGGTTTAATATATATAGGATAATCACTATAATCAGCACCCATCAGCTAAATTGGGGTATACATCTCCTAAATAAATGCTCTGATGAGTTACGAATTTTAAATTTTTACATAGATCCTCTGCACTTTGAATCA
Source organism: Argiope aurantia (assembly GCA_026543865.1). Taxonomy (NCBI): domain Eukaryota; kingdom Metazoa; phylum Arthropoda; class Arachnida; order Araneae; family Araneidae; genus Argiope; species Argiope aurantia. The sequence goes on from JAPMOR010073170.1 coordinate 191,037, forward strand.
TATTTTTCTAAATATTCTTGAAAAACCAATATTTTAAATAAAAATTGTTTAACTCCAAAATGTTGATTGCTCTAAAATTAATGTATAATAACTTCATAAATCAATCAGATTTGATCACAGAAGATAGAAACGTTTATTTATTTATTTAAAAGTTCAAGTGTCAAGAGTATTTTGCAGAATGATTTATTAGGACCAAAGAACTGCGTAAAATTTAAACTTCATAATTTTTTTTCATAAGTTTATTTACTGACTGCAATAAAACAAAATATTTTTATTTGCTTCATTTAAATCTTTAAAAAGTAAAACAATAAAATGAATTTTACAATGAATCTGAGAAATTTTTATTGAATAATTCTTTGTTATCTATTCTTATAATAAAGCTCAATGAGTGTGTGTGTGTGTGTGTGTTGACGCTCTACAGGCCAAACCATTCAACCTACAGCTACCAAATTTGGCACGTGTATACCTTGGAGGCTGGGAATGTGCACCTGGGGGTTATTTTTTCGAATTTTTAATTAGAATTTATTTATTTAAAAATTAGGCGAAATTTTGGCGTGCTTCTGCTATAACTTCCGCAAATACTACCGCACAAAAAAGATTTTTGCATGAAGTTAAGGATCAAAAATTTATCTTTTAAACGATACCAATGTTTTAAACTTAAAATTAAATTTCTATTTTTAATTAATTTTTAAATAAATATTTTAACTATATTTTTCAACAATTTTTGTACAAAATAAAAATAAAATTTAAGCTGCACGAGTATGTTTCGCATTCATGGGGGAAAATTAGCTTTTTTCAAAGTGTTGCCATCACATTGATTAAAGCTCCAATTAAAAATAAATTAAATCTGTTTGGAAATGAAATCTGCAAAAATATAATTTTCGGCACGTGTCTGTAGGAAATGAAACAAATATGAAATATTATTTTTTCTAAAAAATAAATTCAAGAAAAATTATTTTATGATCTTTTACGCTCTCTATATGATTAATCCAATAAATCAGTTTCAGTTTAAGGCAAGTTTTGTTTAATATGAACAGGATATATATTCAAATCAGGGCCACACAGCTAAATTGTAAACCTTTAGTAAGACACAGATCTGCTAAAATGGTCTAAATGGAAAATGAATCAAGCTACATAAAATATAATCAATAAATGCTCTAATAAATAACGAATTTTTGATTTTACATAAAGCTTCTGCTGTGGAAATCACGAATAACAAAATGTTCTTGAAACCCTAATATTTTAAATAAAAAGAGTTCATTTCCAATCAACTAAATCAATCCCTTAAACTGATTGATTTATGAAAATTTGAATATCACTATTCAATAAAAAAAAGGAAAATTTTAGATTTTTCATCGATCGTTTCAAAGAAAATACGCCAATCAGCGTGCAGGTTTCTCAAGATTAATTGGCCTAAGATTATGAAAATGATGAGTTTTTCTAAATTTTTAACATTCAAAACTTCATAAATAAGTCTTAGTTGTTCGTGAAAAATAGAAACATTCATTCTTTTAAAATTTGGTGTGTACAGAATATTTCTCAAAAATGATACCTTACTGCATTAAATTTAGACTTCATAATTTTTGAAATATATTTATAGGCCGGAACAAAATATTGATTTCATTTCAATCCTTTTGAAAGCAAAACTAAAAACTGAATTTTATGCTGAATCTCAGAAATTTTTGTTGAATTATTGTTTGAGATATTACATAAATTATGAAAAATATTTTGTAGTTGACATAAGACTTAAATATCGAGCGATTCTGTTTGCAATACTCATATTCAATGATAATAAATAAATAACAATAAAGATGATAAATAAAATAAAATGCTTGGTTTTATTAAAAAATACCTTTATATTAATTGCAATTTCATCATTTCCACTTTAAATTAAAGTTGAATTTTTACTGGAAATGGCAACAAATTAGCAAAATATATATAGTAAATTGAACGAAACGATCTAAACAACAGTATAAGTTTGGTATGACTATCAAAATTTGAAGATTAAAAATGTTTTGTTTGAGAATCTATTTAATTGAAAATTGTAGCGAGCTGTAATACTGGCGAACCGGCTGGTCGCCAAAGGCGGCTAGTATTACATAAATTATGAAAATTATTCTGCAGTGCACATACAACTTCAATGCCGAACAACTCTGCTTTCAGTTTCCATATTTTAAAAAAAAGTCAGTTGGTTTCAATAAAATAAGCTTTTATGCTGATTGTAGTTTAACATTTCCACTTTAATTTAAAGTAGAAATTTTATGGACGTTGATGGAAAATTAGAGAATGAGATAAGTAGTACAATGAACAGAACGGTTTAAGGCGTACATAAAAATATGACTGAATTATATAACTATCAAAATCTGAAGCTAAAAAGTGTTTTGTATACCAGGTTACATGAAATATTTAATTGAAAATTGTAGCCATCATTAATACTGGCAAACCAGCTGGTCGCCAAAGGCGGCAAGTTCTAAATAAGACTTCAAATCTTCCAGAAGCATGTTTTTCACTTGATAAATTAAATTAATAATTTAAAGGAAAAAATGCAGAACTTACTTCATCATATGTGTAATCTCTGTCAGTTCCAAGCCAAGAGCTTGATGACACAGAAGTTGTAATTTTCGGCTCAGCATCTTCCTCTACTTGAATAAGAAAATTCATTAAATTTAAAGGATTAAAAATTGCATTTAAAAGTAAAATTTTAAAAAAAATTAAATTGGTTTAAGCATAAAATTATCAGGAATAAAAAGATTTTTTAAATAAAGATACCAGTATTAACAATTATTAGAAGAGAAACGTTACTTTCTTAATGTGGCGCATTAATCATTACAAATTTACTATTGCCGGCTTAGAAATTACATAACAAAGACTAAATATATTAAATAATGCAGCCCAATTCACTTGAGTGTCTTCAAACACAAAGAAGAATCACTTACTCTTCCATCTAACAAGTATTCTTTTATATAAGTAAACTAGTTGATTTACCAGGTATTATTAAGGATGAAATTATTTTCACGCATCTTATAAATAAAAAAATTAAATATTTCAATAATTATCACAAAATTTTCACTATTTATTATAGTTCAGTATTTATAAGCAAAATGTGGAAGTACTTATATTTACAGAAAAGGTTCAAGTTATATCAAATCAATTGTTGAAAGTTTCATTGCTGTCATCTGATAAAGAATATGTTTTACAACTTTATATTTAATTAAAATGAAACTATCAGTAGCACCAAAACATTCTCTCTGAAAAATTACAGACTATCCCAAATGATTTTTAAAAAACTGCATAAAGCTACCTCCCATAAATTAATAATTTTCCAAGGACTATAAAAGTATAAAATTTCAAGGTGAATTTCAATCTCCATCCATCATTAAGAGCAAGTTGTGAATCCTTTTTAAGTAACAGGAAACTAAAATTTTCAAAGAACATTCTTGTATATCTATATGAGTAATAAATGTTATTGTTATACATTTCTCTTCCCCATTTTCATTTACAAAAGAAATCTTGCATACTGCCACAAGATGATCCAGTACAATACTACGTATGCGTAAGGGAAATAGCTTTTATTTAATAATAATGAAATATTTAATTATTCCAAAACATTCAATAAAATTCATTTTCATTATGATTCACAGCATTTGTACGGGAAAAAAAAATGAAGAAAATCTTTGGTAGTTTGGGTTCTTACAGAGAACAGGAAAATTGATACTTCAGTTTGTTTTATATAAAAGGTAGAAGTTTATTTATACTTCCAGACTGACTGAAACTATATATATATATAATGATAATCAAAATAATATGGCATAATTTAACAGCACAAAAACTTAGTTACGTCCATTATTTAGCAAATAATTCATATTCCAAGACACTTCACAGTCAAGGGAATTAATTTGATGAGGGAATTAAAGTTATAATAATTGATAAAAAATTTTACAATGTAATTTTAAGCCAGTTAAATGCAAAAAGGCACAATCCCACAACAAGGCAAATTTCAAATATTTCTAGCAGTTTTGCATGTTGCCTTCAATTACAAGTGGGCTTTTAAATAGCACAATTTATTATTTTAGCAATGAGATACTACAAACTGTCATAAAATCCCAACAAATACATTGAACAACAACCAGAATTCCAGAAATATACAAGTTATGAAATAAAACTACTGGTCTTTAAATTTTGACAAAATAATAATATAACTAGTTCCACTGACTTGTGATGTTATCCAAAGGTAGCTAATTCAATAACTGCCCAATGAGATAAAATTGTGAAACATACTCTACAGTTATGATTAAGATTATAAACTCTCTACAGTTATGACAAAACTATGACTAAGATTAATAAACAGGACTGGAATTTTATCTTCAACACATGAAACATTGCTAAACTGCAACAAATCTCAAATGAAATAAAAATGTCTCAAAATAGAAGGCTCTACCTGTGGTTTAGGCTTTTTCAAATATATTAGTTAAGGAATACTTCAGAACGGAATGTTATTAAACATTGCATAAGTCACTTAGAAAAACATATTGCAACTGCAAGCATAAAATAAACATACTATGAGGAATAAGTCCTTAAAATGGATAAATTTTCGAGGTAAAAAGTCAACTCTAATACGTCTGCTTCAATAATTAAAAGATGCTAATATACAAAGCATCATTGAAAAAAAGAATTTATTGTAAGGAAAAAGAGAGAGAGAGAGAGAACTGGTGATTCCTTTTTAAAAATTTAGAATCATTAAACCATGAACCTAGTCGGAAGTGTAACACAGAAAAAAAATTGCAAAATAAATATTATAAAGCTGGAAAAAATATTTTAAAATACGCTAAAATTCGGAAAAAGTAATTAGTGAAAGAAATAAGATCATTAAAATTATCACATGTATCAGCTTTTACATAAACATACCAAATTTAGTATCATCATCTTCATCGTCTTCAACAACACCAAATTCAGATTCTAATTCATCAATATTAATCTTTTTCTTTTTCTTCTTCTTTTTTGGAAGGCTAAAATCTAAATCGTCATCTAGTATAATATCATCTGCATCTTTATCATCTGTTACAACAGCTGAAGTCTCATCCTTGGGTTCCGATTCCTATTATTTAAAAGTAAAGAGTGTTTTACTTCTCTAAAGAAACATTTTCATTAAAATTTAAATTAAGGGATAACAAGCGTTAATCATACATATCCATGAAAACAATTGCAAAGCATTTATTATTAAAAGAAAAATAACTTACAAATACCAAAAAAAAAAGCCAACTTGCACATTATGTGTTACGGATTGTGCACAGATGGCGCTGCCGCCTCTTGTTTACTTCCTGTTTGCCAACAGCTATCCCCGAGAACGGGGACTTCCGTGGCAGGCACGGACCTCAACGGTAATGGAATTTGGAAGGAGTGCCATGAACGTTAAGCTTTGTAAATAGTTTAGTTAGTATCTATATACCCATGTTGTCGTTAATAAATATCTAAAAAGGCACCGATTTTTGAATTCATTAAGCACCTCCACGGAACACAGATGTAACATGGCATATCGGATAATCAGAATTGGATACGGGTAAGACCGTTTGAAATCGGATTCGAGCTTAAACAAATCCAATGGCTCAATAAATGCAGTATCAGCTCTGAGAATGTCTAAATTGGAAATTCCGCGTATTTATGGCGATTCAAATTTCATGGAAATCCGTAATTACTATGATAGTGCAATAAGATTTAATAACTCGCTTACTAAAATAAAAAAGTTTTAAAAAAATCCAATACTTAAAAGGGTTGCTTTCTCTTCCAGCGTATAATGTAATTGCTGGGTTAAATGAGAAAAATTCTTGTATTGAGATTTTAAAACAACGTTATGGACGTAACGACTTAATTAAGGCTTTCTTAAGAAACGAAGTTCAATCAAGGGAAATGTGTGAGCCTATTATCAGTAACCCAAAACGTTATGAAACTCAAAGCACCTTTTCTCCACATTGTAACAGGCACCAAAGAAATTATTTAAAGTCAAAAAATGCTTCTTCCACCGCGGCATTGCATATCCTGGTAAAAGATGTTAGTATATTTTGCGATTGCGTAAACGGCGATGATTCAACAAGTTGTAAACTTTTGAATATCGAAGAAAAAACAAATAAATTTAAGACTGAGGGTAGTGCTGGAATTGTTTCAAGAAAAACCATATGAGCAGATTCTGTAAATCAGATATTGTTTGTAAAAAATGTTTTAAATTTCACCATGAATCAGTGTATAGAAAAAACGATAATCCTATTAACTTGATGAGAAACACAGCTGGAAAGCAAACTGAAATAAGAAGTAATTCTCATGAGTCACATTCGATATTAAATAAAAATGTTGAGAATATTTCAGTATCGCATAGTAATGTTAGAGCGAAAATTAAAGCTTTTTTACAAGTGTTCAATCTTTGCTAGTTCGGATAAAAAGTCGGTATTAACAAGTGCCATTTTAGATAGCGCTTCTTATAAGAGCTTTATCTCAGCTAAAGCGTTATAATCTCAAACCAATAAGAAACGAAGAGGTTGCTATATATTCTTTAGGCCATACTACGGCTCATAAAAAACGATATCCGGTTGTATGCTTGAAGCTTGAGAATAGGCACGATCGATGAAAAACCTATAAGCTCGAAGTTCTTGTAATAAAAATTATTTCCAATTTGTCTTTAAATATTCCAGACGACTATTTTGAGCGAGTTGAAAGCAAAAAACATACAACTTGCCGGCTCATTTGACAGAGATACCAGGTGGAAATTCTAGTAGGCAGCGACTTTGGGAAGTTGTTTATGACCAACGGAAAAGGGTCCGTTATCTGGGCCGTAAATCCAGTCTTTGGGTGGCTGATGGGGTGGGAGATCGATAAGAGGAACGATTGGAGTGAAAGTTGTGAGAATGTTTGATAATGGATTCTTCTTCCATTTTATTTGAACTGAATAAATTTTGGGGAGATAGAGGAATTTCTTAGCGAAATACATGGCCTCTCTGAGAGGGATGATCAAATGATTAAAACCTTCAAAAATAATTTGGAATTTATGTAAATGTTGTAATTTAATGTGAAAGGATAATATGGGATCTCTGGCTGAAATGGATTCTAATTTTGAAGTTGCGGAAAGGCGCTTTAATTTATTGGGAAGGATATTAAATAAAAATCCTGAAATTGCAGGTCAGTACAGACAAATTAAGAATCAATCAGAATGCGATATTGTCGGGAAATGTATTTATGAAGACACAAGGGCGTGATATTATATGCCTCACAGAGCGGTTATCTGTGACGATAAAGCTACGACTTAAGTTCGAATAGTTTATGATTATAGTAGTAATGGAGGGGAAAATAAAAAAAATCTTTGAATGACTCGTTTGAGACAGGAGTTAATGACAATTTATTGGATGTTATTCTTAAATGTCGGGGGGATTAAATAGCTTCTTGCGGAGATTTAGAAAAGGCAATTTTTTATGATAGATATTTCAGAGGAAGTATCTTGAATTTTTATGGTTTCTGGAAGGTGCGGGCAGCTCAAAGCAAGTACGCAATCTTAATGGTCTTCCTTTTGGCTTAACTACATCTCCCTTGGCTATGCGTTTTGAAATTTCATATAAGGAAATTTAGAAATGAATATCCTAAATGTTGCGAAATGTTAAATTTTCTCTGCATCGACGACCTATATTATGGGGCAGATATCGCACAGGATGCTTATCAGTTAACTTCTTCTGCTATAGATATATTACGCTCAGCTGGGTTTATTTCGATGAAATTATGAACTGATTGTGTCGAGCTGCTACTGAACATGGGCAAGAATCAGGATGCTTAGTATCAAATTGGGATCCAATTGAGAATAAAATTAAGTTAAATTTAAGGGATGTTAGGAATTCCTTTGAATTTGGAATCACTAACGGAATTTCTAAAAAACATATGGTGAGAGTAATATGTCAGAATTTCGATCCTTGTGGATTAATCAGTCCTTTTGTAATCACGGTTATAATTCTCATTCAAGAATTATAGAAAACGGACCTCGAATGGGATGAACAGCTACCACAAGATTTTAAAGAAAAATGGAGCATTTGGTGCTCCAAACTGTCTGCTATAGATAACTTGCGGACTGAACATAAACTGTTCACGAAATTAAAAACGAATGACATTTCACTTCACGTCTTCTGTGACGCTAGTCCTAAAACTTAAGGGGTTATGGCGTATTTCCGATATATCAAGAAGAAAGAAGGATTAAGGTGAGTTATTATTTCTAAAGGTTAAGGTTTCACCTTTGAAAACCTTAACCCTTGCGAAATTGGAACTAATGGCTGTACGCAAAGGTGCTCGCTTAGCGAAATTCTTGCAGGACACCTTTCCATCTTTAACTAAAAGGGTCTATTTATGAAGCAGTTCGGAAATTGTTATTCATTGGGTGAAAGGATCGGTAAAAATCTGGAAACCCTTTGTCTGTAAAAGGCTAGGGTGCAGTCACTTATTTCTCCGCACTGTTGGAACCAATGTAATAGATTGGAAAACCCCGCCAATTTGACTACGAGAGGGGAATCGGTGAACCATTTCTTTCGAGTTCTCTCTGGTATCTGGGATCTGTGTGGCTGTTTCGGCTGGTACAGTCGTGGCCTGTACAGTATTCGTCAAATCTCCGATTCCATTTGTGAAATATATGAAAGATATTTTCACCAGAGCGACGAATAATTGAAACTGTCACACATTGGTTGCTACTATCAATATTGATGACTGTATTTAAAGCTGTATTAATATCGGCAAATACAGCAATCTTTTGCATGTAACAGCTGTCGTGAAAAAGTTTATGAACAATTCTAAACCAGGTTCTTTAAAATTCATTGGACCTTTTAGAGCTTTTGAACTACAGGAAGCCTTACATTCTTGGATCAAGGTTACTCAAAATAAACATTTCGAAGCTGAAATTCCCCAACTTCTTTCTAAGAGTATTATCTCCAAAGGCTCACGTGTGTATAATTTGAACCCTGAACTCGATGAAAATAATTTGCTGCAATTGAAGGTTCGCCTGCAATTTTCTAGTGGTGACATGAGGGCGAAGCATCCTTGGTTTCTCCAATCAACGATAAATTTTAAAATTACCGATATTGGATGCTCATTTCAAAATGGCTCATTTAGGTGTTGATGGTACCTTAACTCGCTTGCGCGAACAATCTGGATCTTCAAGGGTAGAAAATTTGAAAAAAAAAAAAAAAAAAAAAAAAAAAAGGTACTCAGTGACTGTCTCATATGTAGATATTTTAAGGTAAAGACTGGAGAACAGGTGGTAGCTCCACTACGTGCCGATAGAATTCTAGAACATTAACTATTTGATGTATCTGACTTTGCAGGACCTTTTTTTGTGAATGACTCTGATGATAAGTGTTATGTTATTTCATAATATTTACTTGTGCTGAAGTAAGGGCTGTTCATTTAGAATTAGTTCATAATATCAGTAACGATTCATTTTTATTAGCTTTTCAAAGATTTATTTATCATAGAGGTTTTCGTTCTGTAATTTATTATGATAATGCTAAAACGTTTAAAAAGGCAAATACTGAATTAAGTAAATGGTGCAAATATATTAATAACCCTGAAGTTAAAAATTTATTTTCCTCCAAAGGTACTGTTTGGAAATTTATTGTTGAGAGAAGTTCATGGTGGGGAGGTTTCTGGGACAGGCAGATACGTACAATTAAAACTTGTTTAAAGAAAATTATTGACAAATCAAGTCTTTCTTTTAAGGAATTGAAAACTTTTTTTTAAAGAAATTGAAGCTATTGTTAATTTAAGACCTATCATGTATTTGTAAAATGAATCTTCCGAACCTTCACCACTCACTCCTCATTTTCTAATTGGGAAATGATTAGCATCCTTACCTGCAATACAATCTAAAATTGAGAAATTAAATGTAAATTGAAATTCCTTAACAAAAAGAATTAAATATCAACAAACAATTTCGAATCATTTCTGGAATAGGTGAAGGAAGGAATATTTGCTTATTTTGAGATCAGTTTATCTCTCTACAGGTAAGATCTGTTCATTTAAGGCAGATGATAGGAAGAATTTTGGAGTTGTGTCCAGGACTAGATGGACAAGTTCTTTCTTTTTTCATCAAACCTCCCAAAAGAAGCATAAAATGCTCTATTCAACTTGTTTGCAATTTAAAGATAAATCCTTAATTATATATGTTCAATTAATAATGGAATTGCTTATGTACATGTATTGAAATTTGATTCATTTAATTTTTCATTAATCAGAAGAATATTTTATATTGTTGTAATGCTATGATTCATGTATTTTGCATTTTTCTGTTTTTTCTGGTTATATTTGTAATATGGAAAGTAAACTTATGTAAGTTCAGGTGGGGAGTGTTGTGGATTATGCAGAGATGGCACTCCTTCATTTTGTTTACTTCCTGTTTGTCAACAGCCACTCCAGAGAAAGGGGACTTGCGTGGCAGGTAAGTAATCACTCCATCAGTAATGAATTTGAAAGTAGTGCCACGAAAGTTAAGCTTTGTAAATAGTTTAGTTAGTATCTTTATACTCGTGTTATTGTTAATAAATATCTAAAAAGACCCCGATTTTGGAATTCACAAGCACCTCCACTGAACACAGATGCAATATTATGAATGCCATTGAGTTAAGACGAAATAATATGCTTACTTTAACTTATAAAAGCGATAGCACACTTGTCAATAAAAATTTAGTTCAAATACAATTTATTTAAAAAGAAACTAAAAGAAGACAATGTGTAATGCTGCATAAAAATGTTAATAAAAGTAGTCTTAGGGACTGAGAGTTATTTTCTGTCAGGTTAGGCATGAAATAACTTATACAAAAGAAGTGCAAGGATTTAATTTCTCATTAATAATTAGTTGATAAAAAATATATATCAAGAAAACAGTAAATTATTTAAAAGTTTTGAAAAAAATTGTATATTTATCAATAATGCTCAATATAAGAAAGCCAAAAGCTAATTTAACTTACAAGTACTCAATGATGTTTCTAATACATACTGGTATGTTTGAATCAAGTTCTTCTAAATTAAATGGTTTCTTCTTTTTCTTTTTCTTCTTTAATCCAGAAAAATCATCAAGATCAAGAACAGTATCTGAAATTTATACCAAAAGAAATAAGATTCAAAACTTACTCAATATGCTCACAAAGGAAATTGCAATAATAAAAGAAAGGTCTTGTTTTCATAATTTCCTAGCCAAATTTATACAGAACATGCAACAATCATATCATTTTAGCTTATGTTTATCAGCTGCTGTAAACAAATCCTTTAGAACTGAGCTATTTCAATAACTGTTTAAATAAAGCATTTTGGAGCAAATCCTCATGACAATTCTATAATAACAAATTGCTTTTTAGGCAGCATAAAAGCATAACATAGTCATTATTATAATAGAATTATAATTTAAGCCAATTATTATTAATGTAATCAGCAAAATTGAACGAAATAATTAAGAAGTAATTTCTATATTGCCTGAGGATTAACAAAATGCAACTGATGCAGGTCAAAATATTTTATTATCTGTACTGTCATGCTTTTCCTTATTTATCTGATATAAATGAACCATACCAGTTAATCATTATACACAATACATTATAGACATATATCTTGCATATAATTTCTTTTAAGAATTCATTTGAGAACTACTCTGTTGAACAAAGACCTACAACATCTTGATCTGAAAGATCCATTACAAATAAATCAGCAATATGAAACACCTAATAATATTGTTTATTATTTAAACACAAATATAATTTTATTGTTTCGTGCACTCAAAAAAACAGAAGTAAATAAAATAATAAAATAAATTATTAACTGCAAGAAAAGTAAAGGACACTCAATACAAAGGCTTAAAAAAGCTCACCTTCCTTGTCGTCTACACCATCAACATCATCTTTTATGTTCTCTGTATCATCATCTTGCTGGAATTCACCAGCTTCATTAGCAGTAGAATTATCCTCCAAAGCACTAGGATCAAAGGGCATCTTTTTCTTCTTCTTCTTCTTTTTCATCAAAGGATCAAAAATCTATTTCAAAAAAAAAAAAAAATAAGACTATACTTATAGCATTCATTTGCTGAATAAAAATTAACACACAAAGTATTTTTTTAAAACAGAATTATATAATTTTCATGCATGACATTTTAATATGATAAAATGAATTATGTACACCACATATACTCAACCTTTTTCAATAATTCTGATCAACAAATGCAACGAACAGTTCTTAATAAACAACTTTGAAAAGTGATACATAAAATCGAATAAAATGATTTCAGTCATAATTCTAATTTTTTTATCTGTAATATCTTAAGGATTAAATAGGATTTTCTTAGTCTAGAAATTTTTTTAATGTAAAATCTACTAAAACTAAACGAAGGAACTTGATTAAAGAATCTCAACAAATAATATAAGAGTGAAAATTCACGACCTCTAAACAGATAAAGTAAGTTTATGAATCATATCTCAAAAAAGACTTGATTTGCTTAATACTGGCAATGAGACATTACTACTGTTTTTTTTTTTTTTAATATTGATTTCAAGAAGTAATTAAGGTACTTCGTTTTAGGAATTTATTTTTTGCTCTGATATCTCACAAGTCATTAGCAACTTTAATAATGATTTTCAAAAAACGAAAATTTTCCTTCAAGCAAATAGCTGGCAAAATTCTTTTAATGCAACAAATAGAAACATAAAATGTAATTACACTAAATGTCAACACTTTTTATTTTTAGCCATCTGCTTCTAGAGAAATATTCGTTTATAAGAAATTTTTTTAATTTAAAAATTTATAAGAGTGTCTTCATGTTTTTAAATTCAGAATTGTCTTTTTCTTTGTGCAGAAAAATAAATTGATTTAATCCATCTTTGCTCACCAATGATAGCAACAGCATTCCTGTCACATTTTTAAAAACTTATCACTGAGTGATGAAATCAACCCGAGTTAATATCTGGTGTATATATGAGAGTGATATAGATATATAATATTGATGCAAGATATAAATGACATTCATTTATCATCATTCACATTATAACACAGAAATGATTGCTTTAATGCTATTTTAAACATATGCATACACAGATTATATAGCCACACTGAATGGTAATTAGTGTAATATACTTTCAGTCAGCACAAGATGAACAAGTGGGTCACATTGAACTTCATTTTAAAGTGGTGGCAAATCCAGCTTCAAACTATTTAATCTTATTAAATGTATTTAAAAACTGCAGCATTAGTTGTATTTTTGTAAGTAAATTTCTTTTATATGTTAAAAGAAAATTCTGTATTTGTAAATGAAATCAATTTATGCACAAGTGGTGTTTATTTTATAATAAATAATATTTTATAATTACAATTATTTGTGTTTATGCCCTGCTGAGTTAAAATAGATAATCTAAAATAATATTGTGTAATCAAAACATTTTTATAACAAGCTATATCAGTTGAAAAACAAAATAAAATAGAGCACACTGTTAACATTAACACATTTCAAATGCATTTCAACAAAAACATACATGTTTCACAAAGTATATTTTATTATTCTTAATAGTTCTGCAATTTTCATTTAGACCTTTAATTAAAAATATAATTGGTAACGTAGACTGGTTAATTTTTCCCAAAAGATTACCATAGAGATTTGCATATCTTTTTTATGGGCTATCTACATTTTTATTCATTAATATTAGCTTATATTTTGTTACAAATATTTAAACACATGAAATAGACTGCAAGAAAGAAATATAAGCTTAAAAGCTGCAGTGTTACCGACAGAACTACAGTTTACATTTTCTCTTATATTAAAAACTATTCAATTATATATAAACTTATCAAATGTGGTATTTTATTTAAAACCTGCTTAAGGAATTATTATATATCTGCATATTTCAACTTAAATGAATTTTAACAAAAGTTTTTTCTTTATAATAATCATTGCTTCTATAGTATAACACTGTATCCTGATAGTAGGGAACAGGGTTACAATATATATAACTGCTAAAATCAATACTTAAAATAAATTTTAATTTCTTTAATTTTAATGATATCTAGCATGCATGTAAGAGTTAATTTAAGAAATTTGTTTGCTCGATACCACAACCAAAAAAAAAATAAAACGTGCAAAAATGTACACCACCCGAGTTACTGTTATTTATAACAATTTGACTCAAACTGTTATAAATAATGCGGGGGATATACCCTCAGTTAATAAAAATTATTTGTATAATACATTTCTTTAAAAAAAAACTTATGGTTTACAGATAAAAACTCCTGGATGATAATAACAGCACTTAAAATAAGACAGATTGTTTTAATGGGAATACCCACTTTGTTGTGGCATAAGGATATTTATATCTTTGTGCCTCTGTATCTTCCCTTGTTTTTGGTACAGAATATTTGCTAAGATATATGTTGTTTGAGTAATTAGTGATTCTATAAAAAAAGTTTCTTCAGGTCTTGTGGACATTTTGATATGTAGGTCTAAATGGATACTAGAATTTTTGATTAACCATGGGGTATTGGTAATTATCCTAGAGTTAATTATGAATAATATAGACACATTCAATGATGCAGCCAGACCTTATACTGATGATGCATACATCAGTATAAGATATCTGACTGTTCAAATAAGGTGTTTATTTCCTAAATTAAATGAAAATTTTAAGAAAAGTGCTGCTGTAGAAATGGGCAAAATATCACCAGCATAAATGCTAGATTCTAGAAATTAAGTTAAGAGCCCTTAATACAAAAGTTAAGATATAGACACCAGATCTCATATTATAGAGGCTGTAGAAGCAAATTTCAAAAAGAAGTACCTTGAGAACCACTACCCACCAGGCATTTTATATTATAAATTAAACAAGCATTTTCCCATAAAATTTCATTTAACATATATTATGTTTTTATAATACTATACTTTATTACAATAATGAATTATAGTAATACAGATAAGCTCTGCTTAAAGAGCAAAATAAAATGTAAAGAAATCTCTCTCTCAATGAGCAATGCTTCACAGAATAAGAGACAAGGATATATGACATCATGTGTAGGATTGACTTGCATACCTTCAGTATCAGTCTGGTTTGAATGCTTGTTTGAAAAGAATCCTTATTTCTAGGTAGAAGAAGTTTTGGGAGGATTGTATTGTCGAATTCGACTCAAAGGAATTGGCCAAGATTAAAAGGGTAGAGCAGGATAGCATTGACATCAATGAGATGGTGGAGGAACACAGCCAGAAATTATCCAAGACCTTACGAAACTGTATTTTAAGTCACAGCAAAAAGTTGTGAATGAGATTCAAAGAGAACAGGTGAAGATAATACTCTCAACCAAGCAACAAATAAAAATAATAAAATAAGGGAGATACTGAAAACATGGGATTTTATTTCATTGTAAGTTGAGAGCCATCATAACTATGCATCATACAAATTTATTTTAAGATAACGCCACATCACATTTTCACCAAAGTTTGAAGTACAGCTAATAATAAATGTTCTTGTAGAAAATATTCTTCATGCAAAGTCCTTGTAGAAAAAGCAGATTATAAATAATAAATTACATTGACTATAATAATCGTTATAAATTTGTTTAAGTACTTTTTTCAGAATAGAATGCAGTCAGTCATACCTTACACGGATTTCCATGGATTTTTTTTTACTGTTATGAATAAGATTCTAGCATGAATTATGATAATAAAGTGAAGTAATTCTTAGAAAACAGCTGGCAAAAATACAATAACTTTTTTCCATAGCCAATCCTGAAGTCCAAGGGGGAAAAATTTTATCCAGTAGTCTTTCTGTGTATTTAATGGATGCTTTATACTGAAATTTTTATATCAATTTACTATAGTAAATGATTCAATCAAGAAAATCCTTTTAAATGAAGCTAACTATTCATCTGTTTTATATCATTGGTATGCACCAGATATCCTTTGAATATCCAATGCGCATGAATGAAAATGTATTAATAATAGGATTTAACAACAAACATTATGATATAGTTCACATTCATTAATCAAATTTTCACTACCATCATATTTCTCTGAAAATTCCTTCACATCTCATTTCTATAATTATTTCATAAGTTTATGCAGCATTGCAAGAAGCACTGGACAGATGTTATTCATTTCTATAAATATTTCATTATTTTCTTACAAAAAAAAAAAGGCATACAACTAGTTTAGGCTGGTTGTGCAGTTTTAAAAATAATAAAGCATTTTTTTTTCATTCTTAAATATGTAGATATAATAAGGCATGAAAAACATACTACAATACACTATCTTTGAGGAGCGCAACATTAAAAAAAAATAGCAATAAAAAAAAGATTGAATTTCTACCCTTCAGTAAAAATTTTCATATTAAAAACCTTCTACCATTTTTTTGAGGTGGGTGGGGAAAACATCCATCTCATCACTCCTTCGAATCTAGAGTATCAAATTGTTTTAAATTACTTTAAATGCCAGATTTTAATTGTATATCTATTGATGCAAAGGAGATATTTCCCCCATTCTGCACTCAAGAAGCATAATCTCTAGTAAATTTTTAATTCATATTATTATCTTTGAAAACATCAGAACAGAACAGAATTCCACCTTCTATCTATAAATCTTTTAGTTCTTTCTGTGAAGTATGTTGTATATTATTGAGCTGGCAAAGAATAAAAAATTACAACCAAGTATATTCAGTTCTTTTTAAGGCAAACGTTTATTAAATCAAAAAGAAAAAAAATGTATGACAAAACCTAGATAATGTCTTTCTGTTGCAGAAGTTCTTATGCAAAAAAGCTTTTTGTACACGATGAATCACACTTGAATGAAAGTGAGGAAAACTGATTTCAACTGCATTTTCTATTTCATAATATGTTAAGAAAAGTAATGTTGATGGGTTTCCACTAAACAAAATACCCTATACCACTAAACAAAACATTTAAAAAAAACTTTCCAATAGTACAATTATATTTTTAATGTATTTTATATATATAGAATCAGAAAATATACAAAAAAATCTAATTTGAAGAATTAAAGTTTTATTTTAAAACTTCTTTGTTCTAAAATAAGTTTCATTCTTTTTTTATTGTAAAAAAATTTATTTAATTCTGGAAGAATGAGTGGTATGATGAGTGAAATATAAACATGCAGGTGCAGAGGGAAACTAACATACAAAACAAGAAAATTTTTCAAATTACATCTGTTCTAAGCTATTCATACAAAATATTCCAATTATATAAAATTTAAGAGAAAAATTTAACATATCATTATTAAGCACATTTCCAACACAGATGGAAAGTACGTTTCTAAAATATACATTCTACCTTTTCACAAAATAATTTTATTTTTCTGTCTCTGCCATAGCATAGAGGATAACATTTGAATGAAATTTAATTTTTTTTTAACATCACAAAATTGAAACTATGTAACTGAATTCAAATTTCATTCTCAACATAATTTTAAACATAAAAATAGTTTAACCTTAGCACTAAATTTTTCTGAATTTCTTTATTTAAAAAAAAATCTAAACAACAGTAATGCATGGGGATGTTAAGCTGATTTATTAAGAACCAACAATTAAAAATTGATATTTTAATTAAATGAAGGATGCAGCTAATGTAGCAGTTGAAACATCAGTAATAAAATGCTTAAAATGAAGAGTTTGTATAAAGCAATTTTAATACAAATGGGACCCTTTCTTAAATGTTTTCATACAGTATTAACTTTTTTTAGTTTTATATTTGATACATAATGGCTTATATCCACTTGATTCAACAAGTCCTGACAAAATGATTTTTTTTTCTGAACCATTTGAATATTGTCAACACTTGCCCATTTAAAGTTTAAATCAGTCTCTTACCAAAATTGTAATTTGCACACTCTAAATAATATTGTAAAAGACAGGACAAATAAAACTGAAAAGCTCCAAATTTTTTAGAATTATAAAATAGCATAATGAATAACTTGTAAATTGTAATTAAGAATGTTACTAGAATAAAGTTTCGAAGTTAATTTAATGAATATTTGATTTTGACTTGAAAAAATTTGATTGCACAGGCTCTGTCATTAAATGAAGTATAAAACTAAACTTTCTAAAACTGCAAAAAATTTTCAAGAGCGAGGTACTCCTTGGCAATTGCCGACTTTGCCTATTTTATAATCCTGTTCTTCATTATAAATTATCAAAATTATTCTGTAGCTCACATAGCACATTCAGCACAAACTTCACAAAGTTTTCTTTAACATGCCAAATAACTATAGCAGAAAATCCCATATAATTTATTTAGCATCGGAATATTTAATAGTGCCTCCAGCAAAATTAATAAATTACCATTTAAGAAATAAAACTAAAAGCTGCAATACAAGCAACATCTAGGGTCCAGACAAGGACAAAACCACAATAGAACAAGCAACCTCTTAGTATGGTGGGGAAAGATAACCCATCAACACTATATGGGTGGTCGAAATTGAAAAGGTCATTTTCAACAAACATGATTTTAAAAAAAAGGAAGGCATTTCTGAGTTTTTCTCATTGAGGCTAGTAGTTAAGAGAATTTTTTCAATTTAGTTCTTGAAACCTAAAAGTTAAAATATACTGATACAAGATCTAACTAAATTATTATCTTTTTGATACTGCAATTCAGGCTTTTTAAAATTTTTCCCCAATATTTTTAATGATTGGTTGAATGAATATTTTTATACTAGCAAAAGTAAGCTGCAATCAGATATGTTTATACAGAATTTTATTTTTAAATTTTCATCAGCAGCACATCTGAAATTTATTATTATAGTGCATATTATGACCGATAAGTTGATCTGTCTTCCAATAGACAGCCATGAATTCCATTCTGAAATTTTATTTAAAAGGTTTGGAAGAAATAAGTCTGCATTAACAATTGTTCGCATGCAAAACATATTATTTTGCTTTCTTAGTTTGTAGCAGTTGCATTACTCTTTTCTCTTTTGGATACTAGTACCCGATGCCTGATTAGGCCATCCCATAATGCACTGCGAGTGTAATTAGAATGAGATACGATGCTGTACTGTTAAGCTGCACACGTGAATGTCTTGTGTTGTCTTTATGTTAACGTTTAAGTGTGTGAACGTGATTATTAAAGAAATGTTCTCAACAACATTCGTCCTGTTACTTCCTGCAAAGATAATAATAATCTACATTCCACCATAAGTTCCTTTACTTGTCTAAACATATGGATATTCTTCAAGAGGATTGCTAAATGGGAAAATCAGCTTTTAATGAAATAGTTTCAAGAATATTTATTAATTTTCTTTTGTTCCTTTGAGGTATACATACATTAATTTTTCTTCAGTGAATTTTCTAATTTGCACTGGACAGTTGCTGTGGTCTATTTTTATACTAATAGCATTATATTTGCTGCAGACAATTAAATCATTGGCAAATTTAATAATTTTCCTTTTTTATATGTACATTTTTAAAATGAAAGCAAAATTCATACAACTTAAGTAATAGCAAATTTACCGATCCAATGGAGAGTCCAATTTCAATATTACGATGAACAAATGCATCATCTTGAAATTAAAAAGCTTTCTGACACTTTGTTGCATCTTTTAAAGACCATTTATCTCCGATTTTGCAGACTGAATAAAGAGTCATATGTTAGAAGCTAATTTCCTTACAAATGCTCACTTTTTGTCTCTCCTTTACTATTTCATTAATGCTGCTGGTGATGAATGTGCTTCAGAAGATGATTGTTAGCTTATAACAGACTATTTTTTATTATTTATTTATTTTTAATATTCTGGTTTTGTTGGGTTTCCCTCCCTCCTTTTTTCAAGGTTTGTTTTTTTATCCTTTTTCTAGTTTTAAAGCTCCCTTTCCATTTTTTTAAAAACTTTTATTTCATTTTCAAACTTTTTTTGCTTCACTTTGTCCAGCTTAAATTTCTTTTCATCTCTGCTGCACTTGGTCCTGCAAATTTGATTTTTGACAAAAAGAACTTTAAAAACATATAATTAATAATTTTTGAAATGTCATAAAGTTATTTTAAAGAGTAAAAAATAATGTGACTAATGTAACAACATCAGTAATATTACTTACATTTTATAAGTTATATTAGTCACAGCTCTAAATCATTAATAAATAAAACTGCATAAACAATTTTAAATTAATATAAATCTGCTAACAAGTTGAGAAAATTTACGAAACAGAAAATCTACAAGTACTTTCTATAATTTTAGTGAGAAAATTTAGAATCTTGTGACTAACATAACAAAACACCACTAAGTAAAAATTTGAGAAAAAATATATTTACCACTTCAGAAAATGTTTTCTTGATAGACAGTTAGCTGTACAATCTTCAAATAAATGTATTCATTGAACAAGAAAAACAAAAGTAACTTTATAAAAAAAAGTTGTGGGCTAAGTAGAAAAAATATGCTTAAAAAAATTCAATACAAGCATGTATTCTTTCTACAATAAAATCCAAACCAGCCAAAATTGGAAAATTCTATTGTTAGATCTAGAAACTAGATTCCACTAAAAAAATTATATAACACAATTTTGATTACAGTAAAATTTTATTGAGGTATAAAAGATAACTATTTTCATGGAATGATCCTAAATTATTTCATTTCTCTATCTGTGTTACTTTTATACTATAAATGTATGTATATATAATTCTTCAATGAGTATGTTTCAGTATATGTTTTAACAAAAATCAAAAGGTTCATACATTTTTTTAAAAAAAATAAAGAATTTTTTTAAAATTTGTAATTTTAAAAAAAATATATTTTTTTATATTATTTTTATGTTAATAAAAATATTCAAGCATTAACAATTTATTTCAAGCATTAACCATGTGCAATTTTCCACTTAAAGGCACTTATTAAGACATTTGCATGAGAATATCACTTTTGCTTGGTGCGATTCCATATAAACATGTTTGTGTTTATCTCGCACCAAAACTTCTTTGTTCAATTCAAAGGATACATCCTTTGAAGACATTACCTACAAAGAATCCTAATACTATGAAACCTAGTGAACTAAACAAGAGTACTGACCACTCTGTTAGAAATACTTCTGGTTACTGACCACTCTGTTTTACCAATGATACTTCTGGTAAAAAATAGAGAATAAGTACAGTGGAAAGGAGAAATCATTACTAGAAAGGCTGCAGTTATAAACTGATAATTTATTTAATTAAAATATTTCTTAAATTTTATTTAGTTTTATACTTGCTTACTGGTTATAAAAATTAGGTAACTTCTACTTAACTTCAATACCTTAAAAAATTCAAGACTATCTCATATTTTAACTATTATTTAAAATTAAAGAATGGGAGGATGTCAAAGATGGAGGATAATGGTTATTTTACAAGTTTCATTACTTCTTTTAATAATATTGGCATCAAAAAAGATTGCAAAAATAATAACCATTGCAATCTGTTTGCTTAATTTCATTACAAATATTACCCACAGAAATTACAGTTATGGTTTAAAATTTCTATTACAATATGAACTTTCAATTAGAACTTCTTTGATTAAGAGAAGTGTGGATATACATTTGCCGGCTTACAAAAAAAAAAAAAAAAAAGGAAAGGAAAGGAAGAATTTTTATTTTCTTGTACCTGCTTTAACAACACCCAATGTTCAATAAATTTAACTGGTTGCCAAAATTAGCTAGTTAAAAAATAGAAACAGGAATATGAGGTTTATCATAGAGAAGTAGAATAGTAACCATGTCTTTAAATGTGCCTTACACACGTTTTCTCCTTTTTAATGCTTAAGAAATTCAGTAAGTTATATTTTTAATAATAACACATGATCATAATAATTAAATAAATTATTTTTGAACTATTTTTTCATAATTATTTCTTAATGGAAAGAAGTTTATTTCATGATTGATGTAGAGAAATTTGAACAAGAACAAAACTAATCATGCAAACAAATTAAAAATGAAATAAGCATAAGAAAGAATTCTTCACTACAAAGCACACACACAGAAAAGTCAATCACCAAAAGAAACTTAAGAAATTTATTTAAAAAAATCTCATTTTTTGTTACGCAAGTTGATTGCCACAGTTGAATAATATGAAATCCAACCATTATCATTAGCATCATATTTTAGTTAAATCCTTAATTTCAATTCTTAAGCATTTATAGAAGTTTCACACTTGACATTATTAAATTCTGTGACTTTTCTATTGCATCAATTGAAATTTTTTACACTCTGGAAAAGAATATTACTGATTTCAACTACCAAAATCCCCCCCCTCTCCATTCAATACCTTAATTTTCTAAAGACAAAAAAAAAGTTTTAAAAAAATCAGTGATTTTAAACTTATCAGAAAAATTATTTAAAAATATTTAAAATATATTTAAACTATTATCAGAATATATTATATATTTGTAAAAATTTATAGAGACTTGGAACAAATACAAACAAATTTTGAGAGATTTATTAAAGTGTATTTCCTATTTCTTAATGTTTAGACACATTTTAGAGATATATGAATATGATGCATGAATCTATACAAAGAGTTAACATGCTTAGTAGATACCAGCCTAGTTAACCAAATTTTTTACAAGTTTACCATCTCTTCCTTCTCTCCCCCCCCCCTAAAAAAGATTTTATAATAACACATTTTTTTCATGCTCTTATTATTCATTAATAACACAATATGTTCATTATCAGGAAATGCATCTAAAAATTATCAATTAAGAATTAACAATGAAATGTAGTTTTATTAGAAACTAATTCCTAATTACAAAAGTTTTCAGAGAAACCCTGCTTGGCGATTATTAAACTTTCTTTACATATTTTAAAATATTTACTTTAAATTAAATGTTTTAAAATGGCACACACTTCATACAGTAAATTTAATACATCTATTTTAAAATTTAGAATGTAAAGCACTGCTTTTTTCCTACACACAAATAATAGATATACATGCATATCCTTTGTTGCATTAATGTCCAATCTTGGTATCAGCCTTACAAACGTAAAAAAATTGTTTCAGGCCAAAAGAAAGAAAACAAATGTGATACAAATATGAAATGTTAACAAAATCAATTACAGAACTTACTCAACTACAGCCTATGTAAAATTAAAGCGCCAAAATAAATTATCAAATAATAAAACACTTTCATTTCATTAGCGCAAGTAAAATAAGCAAGTAATCTCATGCAAAATAAATTATTTATGTCCGGTAAATTCATTCCGGTTTGTAGGCATATTTTATATAAATTACACAAATATTTGCATCTTGGTCACATATTACCAATCACGTGTTTTCACAAGATGTAAAAAATAAAAACAATCTCCAAAATACCTGATGAAATATTTCAATTGGACTAAATGAAATAACTATTTATCTTTGCTCAAATTGTTGGCTTAATAGTTTAATTTACTTACCGTTTCGTCCTCCGTCATTTTCGGCGTTGATGCAATTTACACAATAATAGATATTCACTAAATAAATTTTAAGTATAAAGATTTCAAATTGTTATAATCAAATTAAACAAATTTTCTGATGATTTTAAAACTTTCTATCTTCTATTTGACAATCGATTCGAATATCAAATATCAAGAAATTTGGAAGAGATTTACCATGCCTATTTTAACACATTTACAGTGGTGCCACATGAAACAAACGTAGAAAAAAGTTAACTACGAAAAGAGCGGAAACTGTTAACTGATAGAAAATATAGAATATAGAGAATGCATTTATTATGTTGCTGAGGAACAAAAGTAAAATCCCACGTGATTTATTGAAAATTTTAAATAGTTGAGAGCAGAAGAAGCAAACGGATCATCTGTAAATTCCTTAAGAATCACATACAAAATACACCATAAATTTTGAAAAAAATTTCAATAGAAATATTTGCAAACTCTTTCTCCTCAAGATCATTGAGACTTCAGAGAAATCTTTCCGTTGCTTAAATTTACTAAAATGTATGCAGAGTTTGGAGAATAAGTGACCGATTATTAAGATATCAGTTCAAAAGATGTCCTTCCTATTAGAGCCGATATAAAAATTCCAGCATTAACCGTCAACAGTCCTCGGGTAGCTAAGAAAAAGAGCTGACATGGCGAAAATCAGTTTATTCGTTCTAAAAAGCGTTCTAGGCCGATATGGGGTAATTAATTTTTTTTTCCAACTAAATACGATTCTTTATTTTATTTGTTCAATTTTTAAAAGAATTAGAGCCCCGATTGTTGAAAAAGATAATGTAATAAACATTTCCTCATTAGCACACGGAAATGTCTATATTATGCAGCAAATATTGTGAAACGCTGTATTGGAGCATTCTAACAATATTCGACACAAATTATAATGTGGTTAAAGGAGGGGAGGAAATATCCATGAATAATTGGAATTGTGAATAGATATCAAAGTATCCTAGTTAGCGGATTTTCGGTTAGGCTGCGGCCCAGAGCAGCAGCAGGTCAAATAAAGTACTTTATTTTCCTAGTTGACAAATAAATATGTTAAAGTGCACAATTTCTATGAATTATAATGTATAATGATAATATTAATGCTTTATCAAATATCATTGGTCAGGATCTTATATGCTTCATTATGTTCACATTATTATTGTATATTTAAAAGCACCTAATATCTATTTCAATAAAATTGTGCACAAACCTGGAAGCCGAAGAGTCTGGAATATTAGATAAATAAAAACAAATATATTTTCACAAAGTTACCAAAACTTTACAAAAGAAAAAAAAACGTTGAAATGTGAAACTTAATTGCAAAAGATGGGTCTCATAATGTTCATTTTCTACCCCAGTAACACACAAATATTTTGTAAGAATTGTTAATTAAGTTAGTAGTTAACTTTTTTTTGGGGGGGGGGATATGAATAACAAGGGCATGTCATTTTATTTCTTCATATTGCGTTCTTTTAAATTTCCGAATTAATGAAAATTGCAATGCTTCCTCAATAGTATAGCTCTTTATTTTTTTCTTTTCTGTCAAAAAATATATCATTAATTTTTTTTTCGTTTGTTGAAATTTCTATGATTTTTCTAATCTATTCAGCTGCATCACGATTTCCAGTAGCTTTGAATTTCATAAATGTAGAAAATGTGAGCCCCTCAGTGAAAGAGTGGTTCCTTGGTTTTCTTCTTTAATTTGAAGTAAGTCTTCTTTAATTTTCGTTTACACGAAGTCAACTATTGCGTGCAATAGTTGTCTTTCGGCTGTTGTCCTAATGTAAACAGTTGAGACAACGTTGTCCCATCATTGTCATGTATTCTTCCTGAGATAGGAGTGGCTTTCTATTGTACGCAGTAGTTGTACTCGTGAAAACGAATTCTTCACTCATTGAAGTCTTTTTGAGGACTAAGTGAGGCAGTTAAAGGAACAGATTGGCTCCTTCATGGTAATTGTCAACCAATTAATATTTTTCAGCAGGAATCTTCACTTTCTATCGTTTATTGAAGAACACCTTTTTTAAAATTCAGTTTTGAAATACCTGAATAAACGTTTAGTGAACTTCTTTCAGCATTTGGACACTTAATCATATTGCCACGTAGGTACTTTAGTATGGAACTCAATGACACACACACACACACACACACACACACACACACACACACACACACACACACACACACACACACACACACACACAAGAAGTAGAGCTAAACCAATTTATTAACTCAACTCGGAACACAGTGAATGACAAATCTTCTGCTTTTATACTAACAGGGAAAGTTCCAGAATACTTTTCAGGAGACAGTAAGAAAAGTCCAGAACACTTGTCTGGTAAACTAAAGAAATGTCCAGAATCTTCCGGAACATGGAATAAAGGAAAGCATAAAATCGAGGAATTAAATATTCACATGGAATGTGAATCGCATAGTCTCTAGCGGGATTCGAAATTACGATCTCTTAATTAATATACCAGTGCTACGACCATTCGGCCATGGAGAGTTGACTGCCGCTTTTCAATGCGGCAATATCAATTAGTCAATTTCTAAAAACCCTAATCTTTTCGCAATTGTTTTGTGTGGTAATTCTGTAACTAATTCATACAATGGCAGCCTAGTAAAATTCCTTTACATTTTCAGAAGCTTAAAAGCAAAATACTTGTAATCAGCTGACAAATATACAGTTTTTATAACTAAGTTTCGGCCATATCTCTTTGGAAAGGTTTTCAAGATCGTCACTGACCATCATTCCCTGTGTTGGCTGACAGGACTGAAGGATCCCTCTGGGGGACTGACTAGATGGGCGCTGTGACTACAAGAATATGACGTATCAGTGGTGTACAAAAGTGGAAGAAAACACAAAGATGCTGATAGTCTGTCCAGAAACCCGTTAAAAATCGATGCTTCATAGTCTGGGGACTCCATAGATGCCACTTTATCCACTATGAAAGATCCGGAATTGGCAAGAATAATAAGAGACCAACAAAGCAAGCAGGCTGGGAAACTTTGAATTAGTCGAAGGAGTCCTCTACAAGAAGAATTTTGATCCGTCCGGAAGGAAATTTCTACCAGAAATCCTGAAGCATTTGCGGCTCAGTATTCTAGAATCTCTCCATGACGACCCTACTGTCGGACATCTAGGATTCACTTGGACGTATGATAGAATAAGAAAGCGATTTCATTGGCCAGGCTTGTACAGAAATGTCCGAAGATATGTGATGCACTTCCGAGAATGTCAAAGGAGAAAATCTATTCCTCAGAAGCCACCAGGTCATCTCATGTCTATTCCACCAGCTGCCGCTCCTTTCCATCGCACCGGAATCGACCTGCTAGGACGATTTCAAAAATCTGATGACGGTAACAAATAGATTGTAGTATGCACCGATTATTTGACATGGTACGTAGTCACCAGAGCTTTACCGACGCCGGAAGCTACACAAATCACCAAATTCCTAATAGAGGACATAATTCTGAAGCATGGAGCTCCACGAGTTATCATTACAGACCATGGTCAAGTTTTTCAGTCCAAGCTGGTGTCCGATATTAATCGACTGTGCAATATCACTCATCGAATGACAACAGCCTATCATCCGCAAACAAATGGCCTTACAGAGCGATTCAACAAAACGCTAGCAGATATGCTAGATATTCTATGTATGTTAATGTCGAACAGAAGAACTGGGACCAGATATTGCCGTTCGTCACATTCGCCTACAACAATGTCAAGCACGACACGACAGCTTTTACGCCCTTCTACCTACTACATGGGCGAGAAGCTGAAACGCCGTTGGATACGATGTTTCACTTCGGCCTCAACGAGTTCAGCCAAGAAGACGATTACATTAGTCATCTAATCAATAAGGCAGAAGAATCGAGGCAATTAGCTCGTGCATGAACTCTCGAGGCTCAGCAGAAAGATCGCCGACGTTATGACTCCAAACATCGGATGGTGGCATACGAACCAGGGGATTTGGTGTGGATCTTTATACCAGTTCGTAAAATAGGGCTTTCCGAGAAGCTCCTCAAGAGTTACTTCATCCCTTATCAAGTTTTGAGGCGGTTGTCCGACGTCACTACGAAGTAGCCGATTTCGATCCTAGTTCTAGAAGGCGGAAACCGAAAGAAGTTGTCCACGTCTTACGCATGAAGCCGTAACATGACCCAGAAGAACAAGACGATCAACATTCTTATGAAAGTATGGAGGTTCCGGAAAGAGCCATTTCACAAAAGACTTCTACCCGTGAAGACGCGACAACTTATACTGGCCTTGTAACTTAATCAAGAACTAGAGTCACAAAATTAAATGTAATAACATCGAGACGCTGTTCTTCTAAGGAGGGAGCAATGCCACATTGAAAAGAGAGAGTCGACTCTACATGGCCGAATGGTCCAAGCACTGGACTCATAATTAAGAGATCGAATCTCGCTAGCGACAATGAGATGTACAGTTTGTGTAAACATTTGATTCCTTGATTTATGTCTTCCTTTATTTCATGTTCCAGAAAATTCTGGACCTTTCTTTAGTTTACCAGATAAGTGTTCTGAGTTCAGAGTTGAGTAAATAAATTGGTTTAACTCTACTTCTTCTGGTTGTCATTGCGTTCCACACTAAAGTACCTACGTGATAGTATTTTACTGTATTAAAGATGAAATTATTTAAAAAGCCTTTACTTTCCTTTAACACATAAATTTCATTTAATTTTAATCTTACTATCAATAAAGCCACAAAAAATACATTTAAACGTTTTAACAAAGCTGCATTGTCAAGAAAAATAAATCCACTCATACAAAAATTTGTTCTTTAACTTAGGATAGAAGCAATCAAATATGACTTACACTTCGAAAATTCATGCCGATGGTTGAACTCATTGGTTGACTGTCATCAATACTTTTTTAATTGTTATAAACATTTTACATTTTGTTTTTATCATAAATGCGCCTCTGTTTGTTTGTTATCCGGTTTTCAACAGCATGAATGCTGTAGATATTCATCGTCAGATATGCAATTTTCACCCTGGCAATGGGGTCAATTCACGGTCACGTGTCAGGTACCAAACAAACCGTTTCTGTTCAATTTTCAACCGTTCTGCGCATGTCGGGATGTCTGCCGATAACGCTGATGAAACCACTGTTTAGTAAATGTTACGCTAACCGATCAATTATTAAAGACTTCCGATTTTTTTTAAAGATATTGTTTTGAAATATATTTTCCAAATTTTGGTAGTTATATAATTTTATTTCTTATATTAAAATTTTAATTAGTAATTTCAATGGAATTATTGCTTTTGCATAATTAATTAACGTCGCCTTTTAATTCGTTTGGTGCTGCTTTATTCTTTTCTTTCCCATATCCTTTCCCTTACCCCCAATTTTTATACAAACGACAAATGACTATGGCAGTGTTTTTGAAAAATTACATATGTTCTTTTTTTTACATATTATTTAAATATTATTGAATGTTGAATCTTATAAATATAGTTATTTTTAAAAATAAATTATTACTCTTAGATAAGTTAATATTTTAAAGCTTACTAATAAAATTATTACATTGTTTTTCTTATGTAATGATTTTTATTAATATTGAGACTTTGATGTTTCCAGTTTGCTCATAGGAAAGAACGTGAAATTCAAATTAGTATATATTGAATAAATTATGTTTACAATTTCAAATTATGAAATATGAAAGGTATAGATACCTTTTTTAAATCTATGCAACTTATGAATCAGTTATTTCATTTCAATTTGTAGAGATCATTAAAGGAAAACAAACAA
>JAPMOR010073170.1:220616-235637 GCA_026543865.1 Argiope aurantia
TTTTACGTCACATGAATTGACCCCATTTGCCGATTTGAGGGATGTGTCCCGGAGTTCTTGAACTCAAGATTCTTAACCACAAGATTGAACAGATGATATGGTTATTAACATGGCATTGAGATTATTTAGCATCACAATGACAAGACATGAATGGCATTAAAGTGAGAAAATGGATGACATTATTCAAAGATCAGAAAACTTCTACACAAATCGTATTCTGATCGGATTTCATGACTATGCAAGGTAATCTCTAACTTTGGTTCTTGATATTATTCTTCAGACTTACTTTGCAGGTGCATTGAGTAACTCCTTCATTCTGCAAGACCACAAACATCTCGGTTGGTGGAGAATTAATTTCACGAGGAAACTATTGTGTGCAGGGATTGGCCAATATGTTCTCTTGGGCCTGAACCTGTACAGAATGCTATCGGGAAACATATTGTTTCTATTTCTGAAGGCAATTATGTACACCATCTCCTTGCTACACGACCGGCATGCCAAATAAAGAAAAAGAATATAGAAAAAATGGATTATATATGTAAAAATTAAAGACATTTACAAATTTGGAAAATATTAATAAGTGGTATCTTGCAAATAGAGATTCTTCTTACGCCTTAAGAAAACTTGTTAAACTAAAGAATAAAACGTTTGTTTGGATTATCTTCAAGTAAAGGGCTCTCGACTTGGAGACTATAAAATGCCAAGATAGATGTCTATTTTTTTTTTTTTTTTTTGCATTTTTGATCAAGTTTTTACCGTAAATTCTATACTGAGTGCCGAATATAAAATATAATGTGTTAACCAATCCTAAAAAGTTATTCCTCTATCATATTGAAATTTATTAATATAATATTATTAATTGTCTGACTTTAAATTCGAAATATACATAAAATCTAAGAAAAAGCATTTTTAATATAAAATAATTTTCAATATTAACTAACAGACCTGGTTTCCGCCTGCTAATTAAATACCGTTTTGCTGAACACAAAAAATATTTGAGATATTTTCTCGTTAAAAATTTAATTGGAATTTAGTTTTTGGTATAATGATAAAACACTGGAAAAATTCAACATTTTCGAATGCTTATTTCCCATATAGATAATGTTCTACAGAAATATTTGAATTAGTTTATTTACATATATTTTCTATCTGACTAGAACTTAAACTAAAGATATTTTGAAATCTGTAAAACAAACATCTGTTTCAACTATGTTGTTCAGATTAAACTTTAGGTATGCATAAGTGACTTCGGGCTGAAAGAAGCCCCCGAAATAAAGTCGCAAGTTCTTGTTCTTTCTAAGCCTTGTACAGACATTTGACTTTAAATGGACAAGTCATTAGAAAAAAAAATACGGGAAGAACAATTATTGGTGCGAAGTATGTTGATAACATTTGGATACTGCACACTGACCTTCCGTATGTACTGAAAACTGCAAATTCAGTAGATAAAACCTCTATTTTTCACAGGGGTTGAAAATCCTTCTTTTACTATGTCCTTTTATTTTCCATTCATACTTTAGTTGAACACTTTTTCAGTACCATCTGAATATACTCATTAACTTTGTAAACCATTCTTTTATTATCAAAATCTGGGCGCCTGAACAGAAGAAATCTCGTTAAAGCTCGAAGTATCCTAAAGCAGCATTCAACAAGGTCAACTATTTTAGAGCAATAGAAGGTCACATCAATCTCAGCAAGTCAAATAATCTCGATGAGACAATGGCTAATGGTTGTCCTCTCGGGTACCAAAAACATACCCCAATACTTCATGAAATTGTTTTACCTAAAAATTCTCAATATATTCTCGCATACTAATTTAGCATCACATTCATTATTATTAAAAAAAATGCAGTATAATAATTTCGCTGATTTCGCTTAAATTAAAGAAAATAATTTTTTTAAAATCTTGGCAGTGATTATAGCAACACATTACTGAATTATTTTTATAGAATTAATGGAGATAATCCAATAATTTTAATGACAATAGAGATCTAAATTTATGAAATATGTTTTCATTTTAAACATTGTACTTCAAAGTTTTCTTAAAAGAATACCCCCCAATTAAAATTTTCAGCAAATTTTTGAATATAAAAAAATTAAAATAAATAATTTGCTTACATTTCCTATTGCAAACAACTGCCTTTAATTTAATAAAAATTATCTTAATATTTAAAAAAAATGTATGTGGCTTTTGTTTGGGCTTCTGTATTTTTCAATTATACTTATAGTTAAGATTAAAAACATATCTTCTGCGGTCAGTAAAAAGTTTAAACAGTTTTATAAAACCTTTTTGTTTCCGATAAATATTTCTTTATTTAAATTCCAGTTTCTAATATTAAATTGAATTTTTTGTATTTAAAAAATGCCATTAAAATCTGCCATGATATTAGAAGATTATTTAATAAAAAATATTTGAACTTAATCTGTAAATCAGTTTTCAGATATCATGTTCATCAGAAACTTATAGGAATAAGTCATAGAGATTTGTTTTTCATCAGAGACGAAAATTATTTTTTAATGAAACTACGTCCTCCTATCTTGAAAAGATAATTTATAGCACTCTTATCCTTACTGGTGACTATTTAATCGCAAAAATTTCAAGGAAAAAAAACAAATAATGTGAATGCAATTTAGAAATCGCTTAAATATTTTTTATTTTAAAATATTTATGGTGCTATGTCTATATATTCCAATAAGAACACTAGCCGTAAAACTTTTGTTTCGCGACTTATGATTCTGTGGCCAGGGATAAAATTTATGACCAGTGATAAAATGCCATCATCAAAGTGATATAAATACTATTTTATCTATATCACTTTGATAAATGTCTATTTTTCAAAGTGGTACAGGATACAACAGTATCTGACGACGAATTAAAGCAGTTATTGTTGCTTATAAAAGATGGCAAAGAAAAATTCAATAACATGACTGAAATGTAGAAAGCCGTGAAATTGCCATAATCAACCTTTCCTAGAGTTGAAATAACTTGGAAATGTTTTTGGAGTTTTGCTGTTGTGGTGGATTTCCGACAATTTGTCTGTTTAATGCAGATGGATTGACAAAGGATCGCAAGTCGATTAAAAAAATTTTTTTTTTTGCCTAGTCTTCAAAATAAAAAAGAAACTGTAAGAAATGCAGTTTTTTTTATTTATAAAATATTAAGACTAAAGCGTATGTACATATTTAACTATTAAAACAATTAATTAAAGCATACATAATTGATTTTTAATAATATTTTGGAATAATAGTTATTCATTAACTGGTTACTTTATATTCTACAAGAAATGGCCTGAAAAATAATAATGTTAAATGTAATATTTGTTTGAAATGTTTTATTTCTTTCTAAAATTTCATATTTATTAGATGCCTATATGTACTTGTAAGGATGAATAAGGAGAGGTGGCACAACTCAAAAAAAATTCTCATAAATTATTTTTCGCTGATACAAAATGGAAATTTTCAGAAAAAAGTCTTAAAATAGTTTAGCCCATTAAATAAATATATAATTTTGATGGTAGTAATTAAAATTTTAGTTTTAATGAACCAATTAAATTATGAAGAAAAATATCTCATCGCTTTCTCATGTGAGGGAGGGATGGGGAAAGATTTTAAAAATGAAAATTCATATTTAATTTTCTAAAGTATTTTATCAAAATGTCAAAGATAGTGGTGAAATTATGTAACAAAGGTTTATTGTAAATTATAACATTTACTTTATCGTATATCATACTTTGTAAAATTCAAATCAAATGAAAATTATGTTTGCGTCCGACTAGTGCCATCAGCTATCTTTAGCAGATGTGGCCTTGCAAGTATGTTTATACATCAATGATGGAACAATCAGTTTTTTATGGGAAAAAGAAATAAAAATAATATCTTAAATCTTATAAATGTTAAATAATATCTTCTCCTCTTAAATAATATTTTAAAGCTTATTCAATTTTTTCCCTTTTACTCTCATTTTTTCAACATAGTGAAAGAAGTATTTTTTCAAAAAAATTTAATTAAAACAAAATCATTTAAATCTATATTTGGTTCATTTGTACTCCAATTAAATTCTTGAACATTTTCGCTTATTTATGTTGATATCAACACCTTTAACAGAGATGACATGACTAGAAATTAGAGATTTACCTTTTTTTCTGAGAATTCATCATCTTGAAACTTCCTATTTTTTCAATAATCTTGAGTTTTATATTTTTTCCCTGCATTCTTTCATTTGTTTCCATTTCAATTTCTTCCTCCCTTTTTTTTCCCGAGAATATCAATGAGAATCCTTGTTTTCCCTTTTTTCTATTTCTTTTACACTTTCTCAAGAGTAATTTAATTTAAGTGCTTATATAATATTTTAAAAAAAACGCAGACAATTGATATTATAGAAATAAATATAAATGCCTAATACTAATGGTTGACATTGATAAATAATGCCTGAACAAGGAAGTGAATAGATTTTCTATTTTATATTTTCAATGTATGTGTTATGAAAAAAAAAAACAAAAAAAAACATAGAAGTAGAGAAAATTCTTTTTTATCTTTCCAAATATAATAGATTTATTTGTTACACAATTCAATTTCAAAACAAGATAGTCTTATAAACTTAAAATTCCTAAAATTTGTATGTAATGAACATAATTATTTGACTGCCGACATCTTTGGGAAGGATGGGATATGTCCCCTCCCTTTCTGGGTCATCATTTTCTATCTCTTTCTTTAAGCAACATTTAAAAAATATCTATCTTATTGCAAAAAATATCTGACTTTCCGGTTTAATTTAACTGTTCTTTCATAAAAGATATTTTAAGTCTACAAAACATTAAAAAAAAATTTAGTTTGCAACAGAGAGTGAAATTGAAAATTTATAATAAAAATATGAGTAATTATTTCCTTTTGGCGCTGTAAAATTGCGTTTTTAATATACAATCTCATAGATGCTGGCAATTGAAAATATTTACAGTTACAAATGTGGGAGTGGGTCAATGGGACATTTCCTATATCAAACAATGGCCTCGCTTACACTATATCTATAGCAGGTCGAATGCACTCTTTTTTGTTGTGGAGTGGCAATCGGAAAGAGATTGCCAGGATCTCATCTGATCGAAGCTCAAAATTTCATGCTCCTTCAAAATGGCCCTTCCTTAAAATAACCTTCGGCTCCAAAAGGGGTGCTAGTTAAAACAAATTATGACTATGGTTTTTTTAACGCAAAATAATAAAAATAAATCATCTTGTGTAATATAGAGTTGCAGCGTTTATAAAATATGTTTTAAGGTCTAAGAATTTAATAAAAATTTGTATATGAAGAGGGAGATAATTTGTAAAAAAAGCCTTTTGTTGTTGCAATTATAATCGTTTTTTAATTCATATTTTAATGCGATTTTTGGAGTTTAAGAAACAGGTTCGATATTTTTTAAATATCAAAAAACCAGATTTTTTAAAGCTTCAACCAGAGATGTATGAAAAGTTTAAAACTAGAGAATCAAAGGAATAGAGCCGCTAACTGGAGAAGTTGGTTCCTTGGAACAATGATAGTTTGAACTTACATATTATCATAATAATATAATATGTAATATTAAAAAGATTAATATTACATATAATAGATTAATATACATACTTAATATACATACATAATTATACATAGATAAATATTACATACTTAATATTAAAAAGAATCATTCGGATTATTCAATTAAAGATGCAGATATATTCTGTGCATATTAGAAATTAATAAAAAAAACTTATCAGAATTCATCTTTCTAAATTTCTTTCACAATGAACTTAAAATAGAATCCGGGATTATTAGGATATCTTATACAAAATCGGAACTAATAATAAAAAACTATCTGTTTGATTATTACAATTATATAATTTACGTGTCTTCATTCCTGCACATTTTTTAAAAAAATCCAAATAAATTGGATCAATTGAATATGCTAGTGCAACTATAGGGGATAAGAATTTTCCGACTGCGTTAACGCAGGAAGACTCAACAGTTTCATAAAAAAATTATTCCAGTATTACTCGGATAGTTGCTTTTCAAAATCCCCTTTCTACAATTGTCAATTAAAGCCTACGCTCACCGCTTAACACCGTTCGGTGTATATATAATAACAACTATATATAGAAAAAAATGTGACGCCATTCGGATGTATACGAATCACAAAGCAAACCTTCAACCATTAAAAAAAAAGAAAAGGCTAAATGGGTTTTCTTTTTTTTTTGATAAGGCTATGGAGGGACTTGGAAGGTATATGTGTTCACTGATGTAATAATTTTTGTTTAGTATTCACTGCTTCCATTTCAGCGCTTTTGCTTTTGTTTTTGTTTGAAGAGCAGATGTGTGAGTCGAACTGTAAACTATTCTACGATTGGCGCCAGTTAGTCGATCGTCTGCTTGTAAGTTGTTATGGAATACTACATAAAAATGAATACGAATTGGTCCTGGAAAATGGACAGCTAAAATTTAATTCCCGTAAGAATTGGAATGGTCTCCAAAAAGTCTCATCGTTGTGCATTTTTAGCCCGAGGAATTTTATTTTAGAGAGACATTAGCTTTTTCAAAAAGGCTATGAAAATAGATTAAGTTGTTCTTAAACCTGAAATCTTCGAATAGAGTTTGAAAGGGTAAGATGCTTAATTAATTGATTTTATGCTATCATTTTGCAACATTATTCATGTTGAGAGATGCCAATTTTTTAGATTTACTCAGCTAAAGTTTTGCAGTTGGTTACTTTATCATTTTATTCAATATTCGAATTCAAAGCATGCATAAACGTGGAGCCTCATCATTTTAAGGATGCTTGCTGGGTTTTAAAACTTGCTAACCGCAAATCATCACCTTGCAATTTACTGAGAAATAGTTTACTGATCGAATATAGAGTTAGAAAAATAAACGCAAAATAAAAAAATGTCTTTAATGAAAACCGTCCTGCCGAATGTTAAATGATTTTGATTTGTATAAAGATGAACCCGACTTATTTCTCCTACCCTTATGCAATGACAGATTTCCGAATAAGAAACTAACTCGACTAGGGCCAGTGGGAAAAAAATTAAGTATTAAAATATTGTGTTAAATATTAAGTACTAAATAATAAATATTATTGAGGAAAACCGCAAGCAAATCGATTTAAAAAATAATAACTTAGATGCTTTGTAAATAAACTTGTAAAAAAAAATGCACACTCACGAATTATGGAATATTAGTACTATGCTGTGTGTTTACATTGAATTATTATAATCATTATTAAATAAATTACGAAATAAATAATTAAATATTTAAAATATATTAAATTATTAATTATTTATTCAAATATTTACGTTATTTTTATCTTGATAGATCTTATAAAATTATAACTTTTAATATTATATTTGTTTGCAGTTTTATTATGTTGTTATTTTTTATCATAATAATTAAATGTTTTTATTTTTATGTAAAAAATCTTAATAAATAATTACGGTTAATTCTTCCAGAATTTTATTCTTTTCGTCATTTTCTGAGTGATATCTTAAGATAAATTATATTTCCTGTGATATATTGACTGGTTATTAAAAGAGTGGCCTCATAATGTATTCTATTTAATTCCACCACTTTTCTGCTCATACCGTACTCATCAGTATAGAGATAAATTTCTGTCTTGAGAAAGATTAAAAAACTGTCACAGAAATTCAATACCTGAAGAAAGATTAAATAGAATGGCATTGCTGTATGTAGCAGAAGAATAGTGAAACACAATTGATGCATCTAAAATAATTAAAGAATTTTCCAGAGAGAATTCCTGGAAAAGATTTGACTTTTGTTTCTGTTATAATTAGTTCATAAACAGTAATAATAGCTTTCTTTCGAAGCACTGGCAATAGTATTGTACAACTTTAAACTTTATAATTTTACATCACTTTTAAGAAACAAGTATTTGAAAAACTGAGAAGTAATTTCTTATTGATTTGAATTATAAATTAGTTTAATTTTACCATATTTGAATATTTTGGAATTTAGTTATTTAAATGTTTAAGGTTTTAAAATTATATTCTTGTATTTTATAAATCAAGGATTTTTTTTTCCTCATGGTTTTTCATGTTCTTTTGAAACGGTTTTCTGAGACTTTGTAAAAAACAATATTTTAGGTATCTAAATTTTTAAAAATTTATCATGATTAGATATATCAACATAATGCAGTTACATATTTTTTATTATCTGTGGAATAATCTGAGCAAATTTCAAAATGATCAGAATTTGATCTTGATTTAATGTTTGCTTCAAATTTTTGTATGGATTACTTTTTCTTAACACGTTCCCCATGTGCATTATTCCATGCACCTCAAACTTCCAGACAATTAAAAGAAGGAGAAATAAAATGAGTAAGGATAGATTGTAGTCTGACAAGCTGAAATGTAAGAAGGACATTGGGGAAAAAAAAAAGAAAAAGAAAAGATGCATCGATTTTTCTGGTATGAAGATTTAAATCTCACATTTTTTGTTTTGATCATTCTTTTTTCATCATATTTCAGTATTTATGATCGAAGTAATTATAATTTTCAGCAATGTAACTCGTTGACTACAAAGTTATTTATTTAACAGTTATAGTCAAAGTAATTTTACAAGGAAAAATCGAATTACTTTTCCTTTTATACGGTAGTAATAGGTGCTTGTATGTATTTTAATCAGCGGTATTCTATTGGTAAACATGCGAAGTATTTATATAAACGACAATGATTTAGGGTTTTACCAATTT
Organism: Argiope aurantia; assembly: GCA_026543865.1. Taxonomy (NCBI): domain Eukaryota; kingdom Metazoa; phylum Arthropoda; class Arachnida; order Araneae; family Araneidae; genus Argiope; species Argiope aurantia. The sequence goes on from JAPMOR010073170.1 coordinate 229,343, forward strand.
ACTATTACTTTATTATTATAATTTTGAACGTTTTCCATTAAATATTATTGAGTTATTCAATGTATAAGGACCCCAATCATAGAACGCTCCAAATTGCATTTTCGACATTCATTGCTTTTTTTGTTTGATTTGAAGAAATTTGACAAACACTTGGAAACTTATTGTGATGCTGCTTTTTCATATACCAATTGCCGGTTTTGGTTTCACCAATTTAAGAGTGTTGATTTCGATGTCAATGACAAAGAAAGGCATGGAGAACCAAAAAAATTCGAAGACAATCAATTGCAAGACATTCATTGCTTTTTTTTGTTTGACTTGAAGAAATCTATTGCCGAAGCCTATCAGATACTTTTAGAAACTTATGGTAATACTGCTCCGTCATATCTCGATTGTCGGTTTTGGTTGTTTCAACGATTTAAGAATAGTGATTTCGATGTCAATGACAAAGAACGGTCTTGTGGACCAAAAACATTCGAAGAAAATCATTTGCAAGACTTACTGGACGAAAATGAGAAAAAGTTGTAGCAAACGATGGAAAATATTTGATTGATATATATTGTACTAATTTTTCTTAATAAATGAATTTTTAAAGTGAAAAAATGATCAAATTACACGCAAGAACCTAATATTTAAAATTATATGTACGAATCACTTGATCAAATTTCATAAATGCATTTGGCAATTTCAGAGCATATTAATTATTAAGAAACATCATTAAATCTAATCGCCAGTTTATTAGAATGAAACAAAATCAAACGTAATTAATTTTTTTATAAAAAATATAATAACTACGAATAAAAGTGTGTGAAATTATCTTATTTTAAAAGGTCATAAATAACAAGTAGACATTTATATATGTTTGGCTTTCAGAGGGCCTCTGCAACATTAATTTTAGTGCCAGGGAACCTCCAACACACTTGACTTTCCACTGATGTTACTTGACTTCTTGTAATAAAGCGCTACACGCACATGTTGCTACGTTTTTGCAAAACAGGTTAAATTCTAGATTAATTCAATAGATGGCGCCACGACTGTAGAAAATTCCGCAGAAAGTTCATTTTTTTGTGAAGGTGACGGGAGGTAGGGAAGGTAATGTTTGTTATTAAATAACTCCCAGTTAATCGGGAAATAATTGATGCAAGAACAATATATCTTCCATATGTTGATATATGTCATAAACAATTGTCCTTTTTTAGGTATGAGCAAATATCTTATATATGGTATTCTTCAAAATGCAATTTAAAAATTCATTTTTTCTTATCAGTTTCCGTTGTCAATTTTTGGGTAGAAATGTGATCGAAATTAGGAAACAGCATGTAAGCATGAGAGTCACAGAATGTTATTATTATTAAAAATAAATGAATAAGGAAAGAGATTCATGTATTTGTCGCACAGTAATAATATATTTTTTAACCGACAATTTTAATTGTGTTCAGGGGAAAAAAAAAATCAGATTTTAAAGATTATCTTAATTTCTTTTTGAGTGACAATTTGTAAAATTGATGTTATGAGCGACTTTTCTTTATAACGGAATGACTGATCTACTAAAGTCCTAACTTTGGCTTATTTTCTGTATTTTTTGAATATGGTTATGCAACCTAATATGCTTTCTGTTATTATTCTTTTTACGTTTATCTACAATAATATACATTAAAATTGTATAGCTATGATCTCAGGGCTCGATTAAGACCATTAGAGAACCTAAAATCTTAAATAATTTTGGTGAACCCATTTATATGTAATTCAATATATAGACAATAATGAAATAAAATCTTATTTAATGAAATTAAAATGAGTGAGATGTAAAATAACAATAAGTGAGATGTAAAATATTTGCTTCTTATTTATATTTGAAAAAGATTACCCTTACTTTTTTAAACTGCAAATTCTGATAAAAGCCTCAAAATTAATCTCATGCAACATTTCAGTTTCTGTGCCCTATAGAGATTACGCTTTTATACATAATTTTTATTTTTTAATGTAGGAGAGATCGGGGCTAGTTGAAACAGTTTTGGAAAAAGTGCCTAATTTTTAAATGTGTGAGCATTTTCCTGATTATAATGGTTATTTTCAATAGCTTAATTATTTATTCATAATTTGGATCACAAAGCATTCAACAGTTTTGATGATTTTGGCACCATAAACTTTTTTCAAAACTTATCATGTGTCATACCTGTCCTTATATATGGGACAAGTTGTACTTGTAATAACCAAAACAACACTATTTAAATTGATCTTTCCTCTTTACGGTTATTTTATTAATTAAAATATAGGAAACACTTGGTAATGATTATCACTTGGCATTATGATAATAATTGTTGCCAAATTAATTTAGTTTAGTTATATTAACGTCCCGTTTTAAAGAAACATTAGGGCTATTTTGGGACGGACCTCGTAATTTTGACCCACGGTCAGATAACGAGAATGACACCTGAGCTGGCATCCGCTCTCCAAGCTTCCACACCACATCAGTGTGAGAACGTCTGACTTCGATGGATTTAGCGTTCACTAGACTCACTTACACGATGGTTCTTTGGTGAAATCAGATCTCGAAACAGAGGCCCTGAAGTTCCGAAGCCGGGAACGTACCGCCAGGCCACCGCGACCCAATTGTTGTCAAATGATTATTTAATCAATCAACATAATAGTCAGTCTGTATCAGAATTGTAGTTAATGCAGGTAAATGATAGACTGCTTCTTATCGCGCACATTTTGCACCCACATTTTCCAAATTAAGCATCGAACCTATTTTCCTTCACGCAAATCGTGGACCATGGCTGTCTTTTAAAAATATCTTGGCTAAGGAACTGGAGTGTCTCTAGTTCGAGACCAGATTTCGCCAAAGAACTGCTATGAAATATGAGAATATATTTGGTATACATCAAATATATTCTCCCTGGTTGACGCACAAGCAGGGTTATCAGCCGACAGAGGAAACCGGGAATCGTCAGAAAATTTCGGGAGATTGGGAAAAATCAGGGGAATTTATTCTAAAACTGGAAATTTTTTTTATAAATCAGCAGTTATTATCGGAAAGGAAAATTCATTGGCATTTTTTCATAAGTACAATGAAACATCGTACTCAGTTAACGAAAATCATCCATTTATTGACAGTCAAAAACTGAGATCATCCACATTCCTGCACATCCACTAAATAGAGGAAGATTTATATTTAAATTTCTGAGGAATCGAAATTTCGAGTATGTGGCATCATCAATGTGTTTTGAGAAGTTCCTACTATCCTGAAGAACAACTCTTGTGCTCTAAACTAAGTTGTTGATTCAAATTGTGCTAGCTCTTCTGTGTCTATTAAACAATTAATTATTTTCCTTACTTTTATATTCTTATATTCTTATATTCTTGCATTATTTTTAGTATTGCGATAATAATTTGATGGTATTATAATTCATTAATTTATTGTTTTTAAATCGAGTCGCAATTGAGGCTAGATTTAGCATTTGCCAAAACAGTTTAAGACAAAAATATTGGTTAAATTAACGTTTGATGGAAACGTTACAATAACGCTACAATGAAAAAAAAAGATCAACCATCATATCTAATTCTTTGCATATATTTATATAAATTTATATTATATTCTACGAAAATTTTGTTTCAAGACATCAAATCATCTGTTTGTGGGAAGGGAAAAATTAGTGGAAATGGTTTTACTTTTGCTTTCTATCAGAAAAGACAGCCTAATTAAGGCCCAACTGTTATAATTTTAATATATATCTATGTACCTCTCTATCTATATATAATCCCTCTCTTCCTTCGAACATCAAATCGACCATGCCATCATACTACATTCTACAAATGCATGAATTTTTAGTGTTAATACTCAAAACTACTTAAGGTATAAAAATATCGACCCATTTTTATAATTTCCGAACAATTTATTGTAATTAAATAAGTATTTTACACTAATTTTTTCCACTCTCGGAGATCTTTTTGTTAAATTATGGAGTACCAAACGCCATTGCTAATATTTTCTTAAAACATTTTGTTTAATTTTACCATTATAAATATGGATTTCTTACTAAATTCTTCATATGGTTGGACGTTATGAATGACATGGAATGGATGTTATGCTACTGTTTTCTTTTAGCATTTTTCTTAAATTTTGTGTTTGTTTAAATTCCTCAAATATTCACAAAATGCTCTATAATTTAAAAATAATATTAAACACGAGGATTTAATTTGTTTGATACATTCATTATAGGGACAAATTTCTCTTGCAATTTTTTCAAATTCATAGCCGCAAACATTTACGAAACTCCTTCATGCTGTCTTTCTTTAAATTTATATCTCTAGCATGTTTTTTATGATATAAAGAAAAAAAAATGGGTGATAAAGTCCAATTCTCCATTTTTTTCTTTTAATGTAACTGGTTAAGTATTCAGCCACTATTCGGTTTTTTTTTAACCTTAGTTGATGGGCTAAAAGTTAATGCAATTTTGATATCTTCGAACATTTTTATTTCTATTGTATACAAATGCACATTTGTAAATGTTTTTTATTTTTTATTTATGTTAGTATAATTATTGTTCAGTTCTTATCTGCGTGCTGGTGAATAGTATGGATAAGGAAAAACTCATTTTAAGGAGTGTGTGTGTGTGGTGGTGGTGGTGGGGGAGAGTAAGTGTTTTGCATGATTGAAACTTAGCTGAAATACAAAAATTGATTTCAATTTTGTCTTCTTTTTTTCTGAGTCTTAAATTTTATTTTACATTTTTTTTTGTTAAAAGAGTAGAAAATTGTTCACAATTCCTCCTGGTTATCAACATTTGAATTATTTTTTAATCGCAGAAATCTTTTCCCCATGGTCCATATAACATATATACAAAGTTTCATCAAAATACGAAGGGCAGGATGGGCTCTAGAAGGGTCTGAATGGGGTCACTTTAATTATAACCACCCTGTACTTGCGATTTTTTCAAATAGCAATGTTTCAGTTACATAGATTATGCTGATGATACGTAAGTCGTTTAAAATAATCCATTAGATTTAATTTTTTCTGCGATGAATCTTTGAAAAAAGAATAACATTGTAAATAAATTATTTCCAGATGTTTTGCTTCTGATTTTATTGAAAGAACTGTTGAAGATTTACTATCGTATGTTGCATATGGAAATTGCTTGTTCCTGCAAATGCTTTGCTTAGGGCGTTTTTTTTATCAGCGATTTTTTTTTTTACAAATGATTGATACTCGCACGCATTTTACTATTCTGGAATTCTCCGTCCTCTCTAAATAAATAATGAAAAAATTCAACTGTGTGTGCTCCTTTAAATAAAGTTCTATAATAGAAAGTAAAACCAGCTTTTTGTAAAAGAATATATATAATATTTGGAATCGTTTTATTTCAAAACGTGTAGAATATAGGAAATGCTGCAGGCCTTTTATTTTGAAGTAAAGCAGCTCAGAGAAAATCACTTAAGTATCTCGACTGATTTGAGCATTTTAAAACGAGACCAGAGGCGAATTTCAGTTAGAATTCGAGACTGCCTTCGGACGAAAACTTTTTATTTTTCAGTGAAGTATCTTTCCATCGAAATAACAACGGCAGAAGACAATCTTTATTCTGTTTGACGTAGGAATTGGAACAATCAGACTAAAAAAAGATTTCGAAGAGTGTTTTCTGTTCTGGTATTTAGGGAGAATTTTCGGTGCACGCAGAAGATGTTTCATTCAGGGAATTATTTACTCCGAAAAAACATTAGCAGTCGAGAAAATAGGCAAGTGAAATCAATTGATTTGTAATAATTGAAACTATATTCGTCAATATGCCTTGTTCCGTCTAAATACAACATTTTATATTGTTTATTGACAATTCTTTTGAAGAACTCTCAAATTATTCAATGGGAAAATATAAACAAGTAATGACGAATTCAGAGTGAGGGAAGTTATATCACTGACCCTCCGACTCGCTTCGAAGGCTTAAAAAACTGAATGACCGGACCGCAGCAACAACAGCACTGGCAGGAACTGTGGTTGAGTCCTAAGAGCCATCACCGGCCCCGGTACAACACCTTCCCTAGGGAACTACGTCCCGTCATCAATGGGAGGAGCCAGACTCCCACCTTTTTGTGTACCCTCCAGGGTGGCGAGAACTAACCACCATGTCGGAAGTTTCTCATCCTCATTTCGAGTTGTCCACCAGGGGGATTCAAAGTGAGGGAAGATAAGCGAGATTTAGATATGATAATTGAAACTTTATATGACCCCATTCAGAAGAAACAAAGAACTTGTGCTAATAATTTTTTTAATGCAAAACATCAACACCAAGAAATAATAATA
>JAPMOR010073170.1:235647-357498 GCA_026543865.1 Argiope aurantia
TGTAATATTTCTGAACATAATTTTGGCAATTACGAGGCCAAAACGAACAGACTTCTGAAATTTAATTTCTGTTTATTTTGATTATGATTATGATTTGCACACAAGGGACCAGACCACAAGAGCAAAGAAATAGAAAATTTTATCTTCAGTAATTTTACTATGAGATTCGGATAGGGATTTCTTTGACACGTGTTGACTTAGAAAAGGGAATCTTAGATATCTTTGAAACAACTGAGTAAGCGCCAAGTGTTTTTATCCCTTAGCTCCGTGGCGTGGGAAATAAAAAGCTATTTTTGGGCAGCGTGTTGATAATTGATTAAAAAAGTGGGATTTGGATCAGGAAATAAGAGAAAGTTTTAGAATAAAATTACATGAAATAATTTAAGATAAAAAATAGGAAATCAATTAGGATTTCAATTAAACCAAGAGATATCATTACATATATGTATTATATTGTATATAATACAATATGTATTAAATTCAAAAGCACATGATTGTAAAATTATTTAATAAGTATTTTGATAATAATCCATATAGTATCCTAGCAGACATGTGATCCATATAAATTTCTTTCACATAACATTTCTTTCACATGTAATATTAAAGTAACAGATAAAATAATTGACTGGTAACTTAGAAGGCCTCTTGGTAAGGCCACAAATGTCTTGCATGGCATTAGTGAGTAATAGTTACGAAATATAGATCTTGAGTGTGGATATAGCGTTTCTACTGAATTCGTCGTGCAAATATGTACTTTGAAAGCCTTTCTTCTGATCGAATGGAATCACCATTTGAGACGGAATGGCAGTTGTCGTCACAAGATAACATACCAATTTCCATTGATTTAAGTCATTGCGTTTACATGCATGAGAAAGTGCAGAGTGACAGATAGTAGACCTTTTGACAGATTTGGTACAAACTTGATTAGAATCTACGAGGGTTAATCCAAAAAAAAAAAGCTTACAAGGCAAAGGAAAAACGTTTTATAAAAAATAGACACAAGATACAAATAGTAATTAAGAGACATATGTGGCGGTCACTTCTTTACATAATCATCAACCTGTTGAGGCATTTATCACACCGCTGAGCCAATTTGTTTAACCCATCTTGGTAATAATCTGGTCCCTGGCTATTGAGCCAGTTCTCAGCACCTTTATGAACTTCACCGTCTGATATGAACTTTGTTTAGGATAAATGTTTCTTCAATGGCGGGAAAAGGAAATAGTCACTGGGGGCCAAATCGGGGCTGTATGGGAGGGGTTTCCAGCAATTTCTTTACCCGATTCATAAGAACAACACCATTTCAACACCTGCTGTCTACTCATTGCTTCGCCCCCGTACGCTTCAACGATTTGTCAGTGAATGTCCGATGGGGATACATTCTTGGCAAATGGAAATCGCGTCAAGGCTCACACCTCTGTGCGAGACCACTTCTCTAGACGTCTTGCCATTACTGTCGCTGTTTCAGGTCTCAGTACTGACACTATTTGCTTTAACGACCGGTCCAAGACAACTAGCGCCATGTAACAATATTCAAATCCACAATTTCTACTTTCCAAATACTGCTGCTTGTAAACTTTTTTTGGATCACCCCTCGTATATTTTAGATGCTAAACCTATGAATCAAATTTTATTTATCTGCCTTTTTGCGTTTTGGAGTTACCGAATTTACTCGAGCATCCAAATAGCCAGGTTCCTTCTGAATGGATTTCGTTCAAAATTTGATAGAAATTTACAAATTCGGTCTTAAGTGTATATACCAAATTTTATTCATCGAGCTTAAAAAGTTTCCGAGTTACCGTTTTCTCAGATAGAAAGACAGGCATATGCCATAAATGTATTTTAGGAACTCAGGAAGGTCTGAAACGAGGAGTTTTGTCAAAATCTCGAGTTTGATTTTTTTTTTTTGCCGATTACAATACTTTCTCTATAGTTACATACACGATAGGAAAAATGACTTTCTTAGTGATCGATGTTTTGCAGAATGAGTGGCGAGGGTACATCATGACGATTGGCCTGTATCTCAGGTATCAGTCTATGTTTAGCGCTTGTTTGAAGAGAATCCGGATTTCTGGATTGATTATCCTAACCTAGATAGCGTTGTCGGATGATAGTTTAAGAAAATGCTTATGAAGCTTCAATCAACGAGACTGCGTCTCTGTCCAAGATGATAGGGCTAGCATGGATAGCAACAAAATTAATGAATTGGTAGAAAAACGTAGCCAGAATTACCGAAGAGCTCATAGAACTGCATTCTGCAACATAGCAAAAAGCCGCGAAGAAAATTTGGTCAGGAGAGTAGGGAATAATAACCTCAAAAGAGCGACAACTTTCCAGGGAAATAAAGGAGATGCATGGGAAATATGGGAAAGGTGAATGTGGGAAATTATTGCATCTTAGTAGTTATGCGCGCTACAAATTCATTTAACAATAATGCTGTATGCCATTTTGGTCAACTTTTAAAGCGTAGCCAAAGAAAAATATCTAGATAATCTTTTTGTAACAAAAACACATGCATTATAAATAATAAGTTACGTTATTATAAATTTTTTGAGCATTTTTTTTTTCGGAGTGGAATTCATTGTACTATTTTACACGGATTTCTATAGGAAAAATGGTTTCGTTTAGCGAATAAGATTTGGGAAAAAATTATAATCGTTATAGTTTCCACTATATTAGAAAACTTATTCACATGTCAAAATTGACTGTAAATACTACATTAAGAATGCAGAAAAACAAGAGTCCAATGCAGTCATAATCGGAAAATTGAGAGGCAGCTATAGCAGAAAATCAATTGGATGTGGTGAATTTGAGTACGTAAACTGCTAACATCTCTTGAATACAGCAGTTTTTATCCCTTCAATCAAATTAAATAGAAAAAAAAAAAGAAAAAATGGAGAGTTAGTGTGGTAAAAATAATATGAAAAACGTATTGTGCATTCTAATTTCATGACATCTTTCGTTAAATGTTTACTCACTGTTATTATCAGGGTATGAAAAGGTGTGGAAAAATTTATCTAATAAATATAAATATAAATAATCAATTGTGCAAAAGTAAAATGTTTAAGAATAAATGAAAGCCTTCTCCCACATTGTAGGCTTATTTGTCGTTCGCAATCTTTTGACAAAAAGTCAAAATGACGAAAGTTCTCCAAATAGTCCTTGCGTAGCGTCAGAAAGCGAAGATAATCTTAAAACCAATTTGCTGTTTCGCTTATCTTTAAGCTTTATGCCTTAATTTTCATTGTCATTAGTTGTACGAAAATCGAATCGACATATAGTGCATTAGTAGTTAGTATTAGTTTCGATAGTACATTATTTTTTAATCTTATCTTCCAATGAAAATAAATCGGGTTATTTTTTTTACGTCTCTGAGCATTGCTCCTTCTTTCTATTCCGCCTTATTTATAGTTCCCATGAGACAGATGAAAGCATTTTTGGTGGGTTGGCAGAAATAGGACTCTTTCTCAAATCTTGACTTTTTCATTACTACTCAGATAGCAAGAAAATGCATAAAAAATTTATTCAATTGCGTTTCAACTGGATCTTTTCTCTTCCTAACAGATATAGATTCATCCTTTCAGTTTTCAGCAAGCTTGTCACGTTTTGAGGATCCTTTTCATTCATTTTCGCTTGAAAAGGAAAAGTGCTCCATTTTGACTCTAGAGCCTTACAGATTTTAACTCCACTGTCCAAGTTACTTTTTTGGTAGGTGAAATAATCTTTTCATTGAGTCACTCTGAAGAGTTATGAAATTGCTTTTGTCCAAAATTTTTGATTCCTACGTAGGTACGTGATGAAGATATCGAGGAAAAAAGCTGATTCTTATACGTAACTGCTCAAACAGTCACTGAGTTTGAGATACTGTTACATTAGATATTACTACTATTCGTTTAGTAATTCACATTTTCTATTCTCTTATAAATTCATTTAATTATAGTATTGATTTCATTGCAGTAGTAAAAGCTTCTTGTAAAAATTTTGGCTCATTGGAGGAACCTTTTAAACATACAAAATTATTTTTTTATTGTGATTATTACTTAAGGTAATGTAAATTTCATCTTATTTTATCCATGGGGGTAAGGAATTTTTCACTGTTTAGAGCGAGGGTTTAAGAATGAAATTTAAGATCCGTTTTTGAAATGTTTAATATTCAAATTGAAATGGATTGTAATCTCTGTGGTTGGAAGCTATAAACACCAGAAAATCTTATATGTGCAATATCAATGAATATTTGAATGAAACAAGGTGTAAAATTTAAATTTGTGACAAATTTTATATTAAAATTTCTCTATGAAACTAGTATAACTCAATAAACTTCGATATGTCCTTGCAAAAAAAATGTTTAAAGAATCAATTTAAATTGTTCAGTTACTACTTTCTTACGATTTTTTTTTATGATTGAAAGTTTTCAGTTATTTTATGTGATTTGCCTCATGCTGAACTTATATCAAGTTCAACCCTAAATTTCGAATTCTTTAAAAATGGTATCTATATAACTTTCAGTAATAAAGTTTTATTAAAGTTAAACTGTTTAAAGAATAAATTTAAATTGTTCAGTAACTACTTTCTTTTTCTTCTTCTTATTATTAAAAGTTTTCAGTTATTTTATGGGATTTGCCTCATGCCGAATATATATCAAGTTCAACCCTAATTTTCAAATTCTTTAAAAACAGTTTCCATATAACTTTAAGTAATGAAGTTTTTTCTTTCTTCATTAAAACCCTCTTTAAGGGTGTATCTTTTATAAGTGCGACAGGCATCAAGACACCGACGTTTCTTAGTCGTCTAACTTTTTCTCTACTTCTACTAAATACTTTCACTCTTCTCTTCTTCTGCATAAGGGATGATTAAAGGTAGGGGGCACTAGGTTGTGCCTGGGACTCTAGTTTGACGGGGGACCCCAAACGGATATTTTTAAGGCGATGTGTTTCAATTTTTGAAAACTTAAATTCATTTCTAATTAACTTGTTCTCACGAAGCTATAATTTGAATCGTTAGATTGAATGATGGAGCTTCATCTTTAATACTTCAATACTTTAATAGCAATGGGTACGTTCAGTATATAAAACTAACAATTTCCTTCATTCAATTAGTAATACAGGACAACTTCTAAGACCGAAAAGGAAAACACGCCATTCTGTATTTGCATTTTTTTCTTCCCCACACCCTTGTTTAATGCCTACTAAATGTCATTTGAGACTGGTAATTAGATTTCACCATCATAATCTGGTATCAGCCTTAGAAATCCCGTTAAAGAATAAATTACTCTTATGTTATGACATTATTCTTTCAAAGTTTTGAATGTACTGAAAGTTTTAACATGTAATGAAGGTTTTAGTTACTCACTTATAGTTGACTTTTAAAAATTGTCAGACAGAAATATTTATGGGTGAGGGAAAAGATTTAAGCTTAAAAGGAAAATTTCAGCCTAAAGTGTTTTTCCAAAAAGTTTAAATTAAAAATGTTTCAAGCATGATTCTAATGACAATTATTAATTATTTAAGCTAACATAAAGATTTTGAAGGAAATCATAAAATAATTTAATTGGAATGATTGAATAATTATCATAATTATCGTTCTGTGTGCATATCAGTGAATGTATAAACACAAAAAGATATTTTGAATTTAGTATAAACTATAGAAATAAACATGAATTTTATATTTTTTGAACACACTCACTCACTCACTCACACACACACACACACACACACACACACACACACACACACACACACACACACACACACACACACACACACCCGCACACCCGCACACACACACACCCACACACCCGCACACACACACACACACACACACACACACACACACACACACACACACACACACACACACACACACACTCATTCACTTTCAATTTTTAAAAAAAACTTCATTGGAAGGTTTGAATTGTTTCTATTTTTTATGCCCTCAAAATGTAAGCTCACACAAAAAGAAACTTAGCATCCATAATAAAGTATGAAATACATATTTGAATGAACAGTTATTATTCTTTATGCATAAAAAAATTCCCAAATATTTATAGCAACATGCGTAAAAATACTTAAAAATTTAAAGCATTATTGAGCATTTGTTTTTGGCAGTGGAATCCCGCTTCTAAAATATAAATCAATGATCTTTTGAAATTTATTCTATAATTTGCAGTATAATAACTGCTTAAGACAGAAATATACTATTTTTAAATTTCACATTCAATCTTCAATTGTAGAAATGCTAAAATCTACTTAATGTGTGTGAATTACTACTTTTGACTACAAAATCTTATTGAATCTAACAATATAGAATAAAAGTAATGAAGATTTAATAAATGTCTGTCCTTAAAATTAGAAGATTTAAGCCAATAACTACTATGAACGAAATAAACTGTTCATGCTTAACCATTAATGAAACAATAAAAAATAATTTAGTTCTAATACACTGTTATTAATGAAACGCAAAAAAAAAAAAAAAAAAGCAAAAACAATTATCAGAATTTTTGGTAAATTTGGCTGGGAATGTTCAACCAGTTCAACCAAAATCAGAATTTGAAATGAAAATAATTTTATTCTAATAAAGTGTTATTTATAAAAACAGAAGATTTAAGCCAGTGACTATAACGAACAAAATAATACAATATACACCAGAGTATCCGGTTTGCGATTATTCGGCCTAGTTTTCTTTTATCCTAATTAATTGAGGAAGGCAAGGTGTTGCGTTCGCTTCATTGCCAAATCATAGGAAGCGGGCTTCTGCTAAGATTCTCCTACGTGTCGTGTGCAAAATACAAGTTGTGACAGGAAAAAGAGCAGAGTTTTGTTCGTTATTCATTGCCATCTATTAAGAACTTTTTCAAAAATTAAAAAGTAATATTTGACTCTTATCTTAGAGTTACCTTTTCATATCTGTTTAATCATTTATCAGTGAAAAATAAAATCAGTTTGAGTAAATTTTCTTAAGAATTAGACCTACCATTTACGTTAATGTTTTGTTTATGTTTCCTGCATTAAGTTGGGCATTACAGAATTTATATTAAAATGTGAACGGTTTATATCTTTGAACTTACTTTTTCTCTAATAAATTCTTGAAACATGCAGTGCAGTATATAAATTACCTGTAAAGAGCTTTCTATTTTAACTCGACACGTTACCGACAACTGCTTCTATGATTCAACGGACCGCGGCCAAGTTCACACTTTATTTGGCTTGATATAAATGGAAAGCTTAGTACTCAATAAGTGAGAAAATACGTATTATAACAGTGAGTCGTAGTATAAAAATTTTGTCTTCTCGTATTGGTGGGCAAATAAATGAGTTCATAGAATTTCGGTCTATCCGGCTTTTTTGTTATTCGGTCTGCCCTTTCGCAACGTTAAGCCGGATACTCGGGATATATAAACCACATTTACCTATGAAAGTATTAAAAGATACTCTTAGCTTAATTTTAATAATAAAATAATGAAATAACTTTACTGATATTAAGATAGAACTGAAATAATTCTATATTACAAAATTAATACCTATAAATATTTCTATTGAATGGAGAATAGTCATATCACTGACTCTTCGACCCTCCCATAGGCACACGGATAAAGATCTGAATGACCACCACAACAGCCACAACAGCAACACTGGCGTGAACTGTGGTCGAGTCCTAAGGGCTACCATCGGCCATGGTACAACTCATCCCTAAGGAAGTATGTCTAGCCATCGATGGGAGCAGTCAGACCCCCACCTTTTCTTGTAACTACAAGGGTGGCAAAAACCAACCACCATGCCAGAAGCTTCTCATTCTCAATTACGAGGTGGTCCCGGGGAATAAATGGAAAATAGAAACAGCTGCATCTGACTTCAGTACCCTCGCACGATTAGAGAATAATAACTTTAAAAATTCATTAAATTTAGATAAAATACCACACAATCGTCAACAGAAAAAAACGGGACACCTCTATAACTCGAGCTTTTATCATCGTATTTTTACAAAACTGGTGTCATGGTAAAGGTTCAAAGATGCAGGTTTATTTAGTTCTTCAAATTGATTTATTAATTTAATTAACATAGTCAGTTAATTAATGTCTCGAAAATTTTCCTTTATGCCTACTATTTTTGTTTTCACTCATACAATTGCTATTCATGAAACATGCCTGCAACAAAAGTTTTGTAAACCTCTGATGAAAATTTCGAGAGTCATAACATTTTGAAAAATGACGCTTCCAATGTTAAATGAATCATAAAAACTTTTGGCGATATATCGAAAACTCTTACCCATTTTTTAAAATTTTTTTTGGCTCATTAAAAGAGCATAATTATATACATAAAGAGAAATATAAAATTCTTAAGTGAAAAGTAATTAATATTTTTTTTAAAGTTTATGTACGACTGTGAGAGAAAGTGAAGTGTAACATAATAAAATTTTTAGATGAGAGCAAAACTGAAATCCTAGAGTATTGGAATTTTAAAAATTATGAGCATATATGTAATAGTTTTTAAAATATTTACAAAATACTACAAAATTCCCATTGTCGACGCCTTAACACGCCTATTTATTGTGGGACCTTACATTATTTCCAATTGTTTCTATTGATCTACTCATCGGGAAATGCGAATTTTAATTGCTATTGCAAAATAGTATTGATACTTTCCAGGTCAGATGATTTTAATATAAAGTGCAGTTTCTTTTCCTATCAAAAAATTAATTTATTTAATTATCTGAAGCAATAGATGTAGAATATCAAATGGAAATTCTTATTAGAAGAAAGAATTTATCGTGTTGAAATGCGATCTTCAAAAAAAAAAAAAAAAACATTTACATTTTGTTATTGCTCTCTGTAAAAATTTAATTATCATTGTATAGTAGAGCAAGTTTTGCATATTTAGGAAATTTTAAATAAAATCTAAGCATAAATCATATAGTTTATGTTGTATAGTTACTAGGCGCCTTAACACGCTTATTTATTTTGGGACCGTATATTATTTCTATCGATCTCTTCATCGGGAAACGCGAATTTTAACTGTCATTACAAAATAGCATTGATACTTTCTAGATCAGATTATTTTAATATAAAGTTTAATTTCTTTTCTTATCAAAAATGTATTCATTTAATCATCTGATGTAAAAGATGCAGAATATCAAATAGAATTTCTTATTAGAAAAAAGAATTTATTTTATTAAAATACGATCGTCAAAAATATAATTTATATTTTGTTATCGTTCTCTGCAAAAAATTTAATTATCATTGAATTGTAGAGCAAGTTTTTGCATATTTATGTAATTTTAAATAGAATCTGAACATAAATCATATAGTTTAAATGGTTGGGATTTTGTTTGATATCAGAATTTCAAATAAGTACGATTAACTTTGTGCTATTTATAAATGAAAGTCAGTTACAAATTTTTGCTGTGCATTTTTTTTAAACATTTATAAAACTCTCGTGCACCACAAAGTATCACACGGGGCTTACAGAAGTAAGTATGCAACACATTACATAAAGAAAAAGAAGAAAATTGAACAGTCATGAAGGATTACAGATGTCAACAATAAATTTACAGAAATTTTCAAAAGCACTTCTGGTGGAAATAAGTTGGTGAAAATCTGGAGGTCAATTTATATTAATGTCTTTGAGAGCCAGTCTTAGGATCTGTCTTTCTTTGTCAAACTCGGAATATAGAAGGAACACATTTTCAACATTTTCCTCGTCACCAATATTACAATCGCAGGAAGATGACGGAGACAAACTAAATGTGTACAAATAACTTTTAAAGTTACCATTACCAGTGAGAAATTGGGTCATTTTGTAATTAGTATAAAAATGATGGATACAGTCTCTTATTAATGGATGGAAAAAATTTCTTTGTAAAGCTCCTTTTATTTGAAATTTGAAAATAAATATTCATTTTAAAGATCAATCTGAATCATGCATAATTAATTTTTCGAAATTCCGGGCAATATAACGAAAGAAATGTGTTTTTTGGTTTTACAAGCTGAGATATAGTTAAAATAGATCCTTTGTGGGTTGGCTCTTTCCTGGAGGAGCTGCAACGAACAAAATTAATTATATCTCTAGAACTACTGCAATTATTGAAAGAAATTTAATACACGTATTGAAAAGGGTGCTCTGAACAGAATTATTAATATATCCTTGTTTTGGTCATGGAAAAATTCCGAGATACTAATTAATTAATTCTGTTAATCAGCTTTTCTATTTAAATTAGTTTGTCCTTTTTAGGTATTTCTATCGACTACTGTTTTATGAAAATGCGGTTATAAATAGTCGAGTTACAGAGATGTCCCCATTTTTATGGTTGATGACTGTATGATACATAAATTGTATAATGCTGAAAGAAAAAATTTTGCACTTTGAAACGATAAAAAATAATTTTTTTTTTGAAAATTCTTTTGGAATTCTTTTTTTTTTATCAGCGAAAAAATGTTTGAAAATGCCGAAATTTTATTTCATTTTTAAATTATTACATTTAAAAGAAAAGGGTACTGAGGTGTGTATCTTTAGCACCTATTGTATATTGGCATTAAATTTAGCATCTATAGATTCAACGGTCTATAATGTTTTGTTCTTTGCCAAAAGACAGAAAGCCTTCCATTTTTATTAATATTGGAGATATTATTTTTTGCAGAACCCGATTTGACGGTAAATATTTCATCGAAAAACATCTCTGCAATTACAAAAGATAATTGATATCCATTAAGGGAAAAAATTTCGGGACACCTTCATGTTCTAGAATTTAGCGCTACATTTATTCTTTTATTAAATAAACTAGTACAGAAAAAAAAGAATTTAAGCAGAAAAATAAAAGTCAATGTTTCAAAGTGAAGCCATATTGATACTACAGCATTCGATAATAATTTTTAAGGCTTTTAAAGAACAATTAAAAAGTTTAATATTATATTAAATATATGAAGCCTCTAAAGTATCCACTATTATATTTTAAATAGCCTAATAATTTTGAAAAGTATTTTAATTTTCTCTAATGAACTCAACAGCAAAAGATCTTTATTTTTTATTGAAAAGATAGGTAATATAAATTCAATATCAGAACGCAGGTAAAATATGCTATGTTTTGAATAAGGAAAATTAATTATTAAAGAATTTAATTTAACTTAGAGGACTTCCGAATGAAAAGGAATATGTACAGGGTGGTTATAATTAAATTTGCTCTATAAACAGCATCCTTCAACGCAAACGGGTGAATGGATTTCAACGAAATTTGGTATATAGACCATACATGAGATGCGCTCACGGAATTTAGAAGGAAAAAATAGTTCCAAAGGGTCCACCAGGGGGCGTTTTCCCCGGAAAAACATTAAATTTAAGACAATGAACGACCAAAACGGAATATAGAAACAATATTAACAATCCAGAACAAAAATTTGGAGTAATAAAATGTAAAACCGAGAAAAGTAGTCATTTCTAGGAAAAAATGTCAAGATTTGCTTGCTTGCGAAGAAGAAAAAGCTTTATGCAACCCGGTTAGGGTAAGAAATGTTTGCAGTCGTTGTCATGTTTTCTGTCGATGTTTCCGGCTGTAATGTTAACGGTATCTTGTTGCGACGTTGAATGACTTAAAGAACTCCATACCGCTTCATGTGCGAAGCATCACAACTGATTCAGTTACGATCTGCTATTGAATACACTGTCCATCGACTTGAAATTTTGCAGGCGAATGAGGGTGGTCACATGGAGCACCTTTCCCTACATTCTTCCTGGACACGATTAACAACTTCTTCTCTTGTGCAATTTCGTCCTAATCTGTTCTTGTTTCTGCAAACTGAACTTTTTCTTTTTTTCTCAAGCAGCGTACTGTTATTTTTTCCTTACCTTTACTTAATGTGGTCCAATGACGAGGTGATCAATTAGGGTGAGGAAACTAGTCAATAAATATTAATATTGTTTCTGTATTCCGTTTTGGTCATTTATTGTGTTAAATTAATGTTTTTCAATAAAATGCGCCCTCTGGTGGACATTTTGGAATTAAATTTTTTTTCGAAATTTCCGTGAGCGCATCTCGTGTATAGTCTATATATCAAATTTCATTATAATTTGTTCACCCGTTTGCGTTGTATGATGCTGTTTATAGGGGAAGTTTAATTATAACCACCCTGTATATATATATATATATATATATATATATATATATATATATATATATAAAGAGAGAGAGAGAGAGAGAGATTTTATTTTTTAATTGAAATGAAAAATTAAGTCCCATTAACGATATTTATATTTTCATTTTTCAAGCTGGTAAATGATTAACATCATTTTATTAATAGAGAGTATCCCTGCAAGAAGTTAGTTATACGTAGGTAATGTCTTCGTTAATGTAATCGAAGAAACGACGTTAGGAAGGTTGAATTACAGCGGCCTGTCCAACCCAACCTGATAGTTCTTTTCTGACAGATATGGAACAACAAAACCGTCTTTTCCAATATTTATTAAGTTTTTTAATTAAAGTTGAATACAAACTAAATTGAAATTGTCTGTGCTACTCGAATAAGCTTCATTGTGTTTTCTGTTTACCATGTTAGTTGTTTCCCGAAAAATAAGCAGCATATGGTCAAGGGACTCAAGAACTCGAAAGGTTTGACCGTCGGTTTAATTTTGTTCAGTTATATTAACGTCCCGTTTTAAAGCAACACCAAGGCTAATTTGAAGTGAACCTCGTAATTTTGAACCGCTGTCGGATGATGAGGGCGACTTTTGAGCTGGAACCTCCTCTCTCCAAACTGCCGCACTACACCAGCGGGAGGACGTTCGGCTTCGGCCTCAACAGATTTAACGTACACCAGATCCGCTTACAGGACGGTTCTTCGCTGGAATCGGGTCTCGAGCCTGAAATCCTCCGGTTCCGAGGCTTTACTACCAGGCCACCGCGGTCCCAGGGTTGATTATCGCAGTTAAGATATTGAAGTGTATTTGAGAACGCATAAGTTATGAAGCTAGCATACAGTCTCTTGCTTTTGAGTGTATTTTTTATTAATAGTGGCAACAGCATAGCACTATAGATGAAAAAATTGATAGAAGATTCGAGGATAACAAAAGTTTTAGGTGCAATGTTATTGAGAGAATCTTGAATGTGTTCCTAACTCTTGCATCCAACAATTTCGTTTGAACTTAGTAATGAGTAGAATTTCCTATCAATCACTGAGCTTTGGTAAAAGTTGAATCAGTGTTGTACAAACTGTTTTAGTGCCCACATATTACGATAAAATCCTTATCCAAAAGTCCAAAACGAACTTATTAATTTCTTAGCATCTGAAGTTAAAAATAAACAAATAAATAAATAAAACGCCACTCAGTAGCTTCAAAATACCTAATTTTTGATACAGCGCATGATAAATATAAAGGTGATTATTTGAGTGAAGTTTATTGATATATGAAACTAGAAAAAGACGAAACAAAAAAGTTTTCTGAATTAAATATTTATTAAGTTTTTATTTCTTGTAGGAAAATAAACCATCAAGAGCTTTGAGGATAAAATTATAGAATTGCTGCGCGAGAAAAGTTTGAATTTAACAAAATTCTGTGAACAAAGATATACAAGGATATCAATAATGAATGGGCATAAAATGATATGCAACAATGTATGATAATATTAGCCCCATGATATAGCACGTAATCTAATTTTAAATTTAAAAAGTGCTATTTAAGGAAACATACAAATCTGCTAATTTTTAGGAATAGTCCAAAATATGAATTGCTATTTAACCTGTTAATTGGGGAATAAACTTTTGTTCAACTCGTTTCACAATAGGGACAATGGAACGTTCAAAATATTAAGGCAAATTTCCATGACGGAAAAGGGCGTCATGCCCATTGCAGTAGAAGTTCCTGTATGACGAAATATTTCGTCATACCCAGTTAACAGGTTAATCATAGCATTTTTTGCAGAAAAAAATTGAAAACGATATATCATAGTGGATCGGTTAATTCTCGCAGAAAGTTCTAAGCCCAACTAGTTGAAAAGGAGAATATGATTCTGATATATGCCTTGCAACTTAAATTTAGTGATTTGTTGAAACATCTCAAGCGCATAATTTTGACTAGAAAAAATAAAACGTGAAAGAGAATGAAGCAATATAGCTAACAAAAAGAAAAGACTGGAAGCATTTAATTTGTTCTATTCATAGCTATACATCTCGAAGTTTGATGCCACTGAAAACATTGGCTCAAGGTCATTGTATTCTGCAATTTTAATTATATTATCAGCATATGGATTAATGAAGAATATCTTGTTTAAAACTACAAAAGTGAAAAAAAAAATTGGAGATCCGCTGTCTGTCGCTAAAGAAATCTTTGAATCTTTAAGAAAACACTTTATTTGAATATTTGAAACGCTTTGTTTTGAAGTCGTAACTTAAGAAGAGCGATAAACGTTATGAAGAATTGTGCGAAGATGAAATGAAGCAATTGGAAATAATCGAACCCTCAACATTAACCATGATAAAATAATTCATGCGGTTTTTTAACTGCCAAAAAACAGGCTTTTGCTATCTAAATGTACAAATAATCCTTAATGAACAATTTGTTATTTCATATTTTACCTTAATTTCATATGTTTCATACATCGCTGTATATAATGACAAGTAGCTTCGCATATCAAATTCTTTTTTATTTAACGGGATTAAGCGGAAATTAAAAAATAATGTAAAATAGCCACATTAACGTGATACCTTTAAAAATTATTCAATTGAAGCTACTTGCTATTTTCATTTAAAAAAAAATGATCAACCATAACTAGAAAACGAAAGTACTTAAAGCTGGTAGAAGCAAAGAGAGAGAGAGGGTCCATTATTATCTGTTGCAGTTAGGGCCCTAATTATATTGGCCTTAAATTGAAGTAATAATTGTCAACTGTCCTAATTTTATAATTTGTACTTCAAGATAATACATAATTTATCATTAAAAAAATAAAAAAGTAAAAGTTTTATGATTCATTGAACGTTGTGTAGAAAACAATAATAATTTATTCAATATTCACAATCAAAGCAATTGGGTTAAGAATTAATTGAATATATTTGCTTTATGTTCTTTCGAATACAATTCTTATAATTCTTTTATTCAAATTTTTGATATGACATTATAATTATTAAATTCAAAGTATTTTAATTGTACACAAAGGTTGATTTAACTAATTTACATAAAATGATATTGCAATCATAAAATCTATTGAATTTTAATAAAAATAAAGTTACAATGATTAATAGTATGCAAGATAATTAATATTTTTTAGACGTAATTAGTGACATGTCGAAACATATGAGTATCTAAGTATGTAACCATTCCAGGGCGTTCAAGATTGCAGCACCAAGAGTCTCACCTGTCGTAATGACAAGCGAAACGCTATGCACGAGACTGCTGTATTTACTTCTGATAAATTGAAATTCCGACCAGCGACCCCTTTAATTAGGCTGTTATCATACAATATCTTGTTCTAGCAGGGATATAACTCCATTTGCAAGTTATCTTGAGCTTCGAATTCGGGGCCTTTCGTTGGGCTAATTGACGTCTTATCTATAGGCCTAGCGAGACATGGAAATGCGGAAGTATACTATGGTAATGGAATGTCACTTTAGGATGCTTGATGTGATCGCTTCATCTAATTTCATCTAATTCTTTTAATTAAATTATTTTTCTGCCGTTTAGAATTAATAATTTTATATCAAAATAGAGAGAACTAAAATTTGATATTGGTTAAATTAAGGACGTTATACTCAAAAGTAATTGCTTTTTAGAGTATGAGATTTAGAGATATTTATCAATTTAGAAACACTAATGAACCTGTTGGAACTCTAACTTCTACAGCTGGTATTTATTAAGTGTGGGACAGAATTCGTAAAAGTTTCGTAATAATTTCTTAGTTTGCTACTTTTTCGGGTTTTTTTTTGGATGTCTGTGTATTTTTACTTCGTGTTTGCTTTCCCTTGCTTTTCAGAGTGAAACGTGAAAGATGAAGGTCCATTTCCGCTTTAGTTTAAAAAACATGATCCTTAGCAATACATTTGAAATTGAAAAATTAAACATTTGAGAGCGAAGAAGCGCTGTCGCAAGCTGTAGCATTTCAACGTTTTCTTTTTGTAACCGCAATTACAAACTGACTACTCTGACCTATCGGGAGGCACACGGAAAACTTGAATACCAGACCGCTGCAACATCAACACTGGTGGGAACTGTGGTTGAGTCCTAAAGGCCATCACCGGCCACGGTACAATCTTTCCCTAAGAAAGAATGTCCCGTCATCGCTGGGAGGAACCAGACCTCCACCTTTTCATGTACCAACAAAGGTGGCGAGAACTAACCACCATACTGGAAGATTCTCATTCTCAATTACGAGAAGACCCCCCCCCCCCCGTGGAACTTTCCTTTTGTAAAGTTTGTTTTTTGTGACAAACGCGATATTTGTGTTCTAATTAGAAGACTACCTTTATTTTTTCCTTATATGTACAATCAGTTCCGCAATTTTGGTATTCATCTCCCAAACATGCTTAGCATTTAAATGGCTTAGAAAAGACTAGATTTAATGTTAGTTTTAAGATTATATTGTAGAACGAATTTACTATCACACCCTCTTGTGCGAAAAACAAGATATTTTCGGGGCTTTGCCTGCCGTCTTCTTTTTCTTGCACGGCTTTTTAATCTTTCTTTGACAACATTAAGTACAATTAATTCAACTGCTTTTGTCAATCAAAGACTTAATCTTTTCTCCATATATCAATTTAAAATGCCTAGAAGTATCTTTAATTAAATAAGAAAAAATACGAATTTCAATTTTCTTAAGACAGCTCTTAGAAGTTCTTTTAGTTTAGTCAATAATTATGCATCAAGCTTATGTCTTGATAGTAAAAAGTTAAAATTATCATGATCATAAAAATGGAAATGTATAAAACCTTATTATAATATAGTATGAGTCATATTCATAATAAAAGAAATAACGCGCGCAAAAAAAAAAAAAAAAAAAAAAAAAATCCTGATTTGTGCGAATATGATCAGAGGGAGATTGAAATTCTTCCAGTTTAAAAAATAATACCAAAAGTAACCGAAAGAGGGCGCTTACACGTCTTACTGTGACGTTTTATGCAAATTAAGCAAATACAAACTGGCAGTGATACAAATCAAAATGGCAAGACGTTATGTATTTATTTTAAAATAAAAGATATTTAACATGAATACTACCATATGGCATTAGCGAGTGTGGTGAGTCACTGCGCCTGTTATAGCTGAGTGTAGCATGCCGGCGTCGATTCTCCAACGGTTCGTTGAATGACATCTTTCAGTTCCAAGAAAGTGTCTGGGAAGCCCCGGCATTGAAGAAACTTGAAGATCCCCGCATCGAAAAAGTTGCTGGTGATCTTGAAAGCCACTTAAACTTATAAACCTCCACTTATCACTTTACATTCAATGAAAGTGTCCAACAGGAGCGTCTTGACTTCACGTGCAAAGTGGGGTGGAGGTCATCCTGAATGAAGGTGATGACAAGTAACACATGCCTTTCCTGTAATGCAGGCACAATGTGATCGCGCAATAGCGAAACATACTACTTTTCAATGACTGTACAGAGTTTTCAAATCAGATACAGGTCAACGCTTTTAAAAAACAAAGGGCTTGGAATAAAAGACGCATTGAAATGACACTAAAAAATCAAGTGAGGAGAAGGGTGTTACTTGCTCAGGTATTCACAAGAGTTTGACATAGCCCAGTTACGATTATTTTGAGAACTGATGTCACCATGCAGAGAAAAGTGAGCTTCATACGTCCACAAGATGTTGTGGATCACTATTTGTGCCAATGCCCGCATAGTAAAGTTTAGTGTTCCATCCGTTCTGCCGGTAATAACTGGTGCGGATACAGATCCAATACAATCCTTGCAGAATATGTCGAATCGGCGATTGCGGAATCCCCATTATTCATTGATGTACACTATTGCTCTCCGTTGATGTCTCAGCTACCAATTTATCCATGATACTATTTTAAACATGAACGCAGTCCCTGCTCAAGGATGGTTAGCCACTTCATGTACGATCCCTTTCCTCAAAACGTCGAACTAAATTCAATATTCCATTCTGTGAAATAGGTCTTCTGTGCTCCTTCATTCATTTCTCCTTACGAAACATTCGCAATACAATAATTCTGGATGCATCATTCTTTTAGAAGTGTTTAATCAACAACATTCGATCTGGTAATAATAGAATGATGCCGGGATCAAATGAAGAATATAATAATTCTGAATTCATCATTCTTCTGGAAGTGTTTAATCACCAACGTTCGATCTGGTAATAATAGAATGATGTCGGGATCAAATGACGAATTTATTTCCACCCAAGTGTTTGATTACTAGCCTAATTTGCATAAAATGTTTCAATATGTCATGTGAGCCTTTTTCGGAAGTCTCAATATATGCTATCGTTCGGTTACTTTTGGAAATTTTTTCATACATGAAAAAAATAAATAATAATCACTATTCCTCTCATCATATTCGAGGAAACTGGCAATCTTCCCGAATTTTATTCTTTTATTATAAATTTTTTAAAGATTGTACGAATCTATGAAGGACCAGATATTATATCATAAATCCTATACAGACCTCTATCATGTGTTTTGGTGATTTTAAATTCCAGGAACAGTGTAAAACGTTGTACTAGTTTATTGTTTT
Source organism: Argiope aurantia (assembly GCA_026543865.1). Classification (NCBI taxonomy): domain Eukaryota; kingdom Metazoa; phylum Arthropoda; class Arachnida; order Araneae; family Araneidae; genus Argiope; species Argiope aurantia. The sequence goes on from JAPMOR010073170.1 coordinate 254,308, forward strand.
ACACAATAAGATACCTTTTCATATGTAGGGAAATGCTAATTTTTTTTTTACATAGATGCAAACATTGTCCGTAATAAAAGTTAGGAAATAATATCTCATATATTCAGAAAATGAATACAATCAAGTAAAGCTTCTCCATACTGATCTTTCGGCAGTCGAATAGGACATAACTGAAATGTGGAGTTTCTTATCAAAAGTAAATGCATCCAATAAAAAAAATAGGAAGAAAAGAAAAGCTGAAAACTTCCGCTACGGTTTTCGGCCACGGTGACCTGGTGGTAAGGTCTCGGCTACGGAACCGGAGTGTTTCATGTTCGAGTTTCGATTTCCCGAAGAGTCGTCGTGTAAAAGGGTCTGGTGAATGCAAAATCCAATATTCTCCGTTGGTGTGGTGCGGAAACTTGGAGAAGGGGTTGTCAACTCAGGTGTTGTCCTCGTTATCCGACCGTGATTAAAAATTTCGAAGTCAGCCCCGAAATAGCCCTAGTGATGTTTTAAAACGGGATGGGTTTTGTCTTTTTAATCAACAATTCTGTTTAATGGTTATAGTCTATGATACCAAAGAAAATTATTGGAATGTTCTTTTTGGAAGAACGAAGAGCAACTATAATATAAAGTTTACTGGATATGTTTATTTTTTATATAAAACATTGAATATATCAAAATTTAAAAAATACCAAAAACTTGGAGCAAAAAATTTATTTTCAAAATTTCAATGAAAATGGAAAATTTTAGAAAAATAATTTTTAAACTTAAACCAGGTAATTGAAACTTCAGTCATCACCTAAGTGGATGCATTCTTAGATATCCTAATTGAGAATGTCACTCAATTCTTGAAGAATTCTCTATTACATTCTGGAATCATTTCATCGAATGTGTTGATTGGTTTTCGCCGAAATTGGTTGTAAGCAATACCTCACGTTCTTGATGCTTTCTTTAGATATCCTCTTCCGCAGAAGAAGTGCAGATAGAGATGTTTAATCTCCTTCGTGCTGACTAGAATCGCATCTGCAGAGAGGATAATTTGGATTCAGATTTCACCTTTTCCTATCTTAAATTAAATTTTCTCACTTGAACATATATTGGGAAATTCATTGTACACATTTGAAAGCCTTTTATTAAAAATTGCGCAGTTGGCCATGCTCTCGTTTAATATAGCAGTTTATTTTAAACGATCGACGAATGAAAAAATCAATTTTAAACACTGATAAAAATTTCTTATTTTTACAAAGTTTCGAATTACACTTTATAAAATAAGTTTTTGACGAAGTTGAAAATCCAAATTAGGCTTTATTCACTATATTTAGTTATAAATGCAGAAGGTAATAATACATTTTTATTAAAAGGATGAAAGAAAATTTTTTCTGCGATTTTGAGATTTTTGCTTCGTTTTGCAGGAATTAGATATAACGTTTATCATAAAATAAAATTTTTTCCTAGAATGTTTTTCACGTTAGAAATGTAAAATATAAAAAAATTGCATTTAAAAAATATATAATTTATTTAAAATTTTTCTACTCCTCCGCATTTAATTTTTATCATTTTCTCCCTAATATTTTTTTGAAGAATTTTCATAATGAACTTAGCAAAATTTGGAATCCGATTCCGGGTATTTAAATTAGTTTGGTTGAAAAATACATAATTAACATTTGAGTAATTTTTTTATAGTTTATAAAGTTATCTCTAATATGAATTCTTCATCTAATCTTTGAATTTCCCATTCATTTTTCAAATACGCTTATGAATAATTTTGGAAATAATTAGATTTTTCTCCAATATGAATTCTTCATTTAATCTATGTATCTCTTTTTCTAATATTATTATGAAATGAATAGAAGAGGTCTTTAATATCAATTCCTCTAATTCTAAAGTTTTTATCTGATAAAAATATTTACAAACTATAGACAAGCAAAATGCAAAATTTAAAGTTGAAGAAAAAGGTCTTCAAACCACTGAAATAATAACAAGAGATGGTAAAAAAAACCCCATGGAATTTGACAACCATTGCAAGGGCATAATGACGCCTTTTCTTAGATTTCTGTGTTCCCAATGTTTGATTGATTATGTTTACAAAAAAGAGAATAAAGACAAAATTTTTATAGATCTTTGGTATTTCTTTAATTGCAAATTGTGGAGAAAGGCAACATTTTTTTTCGTATATTGGAAAAATATTCTGTTTGGTGTATACAAATAATTGTTTCTCTATGCTCACAGTGTTTTTGATATATTAAATCCGAGCCAACTTCAACGACTAGTTGATTTTTCCATCTTATTAACTGTATAAAAGTTTTCATAGTTCATTTTCGGTAAGTGAAAGCATTAATTGCTTTAAATGACCATGAAATGAATTAGTTGCACAGTAAAAAGTAATTGTTTCTGTATTCGCTCTAAATTTTATGAATCTAATGAAATTCAAGATTTTGGTATTGGCGTTTAACTGTTAAAAATGTGTTAGGCAGAATAATTTTCTAGAAATTTCGAAATTTAATTTATTTTTGCGGATATGTGGGTTACATAACTCTAAATTAAATTGCAGTAACTGCATATTTTAAAACGAATTATAAAACTAATGTTTATCTTTCTTATGTCAAATAGAGGAATGACATAATTTACTGAAAAATTATTTTGCCTTAAGTTGCAATAAAAAATCAAGCCTTTCAAAAGAATACAATAACTCTATCTAAAAAATAAATTTCTTTGAAGTGAAGTGAAAAGTAACTAAAAACATCCCACAAAGCAAAGAAACATTTTGTTACAAAAAAGGAGAGTTTTATATTATAATAATCTAAATAAATGTTTATATTCAGCTGTTTAAAGGAAGAAAAACATTAGATTTAAATATCTGAGGAAACGATAAGATTGGTTTGGCTTTCCAAGCATTTTAGCAAGCATCTTTCCACCAAGAAAGCATTTTTAAAAATTATGCAAAAATTAAAAAAAAAAAATGAAAAATTTAAGGAAAACATAGAACAACTAAACTAATGTGATTTGAAAAATGGTTTTTTTGAATTTTTATGTTATAATATTCTTAGAAGTCATCAATATGATGTGCCAAATTTTTGTTTAATTTTTAATAATTATAAATTTTAAAAAAATGCTCCTTGATGCACATTTTCACTCTTCTCATTAAGTTCTACAGACTCGCTGGCTCATTCTACTGAAGATCAATATACAGCCATCTATACAACATTCTCTTTTATTATGAAACGAAATTTGCTTTTATTTTATCTTAGAATATTAGAAATAAAGCATAAAAATAACATTATTGTTTTGTATTTGAATTTATTGCCTAAAAAATTAAATGCAGCTACACTAAATTCATAATCTTATTTGTCTTGTTTGTGAATGATAGAAATTTGTTAAGAACAATTTTTATAAAGATGAATAATATTTGTCTTATGCACATATCCACAGTTTTATTCGTTCTTGCTAAAGCTTAATTTTTATAAAGATGAATAATGTTTGTCTTATACACATATCCACAGTTTTATTCGTTCTTGCTAAAGCTTAATTTTTATAAAGATGAATAATATTTGTCTTATACACATATTCACAGTTTTATTCGTTCTTGCTAAAGCTTAATATATAGACGCTAATGAAAACAAGAGGGAAATCACAGTTAACTTCCGAAAATTATATGGAATTTCAGATAGTTAAAAACTATCAAAGATTTTAACATTTTCCTGCTCTATCTTCCAAAAATATCATCTCACAAAAATTATTTTTATATCATTTCAAATTTAAAAAAATTACCCTTTAAATAATTTAAATTTAATTGCTGTACAATTTCTTCCATAAATTTAACTAATATTCTAAAATACTTTTTCGTGATTAGCATTAATACTTTTCATTGTTGAAATGGAAATCAAATTGATTTCTTTATTTCACCAAATCGTTTAATTACATCATCCTCTTCTATTGTTTTAGCTTTGGCAACAAAATTTACTTTCTTTAATACATTTATATACATTAGTTCCAAATTTGGTTTTCACTTGCTGGAACTAAGGGCCGCGGTGGTCTGATGGTAAGATCTCGGCTTGTGATCCGTAGGATTTCAGGCTCTAGACCCGATTCCGCCGAAGAACCGTCGTGTAAGGGGGTCTGTTGCACGTTAAATCCGTCATGCCAAACGTACTCCCGCTGGCGTGGTGTGACGTGGAGAGGGGGGTGCCAACTCAGGTGTCGTCCTCGTCATCTGACCGCGGTTCAAAATTACGAGGTCCGTCCCAAAATAGCCCTAGTGTTGCCTTACAACGGGACGTTAATATAACTGAACACTTGGAACTTTTGATATTATACACTTTTTAAAATGTGTCTTTTAACCCAAGTCAATCAAAGGAAGGTATTTTTATTTAATTTGATGAATTTTTGATTCTTTCTGTAATGAGATAATGTGCATTTGCTTTTTTTTGGTTTTTAATTACGTGTTTCCAGCTTCATTTTAATTTTGCACTTATTGCAATCCGGCTTTATATTTTCTTTTAGACAGCTTCATTTACACTTTCAGCGCTACCGACGAGATATCTCGTCTTTCAGATACTTCCAATTACAGGTTTCTGTGAGCTAAAATTTGTCTCTTATGCTAGTTTAAATAGATTGGACTTTCTGATACATATCTATCAACCTATCTAAACTGGCGTAAGAGACAAATTTTAGCCCCCAGAAACCTGTAATTGGAAGTATCTGAAAGACGAGATATCTCGTCGGTAGCGTTGAAAGTGTTAAGCAAAAAATTAAGTAAAAGTTTACTCTTCACAAAATGCATTGCCTGAAGATTTTAGGTAATTAATTATCTTAAAAGATTTTAAAATTTAACAAAAATTGCTTTCTGTTTTTAAAAATTTAGTTTCTATTTCAGCTTATTTCGTTTCGATTTTCGAAACATCACATTATAATTTTATCCTGTACACAAAATGACGAGTAGATCTGTTGCTACTTTCTCATCTGACATTTTTTGTAGCTCAGTTTGGGCAGGCGCAGATATTTATTTCATAGCACTTAATATTTAGTTGCTCTATTTTCGCAAGCAAACGAAGAAAAATGTTAATTAGTTTTATATAAATTTCAGTTTTATAAAGTAAATTTGTTGATGTGACATGAGTGTTTACTTGTTGTTATATATCATTATGCTCTAATCTTGAGTTTGGCTTAAACTAAAAAGGCAAAAGGAAATGTGTATTTATACTTTCTTTTTTCAGTTTGTTTCACAAGTTAGCAATTTTTGTGAAAATTTTATTTTCAAATTCTCAAAACAACAGTATAATTTAAAAATGGCCGTATTCTGGTTATATACTCACCAAAATATTATTCAATAATAAATTAGTATTTATATTTTACTCTTCCAATAATGTATATTACACGTGTGTAATGTAATTCGTAATATATATAACAGTTTTTTAAATTAGGAATTGATTCTATTAACTTATTGATGCACATTCATTACATTGATAATAAATAACATCTCTTAGTCTATTGCTATAATAAATATTTAGAATCTAGGAAAAATCATTGCCGAGATGATTCCAACGGAATCTACGGCAAGAAGATCCACTGTTTGGGTTGTCGCAAGCTGGTGGAACATTGCCGCCTTTTATTATTTTATCATTAATCTCTAAGTGCACTACTTTCTCGAAATAAAGATTATTGTTTCAATGCTTACGAAAGTTTCCTCTTGATTTGAAATTCTGGAGATACAAAGAATATCAACTAAAATAGCAAAATTTTTCTCATTTTTAATTCTTATAGAATCGAATAATGAGAAAACTAAAACTGATTATCAAAAATCGGGAAATTTTCGAAAATTTCTGTAAAAATAAAAGATTTAAATATGTTTAAAATGTCTGTGAAGCAAATTTGAATCAGAGTAATTTAGAAAGAAACCCTTCACGTTTTTCTTTCATTGTAGCAGTCGCTACTGAATATTAATTTCTGACGTTCATTTCATCATTTCACGAGGGTTGTACTACTTATAAAAGTGACACACCTGTCTCAGTGCTTATTTTTTAAAGAATACTAAAACTTTAATTTGGTGTCAAATATTGTATTTCGAAATAAAATAATGTTAAATATCTGTTTTCACTTTGTTTTCGGTATATTTTAATGCGTTGAAAAAGACTAGGAATGATTCTCTAGAAGAGTTAATTCTTAAAAATATACTTAAAAAAATCTGAATTCATTATTTTCCGAAAACATTCGCCTTGAAATTCTTAATTAGAGATCAACAGATGCAGATAGTCCACTTTGTACATAACAGGAAAAATTTGAATTCATTCTTATCCGAAAACATTCGTCTTGAATTTCCTAATTAGAGATCAACAGATGGAGATAGTCCACTCTGCACATAACAAGAAAATCTGGTTTCATTCTTTTCCGAAAACATTTGCCTTGAATTTCCTAATTAGAGATCAACAGATGGAGATAGTCCACTCTGCACATTATAAGAAATAGTCTGAATTCATTCTTTTCCGAAAACATTCGCCTTGAATTTCCTAATTAGCGATTAACAGATGAGATAGTCCACTCTGCACATAACAAGAAATAATCTGAATTCATTCTTTTCCGGAAACATTCGCCTAGAATATCCTAATTAAAGCTCAGCAGATGGAGATAGTTCTCTCTGTACATAACAAGAAAAAACAGGATTGTAATATTTATGATTATGTTGGCGTCTTCGTCTGTAAAATCCCAAAATAACTCTCGTTCTGTTTTAAAACGGGACGTTACTAAAATAAACTAAAGCATATAAAAATGGGCTCATTCGATATAATGTAATGCTTACTTCACAGCCTCCTTCTCCTGGAAGCTGAATAATATAAGAAAGGGAAATATAAAGTAGATTACTTTTATTTGGATTGATATTTTGCAAAAAGTTAATAATTAATTCTTAATTATAAGCACACACACAAAAAAACACACCCCTGATTTCCTGAAAAAAAAAATGCTATTTGGCTGTAAAAATTTATAAAGGAAATTTTGGTGTCAAATCTCAGATTTATAATTAGCGCTCCCAAAATATTTAGGAGAAAAAGAATCAGAACTATTCTAGGTATTTGAACATTTGAACATTGTTTTCAAATGCCTCTTTTTAGCTCCTGGATAATTTAAAGGAATTACCTTTTACAAAATAGACTGTTTAGTTATATTGAAGTCCCGTTTTGATGCAACAACAGGGTTATTTTGGGACGGACCTCGCAATTTTTAACTGCGGTCCAATGACGAGGACGATATCTGAGCTAATGCAAGTTTATATATATAAAAAAGTATGGGCTATTCTGAATTTGTTTGAGTTTTTTTCTCTTTATATTTTTTATAAATGGGAGTATTCTCAGAATTCACTGATCCAAACTTCGATATTTTCGCTATAATATAAAAGAAACAAATTTGTTATTGTGCATTAAAAAGTATTCTTGTAAAGTCCGCTTAGGTAAACAATTTTTTGTAACTGCAGATATTTTCAGGGATTTCTAGGAATTCCTTGGAGTACTTTTATTTCTGGAATATTCAATTCTATTCTAAGAATATTTTTCCGTATAGCGCGATGCTAGTTAAAAAATATCTGAAGAAATTTTTCGATATTTCTTTTTCCTAAAATGTTTTCTTCGCACTACGCTCACTGGCAAAGCTTTATCAGTTTTATTGTATTAAGAGAAGATTTTATTTTTTTTCCAGTTTGCGGAAAGAAAACAATTCTAATTACTTGCGAATTTCGATGGAAGGTTAGCTGTGTTGGAGACCAACGGTTCGAGATCGATAATAGGTCTTCGCTCCGTCCCCGAGGGTTGAAGTCGATCGTCCCTCGACTGTGACGCATGCGCTCTGAGTTTGCTCGTTTTCTCTCTTATTCCTTAGGATAGGCACCACAAGACATGTGTCTCCTAAAAGACTCAGTCCGGGAATCAGCCCGTTTGCAGATAGATGCTTTGTTTTGATGGTCTTGCTCGATGAATTCTTCTTATTAAAGGATCGTTAGGAAGCAACTGATTTTTATAAAAGGCAAAAGTTGCACTAATAAAAATTGATTTCATGTAATGTTATGGGTCAGCATTAAGGAAATAAAAATGAAATTAATTTGGAATTACGTTTTAATTAGCATAATGACCGTAACTCTTGCTGATAGTCAAGGGGTGCGAAGAGTCATGACTAGAGCAATTGGCACAAAATATGGTTCCATAAGAGGCCTATCAGTGCAACTTCCTAACCGTAATGTTGGACCGGTGGAAGTGTTCCTTGGCATTCCCTACGCCCTGCCACCAGTTGGACAGATGCGTTTTATGCCGCCGGCTAACCCCAGTTCGTGGCGAGGGGTCCGAACGGCTGACCGGTACGGGCCAGTGTGCCCCCAGCGATATCCAGACATTAAAAATGAAACGGAGTCCTTACGTCATATGCCAACTGGAAGACTTGAATATCTGAAGAAACTGATTCCGTTTCTTCGCAATGAAAGTGAAGATTGCCTCTACTTGAACGTTTATTGCCCAGGTAAGAAATTACTAATTACTCAGCTGAAAATTTAATAAAAGTAATTGTTTGCATTAAGCAATCGCGAGCTTTTTATAAAAATCTTTGTGATTCACTTATCTAGATATTTTGTGCATTGCTTTCATCAAATATTTTCGTATTTTACTTCAGATTTACTGCCGATAATATATTTTTTATCAACTTTTTTAAAGAAAGCCATGGAAATTTTGAATGAAATTTAAAATATCGATGCACTTTTTTTATTGATTATAAACTAAAATTATTGCGTGAAAGAAAATATTTATTTAAAGAATCTTTTGACATCTAAAATTTGTTGCAATCTCCACTATTAAATTTTAGCTTAGAGAAGTGATGCCTCCTTCAGTTTTCATTAAAACCCACAACGTATAAATTAATATATGTTTGAAAAATTTAACTTTATATTTTTGATGAGTTGTAAATATGAGCAATTTTTTTTCTTCAGAATATTCAGGTATCGCTTAGTAATTGGAATGTTTTCATTGCCGTATAAAAACAGAAAACGAGCAAAAATGCTTACATAGCTGATTGGTGAACTAAAAAAAATTTTTTTGAACCCATTTTATGAAAGGATTGCAATACGATTTACATATTTTTCATAATGCCTCATTTACATATAATTTGGCCCTACTCCAAAAAATCGAAATATATAATATAAAAACAATTGTACAGTAATGTTGACTGACACAGTATTTGAAGTTTTTAACCGAGATTATGTTAAGAGATGAATGGGGAGGGGGCGGGTACTAAATGCTGCAATTTATCAAGTTTCCAAAAAATATCACTTAATCTTGCAACATTTTTGCTATATTTAAAATAAATTGAACTCAATTTATTTAATAATGTTCCTGTTGATTGTATATTGTCTTATAGGAAATAATAATTTTCAGCACATATTCAATATCAACTTTTATACTGCAAAATACTAAAAACTTCTGTATATATTTATCAATCTTCCTGTGATTTCAAGAATAATGGTTTATGAAAAAAATCCATGAAATATCTTTGTTATGCTGCTAAAAGTGATTTAATCAAAATAAGTAGGAAAATGAGTTAATCCCTTTTTTAATGTCATCTTTGACACAAAAAAATAATTTTGAGCCAACAATACATTTATTAGTTTTTCGTTTTCTGGTGGATCTGGTCACTTTTAGGAGTATACTGACGATATGCTTCAAATTTTATTTTGCGCATAACTGAAAAGCACAATTCTAACTAAACCGAAATTCCATTGACTGATTTTTTTTTCCTATTCCCACTCAGTCCCAAGTAAATTATTTTTGAAAAACAGATATTTGTCTTTTTAGGTTTAGATAAAGAAATGAGACTAATTGTCTTGGTCTCCATTCGAAACATTATTTATTAGATCAGTTCTTATCTGCAAATTTTTTTACGCGTCATTGTCAAAAAAACAAAAAAAAAAGAAAAAAAGAACGAATTATATTTAAGATGTCGACGAGAAAAATTATAAAAGTATTATTTAACTGAAAAGCGCGGGAATAGATGTAAAGAACGCCGAAGGCGAGAATCAGACACTATCGTATAATTGAGTTCCAGGCATTTCAAGAATGCTTGGAAAAATGATTACCGCTTCTTTTCCCAATCACAAACTACATTTCTGTTGTGGAGAGCTTATTATATTGGACGAGTTTCATTTAAACTCTATTCCAGGATCGACAAAACTTATCTTTGCAATGCGCGGTGGCCAGTCATTTAAGCATACGCTTTATACTGCTTTGAAAATTAAATTCACTAAACTATCGGAATTCAAGAATTCATGAGTGAAAATTAAATTTCCATGTATTTACGTGTCTTTCAAATATATATTAAAGTACATTTAAAATTGAAAGTGAATCTTGTTTGGTTAAAAAAAATCACTAATCCTACGCATTTCTGGACAAAAAGCTTTTACCTCTTAATTTTGAAAGGAAAGTGAGAAAGGATATTGTCCTCAGTGAAACGGAGGATAATATCCTAAAATATAGAAAAAGTAGAATAAACTTATAAAAGCCAAGCAAGTAATATGTTATAAGAAGAAAAACGAAATTTTTCGTTTGCGAAAGTACATATTAAGAGAAATTCAGTAATTTCATGCTTTCTCTATCTTTGAGAATGACGAATGTATAAATGTTCATATTCAAGATTTTAAAAATCAAGGTTGAATTAAAAAATATTGAAGATTCTTATTAACATATATATTTGAAAAAATTTTACTCTTAATTTTGGAGCTTGCTAGATAAATTTTTTTGGCTAAGAATTTGCAAGGTGTTATCAAATATTTTATTTCAGTTAAAAATGTTTTGAATTAAAGCTTCTATTCATTCATTGAAGTGTTTGTAAGAAATGTGATATGCAGTATATCAAAATTTTGCAGTGTGGATATTATGCATTATGTTTTAAAAATGACCTACAGAGCTTCTCAGTGAATTATCAAAAGAAAAATGCATTTTTCTGAAATTTAATAGAAACAAAGAAACCTCCAAATGTGGTGTATTTAACCACTTATTCCATATTTTTCATTCAGAGAGGTTTTTGATCGAAATATTTATTTTGTCATTTCAAATTGAAAATCCAGTATAAATATAATAAATTTGTTTCACAAATAAGAATTGAATATTTAACTGTCTGTTAAAAAAAGTGTTAACTAGTGAATGGTTTCGATGTGGTGAGATATCAGGTTAATAAAAATTCATTGAGATATCAGGTTAATAAAAATTCAGTGAGATATCAGGTTAATAAAATTTCAGTTTTCCTGTTTTCTTTTAATTGACGTTTTGCAAAAAGCTGCTTAAATCAAACGGCGAACTATATTGGTATTCCTTATGGTTAGAAGTGTATAGGCATCTTTTAAAGTTATAAGTATCATTTATGGTTTCTTATCAGAACTATTGGAAACGATGTTCATTCATCCTACTGCATTAGCATTCAAAATCTTTAGAATGATGTATATGTCACATGTATCGTATCACAAGGGAATATTCTATTTAGAAAATTTTTATCAGTTTGAGACAAGAAGTGACTATTCATAAATGTGTCTTTTTATAAAAATTTTTTTTAACTCATTAACTTATTAAAAGAGCAAGGACCTATTTGTCGTGCAAAAGTAGGAAAAGAAAAAAAAATTGGATTAAAAAAGAAAATTATTAAAGACTGAACTTTCTGAAATGTCAACTTGTTGATAAGTGGCCGTTCAGCGATATCAAATAATTTGATAGAATAAATTAAAACAAATGTCCTTCTAATAACTAGGCAAAAAGAAGGGGTGATTTTTGAAATAAATGATTTTTTTTCCAGACTTGAGAACTAGATGCTCAAAAGATTCGATAAATATTTTATTTAAACGAGCTGAAAAACGAGGCATCCAGACCTTTATGACAATGGATAGAGGAAATGTGGATTGGAATATATTTTCTGGAGTCTTTCTTTTTTTCTTTTTGAGCATGTTTATGCCCAAAAAGACTGGTGACAAGATTTTGTTATTCAATTACGACATGCCACTTTCCCAATGTTAAAACGTCTAAAGAGATATTACCTATTTACTTAGCCATATTCGTCGAATTTGTTATGGGATAAAAATAAAGGGTAAAATGGGACTAAGAGTATTTAAGATTTTTTTTTCAACAGCTATTTCTTATCTCCCGTTAAGGATTATTCTCTCGACAAATGGGTTCCCTTAAAATTATTTTAAATACATTGATTTAACATCTAAAGTATAGATGAGTATCAAATTTGGTACCAAATCCGTCAAAATCTTTACCGTCTATCAGTTTGCATTTTCATGAGCATGCTAACAGTATAACTCAAAAATGCAATGATTTAAATATAGGAAATTTGGTATGTGATTTTGAGACTACAAATGTAGTTCTGTGCCAAATTTTGGTTTTAATCAGCCAGAAAAAAAGGCCAAAGCGCACGTACATTTGTATTAACCGCATACGCATCTATTCAAGATAAATTGTCAAAAATAACACTGTAATAGGCCCTTTCGTAATTGTTCATCAATTGCATACGTTTAAAAATACACGAGTAATTTATTAGAGAGTTTGTGAGAAAGTTTCGGGGAGACCACAAGCTCAGGTTTTTAAATAGTTAACGCATTGCATTCAGTGACGATTGGGGAGTCAAAAACTAACTGTAAAAGGGGTAAGCTGTAACATGTACTTTAAGCAGAGGTTTCAAAAATTTTTAATCAGAATTTTCGCAAAATATGATTCTTCTGATAGGCCCTAATATCAGCACAGTTAGTGCCCAATCAAAACGGATAATGAGAGGTTATGAACATGTGCACCGTTTTTGATAGCTAATGGGAAAATTTCATAAAATTTGATTTAATGCAAGTTAGTTGATCTTCAGAAAAATATTTCTATTTATTTATTCTGCCTATGTATTAAGTTAATTAAAAAAATTTTGTTTTGTCTAATCGCAATATTTTTTTAATAATCAACAAAAATGTCATAGACTATGGGATAGGATCCTGATTTGTGCTTGATTCATGCTGTTCAACTTTCTGATTTAAATATTATAATCGTGCATCCACAAAGTTCTCTCTCTAAGGATTTACCTTAGAAAAAGCATATCAAAGGCTCACTTAATAATGATAAAAAATTTCTCTTCCTAATTGACCCACCTAAAAAAGAAGCAACGGGAAAGACATGTCGAAATAATAAATAAGAAATGAAAGCAAGAAAAAAAAAGTATAAGCGAAAAAGAAAGGTTTAAGGGGAAAAAAATGCCAAAAGAGGAAATATAGAAAAAAAGTATGAAGAGAATTTTGAACGAACATACAGATTCTGAAAAAGGAAAACAGTTTGGCCTTAGCTTGCGGATACGTGGGCAGTAGCTCTGACAAAATATTATTTCATGGTATATTACATCAAAAATCTGTTTTGAAGCAGCATTAGAATTATTTTAAGACGAATCCCTCACTTTTAAAAAACGTTCAGATGACAAGGATATCGCCTGAGCTAATGCCTTCTCTTTACGCTCCCTCCTTCACACCAATGGTAATGCATTTGGCTCCAAAGATTTACTGTACATCGGATCTGTTTATAGGCAGTTCTTTGGCGAAATCCAGTTATGAACAAGGGACACTCCGGGCCCGGACACAAAACATTTAAAACTAACCACCGTGACCTGCAATTTTCATGAAGGAAAATATGTTTAATCTTTATTTGCAAAATGTTAGCATAAAATATATACGAAAGGAAGCAATCTATTGTTTGCCTGCGTCAACTGGAATTATTATGTGATTTTATGTGAATTGGTTAAACATTTTTACTTTTATTTTATTGTAAATCACTTTATAACATTTATTATCACTATAAAAAGCCATAATAATCACCAAATGTTTTTGTGAATTTTATTTAATAAAATAATGGTAAAGAAGAAATAATTTTAAATATTGTTGTTTTTTTGTTTCAATTTGCCACATGTTTTATTTGCCAATAAAATTATCTGTTACAACTTTTTTCACATTCGGAGCTTGTTGTAATAGACGGCAAGTTTGGAGTATAGATTTCTGGTGCAAGACTCAATAAAATCTTTGAAGGTTTTTTAAGAATCTTATGAATAAATAATTAAGCTATAAAAAGTAGTTATAATCAAAGAATCCCAATTACATTAAAAAAAATATAAGTGTTTACCAAAAAATTGTTACAACTAACCCCTCTCTTTCTTTTAATAATCCCAGATTTCGAATAACAAAATATTCAAATAATGAACAATTCAATTTAACAGCTTACTAAAGAAATCTATTAATTTTAGAGCTTATCGTTAGGACATTTGCACTGCTTCCTGTTTGAGAAAAACTATTTATAACTAAAGCCTAATCAAACAGATAATAGGTTGATCGTGTTTATAGTTTGGGCTAATTACCCTAGAATATTATAAGCTGTTTATAAAAGGCGAACGTTGATCTTTCTAAATTTTAATTCTGTCTGCAATGAGTGACGGAATTAATAATTAAAATTCAAGCTGCGTTTATGTCTTAATGAAATTAACTATAGCCAAAGCAAGTGTTTCAAGAACTCAAATATATGCATTCGCGTTGTTTGCACTGTTTCTTGTTTGAGCAAAACTATTTCTAACATAGGTCTAATCAAACAAACTATAGGTTGATCGTGTTTATAGTTTTGGTTAATTACCCTAGAATATTATAAACTGTTTATAAAAGGAGAAAGCTGATTTTTCAAAATTTTACTTCCCTCTGCAACGAGTGACGGAATTAATAATTAAAATTCAAGCTATGTTTATGTCTTAGTAAAATTTACTGCAGCCAAAGCGCGTGTTTAAAGAATTCAAAAATATGTATTCGCAGTAAAAATGTTTATTTGACTGCTGTGGTGTCTTCGTCGGTAGTCGACCTTGAGTACGAGAATGAGACGATGCCTTAATATGCAAGCAATACTCCGACCTAGACAGAGGCCATGCGGAAACTTGATGGGGCCGCCGATCCGCAACTCCACCTAGCACGAAGGAACACACGACATTTGATGACATTGGACATTTGCAAATAACAAAGAACCCTCTAGGAAAAACGCATATTGGTACAAAAAAAGAATAGAAAAAATATATTACATTTTACATTAGATATTAAATTTTGATACATTAAAAATTGACTTTAGTTCTCACCTAAAGTAAAAAGTGGACGTACGATGCCTTAATATGTATCTTGGGTTTCTGTTTTCCAGTTGTATACTAATAGGTTTCCATTACCGAAAACGCGATACACTCCAATCGGATTTATTTTACCGCGTATTTTAGAAATGAAATAGGCTTCCGATAGGAAAGTTTTTCAATTGCACTTTTGAATTATAAATGAAATGTCAAGTTATTTACCTTTTGTTTATATCTCCTGCCATTAAGCCTAAAATAAAAACATAACAATAAGTCAAGTAAATTTTCTTGAAAAAAAAAAGCGAAATGAAACTTCTACAGGGTAATGAGGGCAAGCGAATAAAGTTCTTATCATTCAAAAGAAATTCGGAATCTAGGATTCTAAATATTGTCAATTCAGGAATTTGTATCAAAGCCAAGAATAATTATTTTCTTTCTGAAGGTCAAATCGTAAAATGGACAGACAATATAATCAGAGAAAGACTCATTTTGCTGAACTTGTGCAATATTGATTATATTCAAGTGCGTTGAACAGTGAAGATGAAATTGCCCAAAAATAATACCATACTGCAGATGCGATATAAACGATTACACTTTCTTCAATTTATAGTATAAAGAAAATGAAGAAAACAAAAAAGTAAGGAAAAGTTATGTGAAAGTTTTAAAAATTATGTAAAACACAGAAACCATTAATTAATATAATCTTTTTTTTATTCAAAAACTTAAGCTGGATATTTAAATTTGAATTTTGAATACGAATTGAAAAAATACACCACACATACACACATATATTATACTATTTCTGTTGAAAGAGATAAAAAAGCCGTTAAACTGAAAAATGTGTTTCTTTTTCGCATGATGTGAAAGGAGAAAATAGAGAACTAGTTCAAGTTACATCAATATATTTTTGCTCAAATATATTCTTTTTACTCCTCCATGAAAGACGAGGATGGATTGCGTAGGAATTGTAAATGTATTCCTATGTTGAATGCCTAAAATAGAGGCGGGTATATTTTTTCAAAACAATATTTTTGAAACCCAAATCTTGGACAAAACTTGTATGAAACAATATTTTTGAAAGCCACTGAAGACTGGATATTTGTATAATATTGGTTTATGCCGAATAAATAGGAAACACGAACGATTAAAGATCTCCACATATTACTTGCTGTTTTGCAATCTGGAATGCCAGAACGGGTGCCTCATAGCACAGATTAAATTGAACTGTTGGTTTTAAGCACAATAAATCTATACTTCTTACATTTTTTAAATTCCTTTGTTAGAATATTTAGAGATGGGGTGAGAAATAATAGGAAATCATGTAAACTGAAGTTCAGTTTACAAAAAGATTATGATCGTATAGCAAGCATAAAAAAAACTTGAGTGAGCGATAATGCATTATTGAATTTATTTTTTATTCATTATTGATGAGAGCTGTATAATTTGAAAATATAAATTGGAAAATTTTAAACCTTGGTTATGAATTTGGTATAGAATTACAGTTTTAGAATCTTTGGAGGACAAATTTTTCCTTTTCATCTACAAATACAAGTTTAGTACGATTTCAATTACAAGGAAGATTTTAAAATTATGCCTAAAATTTTATTGCTCTCGAAATTTCGTCTATGAAATTTATTTCATAAATATTTTATTATTTGACTTAGAGAAAAAAATTATAAGCATGTATGTTCGGCATAAATCAATGCTACAAAATTACTCTTTCGAGACTGAAATATATTTATCCAAATCAAGTGTTTTCTTATCTTTATTAGTATGAATACACTATTATTAGTTTTTTTCTGAGTGGCCGCATGTTTAATAATTTATTAATCTATGTAAATTTATTTTGGTCCAAATAACAAAAGAATTATGGATAAGATTAAATAACATGCATTAAAATGAAAAAGTTTCTTTGTCACAAATATTATATGACAAAAAAAAATAAAGGCAAGAAAACAATATATGTGAAAGACAAAAGAGAAACGCCGATTCCTGCCTATACTGTATTCTTTGCAGCTCGTCCAAAGGTGAATATATAATATGAATATATAAATATAGTTGAATATGTAATATATTCATATCTTCCCCTCCTGTCTCTCTACTTTTTTTCCCATGCGCAATAAGTGATTTTAACTAAGCTTTTGAACAGAAAATCCCATTGCACGAGCGTTGACTTATTTTATTTTCCGGTTTCTTTGATGCTGTTTGAAATAATAAAAGATTTTCACGCTTATTATCACTGCAGGATGTGATTCATAAATGATGTGTTAAAAATTTGCTTTAGAAAATAAAATCTTTAATACAGTAATATTGTGAATATAGAAAATCGTCTTTGAAATTCCATACTTTGGCAGCAGATCTGCAACTTTGATTTGAAGAGTTGCCTCTGTAGTTTCCTGTTACATTCATATTTGTTGACAATTACCTTTTATGAATTTCGGGAATAATCACTTTGATCGATATTTCTTCAGGAAAAAGTAATGTCATATCAGAGATGAGTGACGAAAAATTTAGGAGAAAGCATTAATTGGGACATTTTTCTTGCTCGCTTACTTTTGAATGACATTTTGTGAAGTAAATATATTGGTGTTAAGCTATCATAACCTAGACCCTGTCTTCTTTGTACTTATTAGCTTTTCTATTTGATATTCTTAGAGTAAAATTCCTTGTTAGACCCTTGATGAATGTAATAAAAACTTTTTTGACAGCTACAAACTATAATATCAGATCTTACATGCAGAAAAGTATAAGATCCTTGAAATTTGCCTGTTTGATTTTGAAATAATTCTTAATGATGAATATGTTTTAGAAAAATTAGTTTCGATTCAAAATTCTTTCAAGTATATATGTTATGGTCAATGTGAGTAATCGGTTATTATTAATAAAAACCGGTCATTATTAATAATAACCGCTTCTTTTCGTCAAAGTGAGATATATCGCAAATTATTCACTTTAACCGATTATTATTAATAATTCCCAATGAAGTTTGGTCAATGCGATTAATCGGTTTAGGATGGGGATGGGACTTGGGTGTGCCTTTTTGTATATGTTTTTTAAAATTTTCTATGAAGTTTTTCTATAATATTTTTTTCTAACCTCTTTTTCTTTATTTCGGAATTAATTAGTCACGCCGTTTTTTTTGTGTGTGGGGGATAAGTCATTGAACAATCTCAATATTTATCCGTGGAAGGAAAAAAAAAAAAGATATTTTGAAGCATTAAAAAAAAACGGATGGATTTAATGGCGGATTATGGATGGATTTAATGGCGGTACCACGGTCCCTGGATTTTAGATAACTGATATTGTCTAGCTATTGCCAACCACAAAAAAATCCGCGAAAAACTGACATTGATCAAACTTTATTGCTTATTATTAATAATAAACGGTTAATGTGATAAATCATTCAATTTAATCGGCTTATTTGGTTATAATTAATACTGACCGGTTAGTATTAATAATAATCGATTATTAACATTGACCGTAACATATATTTGCAGACGAAAACTTTTTTTCCTGCTATTTGAAAAAAAATTCAAATTGACCGTACATGACATAAAAATTTACCAGACTTTGTTTTAACTCGATACATCCGAGAAATAAATGCAGGGTATAAAATAAAGCATCATGATGATAAACCATTATATCTTTCTTTATTAAATCTTCCTATCTTGATACAGAATCCTGAACATAAAAAATTGCGAACTTCAAGAACAATTTTTCTGTAACTTAAAAAATTGTGCTAGATTTTACTTCAGTTCTTCCAGATAGGCGTGAGATAGGGTTGAAAAGCGAATGCAAAATAGTTCTTTCCACTACGAGGCTGATTGGGCGTTCTACTTGAAGTGGCATAATGAGATCGGATCTATAGAGAACGTGCCCTGAATTCTGAGAGCAAATAAAACTTCAGGAACATAAAAAAAAGAAGTTGAGCATTTTGAACTGAACAGAGAAATTTTAGTGATTTTGAGAATGGAAATGGTTTAGAGACCATCTTCCGTACTGTACTCTTTTCTGGTGGAGCTTTTAAAAATATTCTTTTTCAAAAATTTAAAAAGCAAAAATTTTAGTTACTAGATTTCTTGAATAGGTTAGTTTAGTTATATTAACGTCCCGTTTGAAGCAACACTAGGGCTATTTTGGGACGGACCTCGTAATTTTTAACTGTGGTCAGATGATGAGGAAGACACATGAGCTGGCACCACCTCTCCAAAATTCCGCACCACACCAGTGGGAGAATGTTTGGCCCCGACGAATTTAACGCGCACCAGACCCGCTTACAAGACGGTTCTCCGTTGGAATCGGTCTCGAACCTGCGATCTTGCCACCTGGTTACCGCGGCCCGCTTTTGTGGCAGAATTAGCCTAAAAAAATACACAGCATTATATCATACCTTAATAGAAATCTTTAAGCTGTAGAATGCTCACTGAATATTTAAAGAGTAATCAATAAATATAAAAAAATATTTCAAAATTTTTTAAGACTAAATATAGTATAAAATCAAAGTGAGCCTCCAGTTTAATACAAGATGAACTCGGCTAAAACAGCCCGATTGTATGGACATGTTTTAAGAACAAAACTATTGATTAAGAAATTCATATAAGAAAAGTCAAGAGTTATATAAATGAATAATGTTTCAGAATAGATCACTATTTAGTTCATATCTTTTATGAAATTTGTAACTTAAGACTTGAAGTAGACGAGTTTATTATTGAAGCTAAAACCCATTTGAAGAATAGGCTTTGAAGCTACCATAAATGCCGTTAAGTCAAAAGTTTCTAATCTGGCAAAATAGGAGATGAAAAAGGAAGAATCCTAGTTTATTATGCTGTGATTGACGTTGCGATAATGAAATGTTCAGTAAAAGCTAATATTTTTCAGAAGAACATGCAAATTAGCTATTAACAAGAAGATCTCTATGATGACACGCTACTCGTGCCCTTAAATCCCTAAACATTTTCAAGTCTTAAGCTGACACCCTTTTAAATAATAAAAATAGAGATTTGAGCCATTAGTTGCAAAGAAGTTCGCAGTGAAGAATATATCTAAATAAGCACACAGATATGCTTTTATACATAAATGCAATAGTCTTTAAAAATCTTAATTAAGCTGTTGTTTGAGGGTTTACTGGAGGAAAAATAACAAGAGATTATGATGGCCAAACAATTTGTTTGGCTATTATAAGCAACAGTTACGATTCTTTCCATAGTCTTCATGTTCTCTTTCTTTTATCTTTTTTAAAACTAAAACTCAACAGAATTTCTTTGGAAAAATCTTTATAAATGGCATTTGAAAGTTGAAAGTCTCGTGATTTCCGGCTCTTTCACGTAAATGACACTTTTCCCTTTATTGTCTGAAATGAATAATTTTCTAGTGAAATAAATGAAAAACATTTGTTGATCTCAAAAATGTCTGAGTATCTAATACGTGTTACTCTTCAAACACATTTTTAGAAAAAAATTATTTTAAATATTTTAAATGAGTGATTGATCTGCTTGCATATATAAGATCTAGATACCTCAAATTTTTCTTTTGAAATATTAAATCTGAACGGTAAAAGATTTTTTTGAGACAAATGTACTGGAGCTATAGCACTAAAATATTGAAGTAATGACAAGTACATAATTCTATAACTTTTTTGTATTTTGAAGATATTTTCAATAATTCTTTTATACATATTCTGATTAATAAAAAAATGAAAATGTCAATTCATTATAGTACTTATAAATTGTTTCTATGACTATTTTAATATTACAATCTCGAATTTCTTCTCTGACAGCCACCCATAATGGACGTGTTTTTTTAAAACTGACACTTGAGCAATGGTACTGATTATTTTAATCCTACTGTATCTACCGAGTTTTTATTATCCTAACAGAGTTTGTACAAAGTACCAAATGTGGATCTGATTATTAATTCAGAGAATTTTACGAACCACTTCATTGAAGCAGACGTAGCTCTTTTAAATCTCAAAGCTCAGTATGTGAAGAGGTTCTTTTCAATTTTAATTTTTCAGCATCCCAGGCAATATGATGAAAATAATAGATCTTATCTTGTTTGTAGAGATACACGATCTTTTAAATAATTCATTGACTTCCTAATTTTACTTCCTAACTAAATTCAATGGATTTTGTGCTATATTATTATATTTCATTATTTTTATGATTTGAATAACTACATTTATTTCCTTTAGTTTATGAGCGATTCCTTCATTTTTTAGAAGAGGGATATTTAACGATTCTTAAAATAGAAAAAAATATTGTATTGATCACTGATTCATTTAATTCTAATATTTTTTGAAAAATTAGTATTATGTTCACAGTCGCTACATTATGTGGATTCTAAATTTTTCGTAATATGTTTTCCTGACTTTAAAATGACTTATATGCCATAGTATTCAGTATAATTTATGTCGTTAATTTTGAACTTAAAAAAATCTGGAAACTGTTTTAATCCTTACTAAATTAAAGTATATAGTGAATGTTTTTTCACAACTAGCAGTTTCTCAATTATAAATTCTTAGTGCAGGTTGAACGGCTAATAAGGAACTCTGAGTTCGTCATTCGTATCCCATTGAAAGACTAAAAGTTGCAGTCAAAAATTATTTGCAATAACTATGAAGTCCATAACTGAAGAAAAATGAGAGCATCCCCTATGCATTCTTCAGAAATTCGAAGAACATATTTTTTTTTATTTTTCAGTGATTGATTTTGTGGTAAGCTAAGCCATTTTCTCCGCATCAGAATTTAATTATTTAATAGATCAGGCCAATTATTAGCCTGAACATTGTCTTAAATGATGATAAATGAAAATTTTCTTCTGAACAAGCAGTTAGCTAATCAATCAACGACGAACGCATTTAACAGGCAAATAGAAACATGTTCGGACATTAATTTACTTCACTTGTCTTTTCCACTACCTTAAGAACGGAGGAAATTTTTCGCGGAGACAGAATTCATCCATCTTGCTCATCCATTTTTGGATTTTTCATTCATTCTGATATTTTCTCAAATATTTTAAGAGGTATGGAAGGGACTTTATTTTCAGCTGATTTATATTTATTACTTAACTAGTTCTCTTATCTATATTTATAGAAAAAGTGGAGGTTTAACTATTGTTTCGTACTTTTTATTTTCAAATTATGTGCTTGATATTCCATTTTGAGCTTAAAACGCATGCTTTAGTACTGGAATATTTTAAAAGACTAAATGACTGCCTGACCTTTGTCTTCTCATTATTTAATAGTTTAAACTTTATAACTTTTCGGTAAACTGATTGATATGGAACAAATTTATCAATATCTATACGTTTAAACATTGTATGTAAGAACAAAAAAATTTCAGCATATTGAAAAGAAAGGTATGCGTTCACAGAAGGAATAATTGAAAAATTCTTGAAAAAGGAAGAAATGAGTTCACTAAAAAAAACTGCATTGAAATCTTGCCAATAAATATTTCAAGTCTTCTATAAGCTGGATGTTCTAAAATAGTGACAATCGCCTTATTAATGGACATAATGATTCAGAAATATTAGTATTTTTGAAAATATATTTTTTGTCTGTTCTAGAATTTGTATGGATGACACAGATAAAATAACTAGCTATTCATTGAAGCACTTTAACTTTAAATTATATTGACTAATTTTTAGTTTTATATCCTAGTAATTGATGCTATTTTGTACTATATGTTTGAACTGTAGGAAAATGTGAAATGACTTTTAGTAAGAAATCTCGATAGTTATATTTTTATTGAAAGGACAAAAATATAAAATGAATGACGACTCTTGTAAAAAAAACACATAAAGTTATTAATTTTCTTATAGAAAGTGGAGTAAACGTACAAGCATTTTCATGTGGCTTTTTTAACTCTTCACTTATGACACAATCTAGAGTGCTCTCCCAAATATTATACTCATTTTATTCATACCCAAATATTCATTTCAGTATCAGTATAAGACTGCAATTTTGAGGTAATATTTGAAGTCGATTGGACCAAGGGATTTAGGCAAATGAGAAAAGTTGGCATCCTATTCTGGGGACAGATTAAATACTTACTGACATGAGATGTTACAAAAATTAGGCATTTTTTCAGCATTTGTTATAAGATTCTTAGTTTAAGCTTTCTGCCCTTTCTTGATTTTTTCTATGAACGTTTGAAATCTGAAAGGTTTTGCGAAATAGAAATTATTACTCACTACTCAACACCGGAAGTAAAAGAAATCTTTATGAAAAGATAAGGGTTAAATATAGTTTTATAATCAATTCAGAAGTTTAGGAGCAAGTTTCGGAACGATTACTTAATTTTTTAAATAGAGTAAAAATAAAAGAATAAGGTATTTGAGTCCTTTTTATTTCCGAGGATTGTTAAATGCAACTGCGTGACTGAGTTCAGGAGTGTGTGTACGAACTTATTTGCATGAAATCTCATTTTTTATGCTATTTAGTAATTATCCTTCCAAATTTCCTTAATAAACACAAGCAATTGAAGGAATTGTGTGGCCCTATATAGTTATCCACATTTTCATTTAGAGTTTTCAAGATCAAGTTTTGCTCGATGAACACAAGTGAAACCCCATAGTAAGAATGTTTGAATGATCAAAATGCTGGCACTTAAAACATTGATACGGATTTGTAATATAAATCTTCAAGATCCATTTCAAGTGCCCCACTTCATATAATCCTGATTTGTTTGGTGAATAAAAAGTGAGAATGTCATGTTTTGTGCCAAAAAATTATCTATCCTTTCGAGCTCTATTCTGTGAGCATGAGTTGCTGTAAGACTTTTCGTGAATTTTCTAAGTAATATCATATACTGATATAATTAACATTTTTCCTTACGAAATAACTCATTTGGAAAAATGCAGGTTTAAATGCACATTAATTGTTAGAGAAATGGAATTAATGTTTTATTCATTAATTGGTGAGTTTGCATTTGTGAAATGATATTGATAAGCAAGTCCCCAGAAATACTCCAATAACATTGATATATCCTTTTCCATTAAAAAGAAAGAAACAGTGTGAAACAACTTGTGGATTTAAGATGTTATTTAAAAGTATCACACAAAAGTACCAAAGTGTTTTTCGGTTGCAAAGTTATGTTGAAGTTGACTCCCTCTTTAAGAATTTTTTTTCCTTGCACTTGTTCAAATTTATACCAACGACATTGCCTACAATAGAAATGAACAAGAGAAGTCAGCTATTTCTCTGAGTTGCCAGCCTTGGCACATACATTAAGGACAGTCGAGATCTACGCCCCAGAAACGCTAATAACTTTTACTCCAAGCTTCATGGAATGATTCTTTCACTTGATCCCTAGCAGATTAACCACTTAGGTGGTTAGCTACCACCCGCGTTGATAGACAGGGGACCATTGTGCGTCAGCTATCTAAAAGGGTTGCCACATACGGCCAATAAGCGACTTCTTAAGCTGTTCAGGAAACGTAAGAAGCAAACAGAAAGGCAAAAACTTCTCATGGAGCAATTAAATAAAAAACAGAAGCTAGAGGAGATCATAAAATAAAAAGAAGACCGAATCCCTGGATAGCCAGGTATGGAGACACTGAATTCCGTCCTCAACTAAAGAAGTTAAAATCTTATAGAGGAAAGAAGGAAATTGCTCCAAGATGTTGGGGGTATTTCTTCAATCTATGAAATGTTTTTTTTAAACGGAGGCATTTAGAAGTATTCACGAGAAAAAATTCTTCTAGGGAATAGCATGCAATTATTTTGGCATTGTACTTTGTCTCAAACCTTATTCTTTTACCTTTTACTATCTTGATTTTATATCATTTCAAAAGTATTTTTAATTTTTGAAGAAATAAAGTTTTTTAAACAAATGCAACATATTGAGGATTCAGCGGCAATTTTAGAGTGCATAAAATTTAGGCTCATTTTGTAAAAACAGTCGTTTATTTTAATGACCGCTAAGATTTTTGAGACATACTATTATTCTATATTATTCTTGTAATTACTGTAGAAGTCTTTCAAAATGAAACTGCTCTTTTAAAGCTTAAAATAAACATTTAATTATATCTCTAGTGCTCTAATTTTAACATCAGAAGTAAACAAAACTAATTATTTTAAAAGCCTTTGTTATTTTCAAGAAAATCCAAGTAATTCTCTATAATCTCATTAATTAAAATTTCCGATCGTGAAATTTTTGGAAATAATTTATTATTCCTTAATGGAATATTTGCAGAAATAGAAAGAGAGCATGTATTTGAGAAACTCTTTGATTGAATTATTTTCTTCTAAAGATAGCAGTCATTATAAATTTTCTTATCGATGCTATTAAAGAAATGAGACAAATTTAATAGAATTCGTAAGTCTTGTGAAAATTGAAGCAAGAACTAATGACTTCAAAATAATGAAAAATTTCTAAATATCGCATTGTCAAAAATATACGATGAATGTTAAGGAGGAAAGTTGAATTAAAAATAAGATACTTGGATATCATTTAAAAAGTCATTTGGATATCATTTGAAATTTGAAACCATGCCTGATATTTTTTGGTATCACAATGTTAGAATAATAATGGAGAAATGTTCTATTCATTTGAACTTTTTAAAAGGAACAGTTCTGAGTTCAGTCGTATAACTCTTGCCATGAATAAAAACTTCTTGTTAAAAGGAAACAGCAGACTACCAACATATGATACATATTCAGTGAAATGTAAATGCAATTAATTCTCGTTTTGGTATCTAATTTAGTCACTTTTATTTTTTAAAGCCGTCTTCTGGTTAATTCTTACATGAATAATGACAAGGAAAAGTAAATTCAATTTTTAAAAATGGATATTATTTTTGTTTTAATTTATATGAATTGGTGAATATGATGTATTTGAATTATACATCATATTCTTCATTTAATATTATTTAAATTTTATACACACACACACACACACGCACACAAAATATATTCTACAAGTTTTTAGAAGAATTTTAAAAAAGCAATAAATTATATCATATTTTTCATTTTATGCAAAACATTTTGCGCTGGTGTCAAAGCATTTGACCGCGGCATATTTTATGAGTAACAGGCCCGTTACAATACGGGTTCTGCAGGGAGCTCGGGTGTCGAACCTCAAGCTTTCCAACCCTGAATTCGAACTCCAGGTCACCTCGGGTGTCGAACCCCAGGTCAATGTATCCTATTTGTCATGTTTTAATTTGCTGAATTAAACTACAGTTTGCTATTAAACTATCCGGATCGCGACTATCCGGCTTCTGTATTATCCGGCCTAATTTTTTAAAACTAAAAACTGTGAATTTTGATTCTTATTTTAGGGTTACCTTTTCAAATTTGTGTATCATTTATCAGTGAAAAATAAAATCTGTTTGAGTCGATTTTCTTACGAATTAGGCCTACAATTTACGTTAATGTTTTCTTTATGTTTCCTGCATTTAAATTAGGCATTACAGAATTTATGTTAAAATGTGAACAGTTTATATCTTTTAACTTACTTTTTCTCTAATAAATTCTTGAAATATGTAATGCAATATATAAACTATCAGTAAAGAGCCTCCTATTTTAACTCGACGCATTATGGCAACGACTCTATGATTCACCAAACCTCTGCCAAGTTCACATTCTACGTGGCTTGAGATAAATGGAGGATTTAGAACTCAATAAGAAGTGAGAAAATACATAATATAACAGTTAACTTTGTATTCTGGTAATGGGAGGGGGGCAAAAAAAAGATGAGTTTATACAACTCCAGCCTATCCGGTCTTTTTGTTATCCGGTCTGTCCTTCCGTCACATTAGGTCGGATACTCGGGAGTATATTGAATTTCATATCCTATCATCTTTTCCTTTAAACATTTGGTATATTGAGCTTTTATTTTTCTCGATCATTGAAGAGCGTTTCACAATGTTTATTAACATAGAAAAATAAGAGCTTGATTGAATACTGTTAAGTAGTATCTCCTGCCACTCATGAAATTGACATACAAACGGAGAGTGTAGCAGATATAAGACATATTAATATTCTTAATTCTGAGAACCTTTTATCATTCATTGAATATATTATCAACAATGCTTAAAAATGTATGCAAGGTAAGAAAAGATTAACCAAATGTTAAAAGAAAAGAAATTATTAGAATTCTTAAGCATTACTCAAATTTGCTACGTTGAGAAGAAAGCGTTTTAAGATATTCAAAAGTTTAGCCATCATTTGGAAAACAAAATTACGCAGAAAAGCAATTTAAGCAATTTAAATTCATATATTCAAAAGAACAAATGTTTCAGACGTTTTGTTGAAGAAAATTAACTATTGTTTACACTAAAGGGAATAAATTTCTGGAAGGCGAAATAGACTGAATCGTTTAGAAACACATATTTCCCCCCATTTCGTTTTTGTTCAATTTTAGTATATAATATGCTCCTTCGTAGAGTGCAAACATTTTCCTAATGTGTTTACTCTCTCACCACGACAAGAAAAAAAAATCTGTTAGAATTCAAGTGGCTTAAAAATGTAAAAAGGTTTCAGTAAGTATGCTCAATTCGAGTATCAAAAATTATCATGTCTAAAAGATTAATACAATAACATATTTTTCAAAAATTAGTCTTTAATATTTCATTTAAATGAAGATTGAAAATACAAGCATATAATGAAAGCTTTCTTTAAGAAATACTAAGAAAGTAATTTTGTGTTTTAGGGAAATTAGCTATAACAGTTTTATTTTTTTAATTTTTATCTGAAGGTGGACAAAGGAAGGAATCTTCTATTTCATTTAAAATAAGAAAACTTAGTACTATAGAAGGAAAGGCAAGGTGCTTCAAACGTATGCAGTATAGTATAATAAATTTTGAGGGAATTTTATCTTTATGCATTATAAAATTCTTTTAAGCCACAGTCTAGAGAAAACTAAGAAAAAGTAATTAAAATACAAATTTCTGCTATTATTGGCATTTCACATATTAATAAATGGTGTTTTTAATTGTAATCTCACTGATAAAAAATGCTTCTAAAATAGAAAGCTTACTTCTTCTGGCAGTGGTTGAGGCTGAATTGTGAATGGAGAATCATGTGTAATCATTATAATTAATCATGTGGCGTTTTTCATTTATATCGAATTTGTCTTAAAAATGGATTTCTACGGCGAAAACGTTAAGCAGTACTTACATATAATATAACTTCAAAGTAAAAAAAAAAATCTCATTGTCCCCCTTTAAAATTTTTTTCTTTATTTTATTTGTTCGAAGCAAAGCTTCTGTTTAATGGCATGTGTATAGAAAAGCAAAAATTAAAAACCAATCACAGAAAGACAGCAAGAGTGAAAGCTGTATTTTCTACAGGCACGTTCAACTTAAGCACTTTCATTTTTCCCCTTCTGAATTTTTGTCCTTGTTTTGCATTTTTAAATTTATTTTCATTATATAAAACCCTTATGCTTTGATATTCATAGTATTCCCAGTTTAAAGATTACTATCCAGTTTTGCTTTTAATTTGCTATGAATTATTCATTTTTTTGTTATTGATCGAATATCAGATTCTCGAGAATTTTAGAAACGGTTTCACCATTTCTTGTTCAGAAAGAAATATCAGTACGTTTGAAAAAGTTAATTGGATTCGTAAATTTCATTCAAGGGACTTACTTGTCTAAGTAAATACTCACAAGTAACCTTAACAATTATTGATGCTGGAAATCTCCAAAATTGACAGAATTCATAAAGGCAGTATATATAAAACTACTTGTAAAATTTTCCTTTCGGAATCCTTTAGGATGTATCAAATGCCAAAATTTTAGCCATTTAAGGATTAATTGCCCCAGATTCTTGCATCCATTTTGGAATGGCTGACTGTGAGAGCATTGAGAGTGCATGAGAAAAATGTGTGAATTGTTGTAAAGGTGAATTTTAATAAATGGAGTCCAGAGAAAGACGCAATCGCAGCTAAAGTGAAAAATGAATATACTTTTTCCCTGAAAATAGTTGTCTGGTCACAATCCTAAACGCCTTTGGTTGGAAAATATAGATTGATATCACTGCATCAAATAAAACTCATGAAAACAGAATCTCGTTTTTTCAATGCAAGAACACAATTCGCCCCAATCGAAGAAAATGATGTCCGTATCATCGATGAGAATAGCATAGAAAAGCCTGTTTTTTCAGAGATTTAAAATTTCGGAAATCTGTTGCGCTTAGTATGGATAAAACGTTCTTCTCCACTTGAAATTCACCAACCTTGTTTGAAAATCCATTAACATATTCTGAGCTTTTAAAAATCCATTTGATTTTTTTTATATGTGAAGTTTATCCAAAGACAAACAAATAGTTTTGAGCTACTTTCAAGACAGGGACTAAACTATTCCGGGAAATAACAGATAGATGTCTCTTAGTGGGTGTGAAGGTATTAAAGAAAATCAATAACGCCTGCCTTGTGCGAAGTGCACTTGCTGTATGATTTTTGGGTGAACATAATGTGTGAAAAATTGACGTGTGCTGCCAAATTTGTGATGTGTTCTGAGAAAAAATGATGAGAGTATTTGGAAATGGATGTTACAGTTTAATGAAGGGTATCATAATATTCTTGAAGAGGATCGCAGTGAGTGGTCATCTGTTGCGACGAACAAATAGGTCCATGCTGTGGAAAAAAAATGAAAAAAAAAAAAACCCGACGAACTGGGCGTTTTCTTTAAATCACTCGATCATTTTTTATAAAATTGTATCGGAGTTACATTGAATTGTAGTCGTCACGCAAATTCTGTACTTTTTGGACCCCATGTTCATTTACAAACAAAAAATGAAATGGGAATTTTATTACATTTGAGAGCAATAATGACTCTGTGGGTGAGAGTTGATGGAGATAACGTATAATGAATCCAGAAGCAATAATGCATGTAATGCATTCATTCTTGTCGCAGAAGGCCTGGTTATCATGACAATCAGCATCATTCTTCGATACGAGAATACAAAATATAATACTGAGCACGAGTGGCATTCATAGTGCAAGACATCAGTTTCATTAATCAATAAAGTTTTTAGCTATATTACATTTTATTTTCTTTAAATTGACCAACTGGACTTACCATCTGGATATTTTAAATATGACGTCTGTAGAATAAAATAAATACAAATCCAAAAATTTTGATTGCCCTCCAAGATACCTAAAAGAAAATACAAAAACCCAACGTGGTTTATCCTTTCCTGAAATTAAAAATAAACTATATTAGTTCAACACATCTTATTTAAAATTAATAAAAAGCTCTGCCAAAATTTGAATGTTTATATTCTAATCTTGACAAAATAACGGAACGTTGGTTGACTATTGAAAATGTAATGTTTCTTTGTAAGCACATTAAATTTATTTCTTTAAAGTTTCTTTATTTCGCTAAATGCTTTTTGTAGTTTTCGCTGGATGAAAATTTTTAAACAATCTATTTCGCGGATTTCATGATTCACCGAGTACTAGTTGACCCGTGAAATTATTCATGATTTTTCCCTATTAACTATTTTTTCAGCAGTTCGATCTGCAGAGTATAATTAGATCCAATTTGGTATATTTATTTCTAACTGCTTGTTTTGCAGATGCCAATGTTCACATATTCTATTTCTTTCATTGTTATCAGAAATTAAGAAAGCATATTTTCTTAAGAAGCCCAAAATTAAAATGCGGGCATTTTAAAGAAAAAAAAATATTTTAGTATTAAGTAGGATGAAATTAAATTTGGCTTGTTCTCATAATTTTTTCACAAAAACTCATTAGAATTCAAAAAACTATGATCAACGGTATGAACAGAAGAAACTATCTTTTTAACTCTGAGATATATTAGGTTTTAGTAAATTTTTTCTTTCTCACGTATTGTATTGACTTCATGGAGGTTAACAAAGAAATAGATTAAACACTTCCAAATTTTAAAATAACAAAAAGATGAAAGATAAAATTTTGTTTTTAAGATCTATACATACAGGCATCAGTTTCCGTCGTTTAAAATTTCAAATAATTTCTATCCGCGTAAATGTGAAGAAAATAATGAAAACGAGATAATAAATGAAAATAAAGGCTGAATAGAGTTTTTTCAATGAGGTCATCTTTTTATTCTTTTAAAATAACAGTTTTGGATTCTTATTCATCATTGCTTCTTTTTTTATAATTAGTATTCTTATGACAACGTATGAATAAAGTATGAAGAAAATTTATCCATTATTATTGTTGATTTCCCCATTGTTTATCTGAAAGACTCATTTAGCGTAAATAATGTATAAATCATTTGGAGAAGGATTTAGAAATATTCAGTTCACAATGGAGATGCTTCGAAATGCCGGATTCTAGAGAAGTGAAATGTTTTGAAAGGTAATTTGATAAATATTAAATATGTGAAGAAATTCCATTTTCAACTGTAAACATTTGAAAGCGGAAAGATCGCATTTTTGAACAATTCAACGAGTGCAAAATATTACATTCATTTTGTTTCGAAGAAAAGACATAATTCGCAAATTTCTTAATGCATCATTGGACGGATAAAAGTCTGGGCAATAATTTAATCAAGTTCAAATCTTGAATGGTTCTGTAAATATTTACAGTTGAAACAGAAAGACAGTAATAAAATGATTTCTCAGTTCGAAGCAGATAATTTTTGACATATATCGATTGAATGTACATTTAAAATTTGCTTCTGTTATTCTGTTAAAGTCTTCAATGTAAGTACAATCTGTTGATATTTAACATTTTTTCAATGTTAATATTTTATGCAGTGAATCATTGGAATGCATGTATTCAATTGCCAGATTGCCTAACGTTCATCAAAAATCCTTAAAAACTGTTTATTTTTACTAGTCCTTATATATTGGCATTAAAGGTACTCTTTTTTTTGTGTAGGTTCCTATTTAAAAAAAAACATTTCACCACACTAAATCTGCCCGATTATATGATTATTTTTTTTGCATTGTCTGATATTTCAATGCATAACGCATCTCAATTAATTCAGTGGTCAGTGGAAAAGGTTTTATCTCAATTTAGAGAAATACTGATAGTACGGGGAAAATAGAACTCTTTTATTTATTTCACTCTTCTTTTTCAACTTTTTTCTTATTTACAAAGGGGGAAAATAATTTCTTTTCAGGGATAATTTTATGTATTAATGTAAAACCATATGACTTAGTTTTAGCAGTAAGTTAACTCAACGTTACTTCTCTGCACACGACTTTTTTAGTTTGTAGAGCATTTGCTAATTCTATTTCCATACCATTTAGAGAATCGCCGTTAATAAATTTTTTGTGTATTTTTATTTCAAGCTATTTTTGTGCAAAACTTCAGAAATATTTAACAATATACTGAAAAATGTGTATTTAAATCACTGTGGAATTTCAAATGTGAATACACTGAATGATTCAAGGCTTCTAAAAATAAAAGTAAAGCAAAATGTTCATAGTGCTCCAAATTACTAGTAGGTCATTAGTTACACTTGCCAAAACACACCAGAACTAAATTAATGCCAACAAAATTCTTTTTTTACTTACTTATGCATGAAGTTTTTAAAGAAAATAAACTATAATCACCAAAAAATTCGCGTTCGAACTTTTGTGCACTCTTCACTATTTAAACCTCAGAAAAACACATTTTTGGAATCATGTCTCTCTGTAAGCACGATAACTCAAATACGCTTTTAAATAAAATTTCTTAGTAAAGCATTTGGAGATTTCTATCAAATTTTGAACAAAATCCTTTTCTAAAACATTTTTTGTCTGTTTGTCCCCGTGCAAGTGAACACAATAATTTAAAAACTCATAGAACTACATCGATAGACTTTGGAACACATCTAAATAACATCTAAAATATAGATCCATAATCACATTTTGAACCAGATCCATCAGCATGTCGAGAAATTGTTGATCTAAATATTCAAATGAATGTAAGCACTATGACAACAACAACAACAACAAAAAAGCCCAAAATGCTCATGTGTAGGAGTTCTAAAAATAAAAATCTACTTTTCATGGCCTTGTCCAAGGTTCCTAATTCTTAGGCGGAGGGAAAAGTGGTAACACTTTTTTGAGGGAGCATGCAATGAAGTCTTGGGGAGTCATTTTCCAATGGTTTTACATGTGTTACTGAGCTTGTTAAGCTATTTCTTCAAATGAATCAGAGTGATGTTCCACTTTTGCTTTTTTATTTTTTTCATATACATAAGTTAGTAAAATTGCTATTGTATTTTTTTTAGTTTTGAAAGAACATTTTTCAGTTGAAATTTTTTTTCCAAATAAAATTGCTAGTGCCAGTTTTATGTTTCTTGTAATGCATCATATTCTGCATTTGGCAAAATGAGTGCAGGTATAAGTGAGAACAAATGATTGCAAGTCTTGCAAATTATTTGACAAAAGAAATATTCCATAAAGTTATGCGCTTTTCAAGCATTATTGCTAGTAGCTTGTTTTAAAAACGTTGGATTGCAAAATAAACAAGATTTTCGTTAAATTATGCATTGGTAAGAAATGCTATTTTGGCAGAGAACAAATAAGTGTGAAAAAAAGCAACTTACTCTGTGTTGTCCTCTCATCAGAGAGGATAAAAGTATAAAAATGCTATTCTCATGTAGTTTATAGATTTCTTGGACAAATCATCGTTACTCGATTTCGAGAATTTTAATGTGAGGAAAATGAAATTAGATGAGTCTTTTTAACCTTCATTTGAAGACCATCAATTAAAAAAACGGTGTAGAATTTTGAAAATTATTTTCATTCTTTCTCATGAGCAAACATCTGTTGAAAGAGCATGCAGCATTAATAAAAAAAATGAAGTGGGATATTTGAATGAAAAATGTCATATATTTCATAGCATGTAGTCTAGAACCACTTTCAGCAGTATGATAGAATCTGTTCAGTAAACATTGCTACATAAGATTTTACAAACGAAATTTATTTAATACACTTTAAATAACATATTTTCAATGTTCATGAAAAATAATCAGTAATTACTGATGATATTTTATGTTTATAATTTTATATAACTGGGCACTTAGCTTATTTGAACAAACTCATAGCTCTGTAATCAAGTATTCTAAGTTAAGGTTGGTTCTTATTTTTTTTCCTCTAAAGGTGCTTAAAAAGTACTTATAAAGTCTATTAATGTTATTGGAAAGGATTTAAGAGATGAATTACTTATTAGTTGGACACTATTTCAAACCCTTCATCGTCCTTTTCACTTCCTTATTTTGAGCATCTGTTAGGGTTGTACTGTACTTCAGGTTCTAATTTGATACTTGGAAAACTTCGTGGAACACTGATATATCCACCAAAATAACTTATTGTTAATGCTGAACTTAAATTTCTAACAAGCAAAAATAAAATTACAATGATTCCCGTAAGATATTGCTCCCCTCTCTCTATCCCGAAAAACCAAGTATACCTATCACTCTTTGAAAAGTAGTTGAAATTTCGTTAATTATGAGATAAAAAATGAATAATTTTTAAAGAACTTTTTTAGAACTATCTTCATTATGGTACTTATGGAAATGAAAATTTGTGTATGTAGGTTTATCACAGTATTATTTTTTAATTATATCAGGAAGTTCTTCTACAAAAGTTTTCTGGGATTCTAAAATGGAATGCCTGCCATCTTTACTAAACCATAAACCACATATTGTGACAGAAAATAATAATAAAATAAAGATATTAATGCTTTTTTTCTATACATATACCTCTTTTTATCTGTTCTTTTTCATCTAAATGTTTCTATTTTCATTTCAATAGAAATATTTAGATCAAAAATAACAGAATGAAGTGCAAATAAAAATTTAAACAAAGTTGATTACTGAATGCAACGGAAAAATGTTTCATGTTCGATGCTTCAACATTGTTGTTCCAAATTATTAGTTTGGTTTTGGTTTTAGCTTTAATTATATTAACGTCCCGTTTAAAAACAACACTAGGGCTATTTTGGGACTGACCTCGTAATTTAAACCGTAGTCAGATGACGAGGATGATATCCAAAATTCCACACCTCACCAGCGGGAGAACGTTTGGCCATGACGGATTTAACGTGCATTTTTATGATAGGAAACGAATTTTAATTATTTATATCTCAAATATATTAATTTTATTATTAATTCAACTTGATTCATTAGAAAAGTTTCAAATAACTCAAACTTTATCACAGAATTCTTCAGAACAGAGACGTTTTTATATACCTTAGACATTACTTTCAGTGTTTAATTATGCTATCACCCAGTTTTTGAGAAGTTATATTGATTCAGTTTTGGTCGTCACTCAAAACTGATTTTAATTTTTTCGCTTTTCCAAATGCAATTTCTGATACAAATAGACTATAAATTTTTAATGCTATTAATGTCTGGCAATAGCGAAGATCAACAGAAATGTCTGAATTTGTGGGAATTACTTTTAACTTGATTGTTTCACATACCAAAAAGAATTACCTACTAAATTATTATGTTGAAATTTTTTAACATTTACTGAAATAAAAATGAACCCAATTCTGGCTAATTTAAAAGTAACCCTTGCCTTCAGTCATCAGAAAAATGGTGAACAATTAAAATCTGCTCTTTAAAATAATAGTCTTTTAAAAGTAATAGTCATATTTTAAGAAATAACTAAAATTTATAGGTATTTATAGAAAATGAAATAAGATATTAGAAAATCATAAAAAGGCAAATTATGAAGTTTTTAAAACTTTATAAAAAAGGTGAAATTTCAACAATTCATTATAATAATTATGAACAAAACTGCATATAGATGAGGTATATTTTGCTGAATGCTATTACCAAAGATATCCATATTTTACAGGAGTATCAGTTGAAAGGAATGCCATCATTCTGTGCTTCGCCTGACTTGTGAGGCGATTTCATTTTCAGTTTTGGAATATTTTTAACACTTAATGAATCTTCCTTTTTAGTCCAGAATCGTTATATTAATAATACAAATTAATTTTATCCAGAAAAAGAATAAAAAGTGTGTTCATTTTCGGAAAAAGTAAAACATTTCTCTGCCTCACTGACCGTATCGAAGATTGTTTCGATGTTACTTGAGGAAATAAGCAATAACATGCAAATGAACTCATTAAATCTCCTAACAAAAGTTTTGTTTCGAAAAACTAGTTTGTCTCTGAGACAGCAAAGCATTAATCATGAAGATATTAATTTTTTTTCTCTGCTTTACATTTGAATGGTTTATTGTAGAATGGAAGGACTTATTCGGAAGAAGCGTATTTCGCTTTGCTAGTCTCGATAAATCAAATTATTTAGAAGGCGATGAAGAAAAGGCATAGAAAATGAAATTTCTTTCCTTAACATTTGTCTCGCGTCTAAACTATTTATGATTTTTAAAAATATGTGGGTTTTCGTATTCAAAATATGAAAATTAAATTTTCCATTCACATCAGGATGATGATTTTCATAAGATATAAGAGGAAGGATATCTTTTTTTTTTCAATGCAAAAGTGATCGTTCATTCTGTGTCTCATTACAAATTTAATAATGTTTTAATGTTAAAAGATTCCTCACATTTTTAAAGAAAATTTTATGAAAAAAAGAGAAAAATTATGTTATTGTTATGATTTTTTGAAATGGATGACGATAAAAAATGAAATGGAGGAATAATCAGTTTCATTGAAATTATGACCTTCCGAGTGAATTATAATTTTATGCGCAATAAAGAATGTTCATTCATGACCATTCATGACCATATATATATATATATATATACATTGATTTTTAACTGAAAAAAATGTAAATCAAAATCAAAATTTTTACATTCAGCGCCAGACGCTAAATTTTCTTCATTTTAATAATATTAAATTAATATCATTTTCAGTCTATCCAATTGACTTACCTTCATATTAATTTGTGAGCGCAAAATTGAAAATGATCCTAAGTGTCAATTCTCCTCTATTGAAAACAACTTATCCTTATTTGAATATTTTTTTATGTATAAAAAAAGAAATAAAAAAGAGTAAACAAACAGCAGCAAACAAGTAGTGAAATATTTCTTCATATGGATATTGAAGCGAAATAATTAAAAAATGCCCTCCCCCCAAATAAAAGAGGGGAGAAAAAACATTGTCCGAGCAGGAAGACATTGGAAGAGTGCCAAATTCTGATTTTCCGTACAATTAGGGGTGGCTTTACAGCTCTGCAATCTCAATAACGCCGCTTTTCCCTATTTATCGCCATATCCACGAGGTGGTATTTTTGAACGAGGTAACATCTAAAAAAAGGCTATATTATGACTGGAGTTATGATTTCGTAGGACGATAGCATGTTTTCCCAAAATTACAAATATAGAATGTGATTTACAAGATTGTATGATCTTACTGAAACCTCAGTAATGGAATGTGTACAAACTTTATGAAATATGAAAACAATAAATTATTGAAATAATCGCTGGAAAGGTGAGGATCTGTGGCCCGGTGGATGAGCCAAATATAAATGAATTTCTGAGAGCTATTTCTAAGAATTTCTTTATGATTAGTGACTTATAATAATCAATCTTCTAATCATTAAGTGGATTGAACAGTTACGTCTTCTTGATTAGATACTAAGTAGAAAAAAAATTAACTATTAAAATTTTGCCATATGAATAAAGGATCCGACAATAAAATTGTGCATTTTTCCCCACGATTTTATTCACATGTTCTTACCATATTTTACTTTTGGTAATCTGTACGTATTTATGCTTTTGTATGTATTACGTACACGTTACGTACGCATTTGTACATTTCGGTATTTTATTTCATTTGAGATGTATTAGAGGTAACTAAAAGAAACAACTGTGACGCATTTTTTGAAAAATAATACGCCATGAGCATCCTACAGGACTTTTTTTGAAATTCGATTGAATGACAATTTATTGTATTATATTAAGGAATGTTACGCATATTATGCATACTATGCTTAATCTATCCGATTTAAACTTTTATATTGAGAGATTGTAAATAAAAACGATAAATTACAAATTTTCTTACTGCATAGAAAAAAATTAAAAGAATGAAATGTTTTCCGTAATCCATCAAATTCTTACATACATTTTTATTGAAACTATATGTAAAGCGAATTCCAAATTCAAATTATGAAACTGTTCAGAGCGCGTAAGAACAATTCACATTATTTAAGGCATAAAATGAATTGAAATGCTTTGTATTATTGTGATTATGTAAATGCTATTCATCATCGTAATGAATGCAATGCGAGAATTGAGTTCTAAAAAGAGTTAAAATCTGAATGGCTGGGCAATTTTCTCTTTCATATTAGTATTTTATTGCATAATACGAAGGGATGAACATAAACTATGCTTAATTTAGTTTCCATACATTTGCTGATTGGGAAATTTCCTGATTTCTATTATTCGAGATTAAATTGCAAATGCAATTGTGAGTATTATTGTTGAAATAATAGAAGAAGTCCATAAAGGAGAAATAAATCAGATTTTGCATGAATGTTTCTAGTACAGTACGTTAAATGGAGAGAGTACAAACTGCAAATTTTTCTTTCACTTTCTGAGAGCTTGCTTTTTTATCTTTTTGATTATAGTATGGCTACGAAGTAGTATTTTTACAAATATTAAACGCTTTTACAAATACTTATTTTACAGATATAAAATAGAAAATGATAAATGCTCCAATAAAATGAATGCATACAATAATTTTCAAATAATTTTATTCGAATTTACTCCAGCAGTCTATGCACTTAGACAAAATTCGAACAACTGACATGGAGTCGAGCCTATATTAATTTCTCTTGATTAATCATTTAAATGAAAGATTGAATTCTTTTTGAATTGCTATGCATCAGCATGTGACAATAAATAAGTAGCCAACAAATCATTTTTGTAATATTTTTTTTTCGATTTTCAGCCCTTAATCAATAAATTTTAGAGCCAATTTTCGGTTGTTTTATGTTGCAACACAAACCAAGATATAATTCTTGTTTTGAATGCGTTTAAGAATTCGAAGGTTTCAGATATATCCTGGAAACTTATGGAATATACGACATCATTTTCAACATTACAATATTGTTTCTTACAAAATAGCTTCTCACTTGAAAATATTATTCTGCCGACACTTTTGCTACAGTGCTAGTTCAGCAAATTATTTTTTATGCCGCAGTCAGACTTTGAACTTCTGTGAAGATCGAAAACTCATATCTTCATGTTATGATAAATTGCATATCCAACAGATTAATGTTTTATTCTATTCATTTTATTTATAAAACGTAAGGAA
Organism: Argiope aurantia; assembly: GCA_026543865.1. Classification (NCBI taxonomy): domain Eukaryota; kingdom Metazoa; phylum Arthropoda; class Arachnida; order Araneae; family Araneidae; genus Argiope; species Argiope aurantia. Next base: position 293,585 of record JAPMOR010073170.1, read on the forward strand.
TTTTTTAGTTTTTTTTTTCATGAATTCATTTTATTTTTTCTTTCGTATGAACTGAGCTTGGATCATTAGGCTGTAATACATTTTTATATTTAACAGTATTAATAATCGATTTTTAGTTCTGCATATAACTGTCTTATTAAAATCAAGGAATTTAATTACTTAAAGATTTTATTCTGCTGAAAATCTACTATCAACGAGCTCTTTAACAATTATTCTTTAAGCTTCCATCTATATAACAGTTCTAAATTTTTACTTTGTACAAAATATCATCTGGAGTAATAGAAAACTTCCAGTCGTATATATTGAGAAATAGATTGTTATGCTAAACGATTAAAATTAATTCTTATTTTCTGGAGCGTTATAATATTTAGTAGTTACCTTATATATACAATAAAATAGAAACAATCTTAACAAAGTTAATATTTATGTTTCCAAAATATTATTAAAGACGATTTCTTTTATCGTCGATCATGCATTACATATTCGACTATTAAAGTATTGCACAATTTTTAAAAAATTGCTATTATTGTAAGATATTTTATTTTTATGATAGATGAAGATGCGTCAAAGTGATTTATAGTATATCAAAAACATAATTGTATAACATTATTATCAAATTATTTCCACAATTATCGGGTTGAATAATTTGCTAATTTGATAAATGCCTTCATTCCTTTCTTATGATTAGAATGACTTGTGAAAAAATAAAACTGCTCCGATTTTCCGTTTCTATTGTTAAGCTATAATACGGAATTTTGACAGTAATCTCCTCTTGAAAAGCCTTAATATTTCAAGCCAATTATTAATGATTAACAGGACTACCAGTTTTATGTCTGAAGATATTAAGTAAAAACTGAATACATCAAATGTTATTGACAGATTAGGTTCATTATGTGTGAGATAATTTTCTGGAATAGTTGAAAAGACATTTTTGTCAACACATTCTTTAATTGTAATATTTTTTGACATTATTGGATTAGCAACATCAGCGAGGCTTTTATTTCCAAAAGGATAAATAGCATTTTTTAATGAAGAAGAAACATGAACTTCTTTGGTACCTCTCGTTCAAAGATTTTCAGAATTTTTATCATTTATTTTTGTTTTATTTTTTCAAAGCATTGTTTACCATTTTTGTCTTGAGGATATACAACATGCTTCACGGGGATGCTTCTCACATTGCAAATTCTTTCATTTAAAATTAAAATATTATTTTCTAAATATCTTTTATTGACGATATTCATTTCATGGATAGGATCTTTTACATTTCTGCGCGTGTTGTGACTTATGGCGGCCCGCTGAAAGTTATCTATCAGCAATTTAAGCCATGTGAGCCTCTCTCTCTCTCTCTCTCTTTTTTTTTTGTTCAGTAGCGCCAACTAGGGCCAAGAGTACGACTTAGCTACTTAATGCGTCACATTCACTTGTGCAACCACTATTTATAGACGGGCACCTTCACCCACCTCACAGAGAGAACACAGAAGAACAACCATGCCCGAACCGGGACGCCCAGAACACAGGAAAGACGCTCTACCCCTATGCCAGGACGCCGGCTTTACATCTCTTATAAATAGCATCGAAATTCTCATTTTCAGAAAAGAATAAGACTTTTTTTTGAAATTCAGTCATTTTGGGTTTTAAGTCTATGTAAATCTATTCAACATATTCTTTAGTAGCTGAGTCTTTTATGCTCCTTAGATATTTTACATTTTTTTAATCTTCTTTTTTCCAAACCATAATTTCCATAATCTGTTAATTTAAAACCTAAATCAGAATGTTCAATGGGTCTTTCTTTGATTTCATCATTAAAACGTGAATAATAAGCAGCCATTTATGAAGGATGAAAACTCACTAAACGAAAAGCTCTTGTCTTAACCATCTTTTCTTTTAAGCGTGGATGAATTTCTGTGCATATTGAAAAATAGTTCGTAAGTAATTTTTAGTTCGTAGTAAATTTTTTCGTAGAAAAATAGTTCGTAATAAATTTTTTCAAGCTAAAATATAATATACATTATTCCTCAAATGCAAATTTAATCGCAATATCCTCTTTTCTAAAGAAATAAAGTTCTTAGGATGCGATAAATCGAAATAGGTAATAAGATATTATTCTCCAAACTATGTTAATTTATTAAGCTGACTGTTTCTGTATTAATATTCAAGACTTTTTTTTAATAAAGAGCTGTATATAAATTACTATAAACTTTTTTAGCAAATTTCATTCTCTAACGACTGTTTGGATATTTTTGACAAGTTTGTTACAATCTAAATTTCCTCCATATCAAATTTTTATCGTAAACTTCATTTCTTTTAGAAAACTGAGGAACATTATAAACAGTAGAAACTTCGTCAGATTTTGTTGGAACTTCAAATGAATCTTTTGAAATTTTATGTTCAATACTGGATTTGTCAATTCTGGGATGATACCAATTTATTTTACAAAACGAAAATAGTACTTTTATTCTTTAAACCTCACAGCTATTGAGTTATAAAATTCATCACAAGGAAAAAACATAGTTAAACTTTCAACTCTTTCGATAAAACTAGGATTTTGAATAATTGTCATTACCACATTCATGATTTCTGTGAAACTGCATTTTCACATGAACATCAACAAATACTCTTTAATATTCATTAAAACTTCAAAAATATATTTCTGTGGAATCAATTATAAACTGTTGAACCATTTATGACAAAACAATATTTTTGTTCCAATTCCCCCGTGATAATTCCCATTTATTTTTAAATTTGGAAAAAGTCTGCGGAAATTTTAATTTTTTAATTTTATTTCTATGGTCGGAGAAGTCAGTATATATATTTCTTCGCTTCGATACATTCAAACTGTTCGATGTCTTTAGTTAGATAATAATAAATTTTCATAAAATTAAATATCTTTCTCATATACATGAGGATATATTTTCTTCCTCGATTTCAGTAACTTCAGGAAAATAGAAAAAAAAAAAAAACACGTTTTTTTTTGGATAAATTTTATAAAATATGTCACCAATAAATGGCTTATCTTTCTCTTTTAAAATTTCCTTTGCTTCTAGGATGATTGATACAAATAAATCTTAAAAGAAAAATTCTCTCCCACGTAGTTTCTTTTCTAAATTATCTGTGGCTTTTTGTTTATTTGTTGAAAATTTAGATTGTAATAAACTAAATTATTTTACCATAATTTCCTTTTTCTCGTCCATAGCTATGAAATTATATTCTACCGGAAATGACTGTAAAGTGAGCTTTCTAATCCTTAAATGAGGAAGATTCAGCTGAAAAGTTTCTGATTTTTCATAACCATCAGATTACAATTTTTATGGTTTTGCTCTAATGCGTATTTTCTATTAATTACTAACATAGTTTTAAAAATAAACGCAGGATTTTTGAATTAAAGTATATAAAACCTAAATTGTAGGTTTTTCTTTGTTGAGTATTCCATACAATATAAATCATATTTTCTTGAAGTTGCAAAAAACAAAAAAGGCTTACAAACACACACACACACACACACACACACACACACACACACACACACACACACACACACACACACACACACACACACACACACACACACGCACACACACACACGCACACACACACACACACACACACACACACACCTGTGTGTGTATGTGTTTAAACAATATTTTTCTATGCATATTGTCCAAAATGTTCTCAAATTCATACTGTCCAGCTTCAAATTGGAGATCTCCCTTCATTCTATTCTGTTTATACAATGTATGCCTCATTTTACTGAACATTGTAATTTAAAAAAAATTATAAATGTATAATTTTGAAAAACTAAAAATGGATAATATTTTTGATATATTGATATATTTTTCAATTTTTTTCGGAATATAAACATTTTTAGATTTTATATTCTTATTTTCATACCTTTTAAGATGATCTAAATTTTCGTAACATTGCTTATCTTAGTTTAGTTTTATTAACGTCCCGTTTTAAAGCAACGCTAGGGTTATTTTGCGACGGACCTCGTAATTTTGAAAAGCCGGCAAATGATGAGGACAACACCTGAATTGATACCCTCTCTCCAAACTTCCACACCACACCAGCGGGAGGACGTTTGGCCCCAACGGATATAACGTGCACCAGATCCAAGTACACGACGGCTTTTCGGTAGAATCGGGTCTCGAATCTTAAAACCCTCTGGTTCTGAAGCCGAGGCTTTACCACAGGGTCAGCGCTGCCTTCCGCAACGATGATATTTGGGATCATTAAAATAACAAATTCAACGAGTACCTTATCTATTAAAATTTTAGAAATTAATAATTCCACTTCTAAACTCTCTTATTTATTTTAAAATAAATATAAAGTAAAAACGTCTCGAAATCCTTTCCCGTTTATCATATTTTCCTCAATTATTTCATTTAAAATTAATAGTTTTTATTAATACCCTTCCTATTTATTTCTCGAAATTTTGCCTAAATCTATTTTAATTCACCAATTAACAACTCTGTCTAACTCCCAAGATTTAATCTGTTAAAACTGAAATAAGAAATGTTAAAAATCTATAATTTTTTTAACTGAGTTTTAAGGATTTTAATTCAATAGATTTGTGTTTGATCGAAGTAAATTTCATAATTAGGCGTTTTAAAATGATCTATTAGTAATGTTCAATATTCTAAGTTCTATTTTCTATTTATATTTTTATCCATCACTCAAATAGATTTTCGTTGGTTATAATTATTCATTTATTAAGAAAAAGTATGATAATATTAACTTGATAGTTAGCCGTTATTCCATCTTTTAATAAACCATCTAATAACACAATTACTTGATTATAATTTTCCTTAGATTGACTTCTTTTACAAATCTTATTTATTAATTTATCTAAAGTCTATTATTAGACATATTTTAACCTTGCTCCGACACAATTATTTCCTTTTCGAAATATTGAGAGCTTTAATATTTTTTTATTATTTGCGTTTTATAATCTACTTCGTTAATCTTTTCATTAAAAAAATATTTACTTGTTCCTCCTTTTGTTCGTTTGTAATGATCACGTACTTAGTTTGCAGATTCTATAATTTTATTAAGTTCTTCATTTGTTTTATTAGCTAATTAGGTTGGATGAGAAAAATATTTTTCATTGACAAAAAATATATTTAAATCTTTATCCAAATATAATTGGATAAATCCTTCAGTTTGATCATAGATCCTTCGAACATCTGAAGAATAATCTATTTTTGGAATTCTAGAGAATTCATCATGTTGGAAAATAAAACGATAAATTTTCTGTTAAACCTTTTATAGTCTGTATTTGTCTTTCTCTTGTTATATCTTATTATTTTATTTCTTCTAAAACTTGCAGAAGAAGTTCTTTTAGATTTTTTGAATACTAATTTCTCCTATAATTATTTTTTATTCGTTCTTTTCTTTTCTTTTTATCTTTTGAATATTTCTATAATTCCTTTTAATCCTTCTTTAAATTCGTTAATTTATTCTCATACACACACGCGCACACAAAGAATGTTTTTGCAGCGAGTAAAAAATATTTTACGACATGCAAAAAAAACAAAAAAAAAAAAAAAAATCCTGCTTTATAACAAGCAAAAAATAATTTATTAAGATATTTCGCTTTCTTAATGATACAAATAAAGCATTATAATGAAATAGAATTTGCAGATCCAAATCAAAATTCGAATTTACTTATTTTTCTGTTTCGATTATTAATAACAAGAGCTTCCTATTCAGAAAAAGAGGAATTTATTACTCAATTTTATTTAGAATTCATGTAAATTTGTTTATGCGAAAGATTTCTTCGAATCAAATATTTTAAATTGCTAGAAAATTATACTCTCTTTCAAAATAGTGAAAGAGATGAGATTGTCAAATATGAAAAGATCAGAAACAAGAAAAGACATTTTAAATTATATGAAAAGAATGAAAAAGAAGACTTGTTTTTATTTGATTTAAATGAGTTTTTCATAGTTGACGATTTAGATTCTTCAATGAAAAATATTGATACTTGGTGATTTCATGAAAGAAAAATATAAAAAGAAACTGTTGAAGATTTTTCATTTATAGCAGGAAAAAAAATGCCTCTTTTATCTATTTAGAACAGTCTTATTATTCGACACCAAGTAACATTCGAAATAATTATAAGTATTTTATTTTCTTCAATCTTCATCTAAGAGAAACTGGGGTTAAATTAATCGTATAATTTATACAAATTTATTATAATTGCATTGAAAAATTATAATTTTTTAATGTTGGATTTAGAAAATACAAATAAATAAATAAATAAATTCTTTTTAAAATTAAAAAAACAACAACAATTCGGTACTATATAAATATGGAAGAATGTTTAGAGACACAACTATTAGTCTACAGAAAATAATTTAATTACTTTCAAAAGATTAACATTTCATTCTCTTCCTTTCACTATTTTTAGTAAAATAATTAAATACTTTTTGTAAATATGTTTGGGCAATTTTTTCTCTCTCTCTCTCTGTGTATATATATATATATATATATATATATATATATATATGCATTATTATTATTATTGTTATTATTATTATATATATTATTAGAATATTTAATCATTAATAGACGAAAATTTAACTTCAACTATGGATGAACATTTATAATTTAAGTTTTTATGTGAAGGGCGGATATCTATTTACTAAAATGAAGAATATATATAGAAATATAACGCCACATTCGTAATAACTGGAACAAATATGAAGTTCCATAATCTGGAAAACAATGTAAGTGTCCAACACACTATTAAGTAGTTGTAAAACGTGACATTGGTATGTGACGTCAATGATTTAAGTACCGATAATTTAATAAGAGCTTTCCAGGGTATGGAGCTTCTTGGTACCCCTAAGCAAAGGAAATTTCTCGCTCTTCATTATGTATTCTTATATTCATGCGCACTTTACAAAAGAATTTTTTTTCTGTTAACGATATGTGCAAATGAAAGTTATTAAAGCCTTATTTAACGTTGTTATTGTCAAATCGGTCAATAATTGTCTTTTACTCTTCTATAAAATTTGAAATTTGACACAATGCGTTTTACTTTTCCAGAATTCATCTGCTTTTTAACTTTTTCAATTAACTTTTGCCTTTTAACTTTTTTTAATTGTTCTTTTAGTCTATTAATTTCTGATGAAGATGAATCTGAGTAGTTGCACAGAATAGAAAGAAAAATGCTTGCTCTCTCTTAGTATGTATGAAAAATTGTACTATATGAAATACTGTATGAAAAATTTGGCAATAATGCAATTCAAACCCCAATTCATGAAAAGAAATCCTTTTAAAATTGGATCATTTCCAGAAAAGGAAATATTCTATATTCTTGACACATTATGTTAAGAAATATATGAGCCCTAACAAGTTTAATATAGACAACGAAGCATTTCCACTGAAACGTGGATTTCAGTGTTTTCGGAATCAAATGTTATCATTATTGAGATAATTTAAATCTTGAATGTATTAATGTTACATAATTATTAATAGTTCAAACTTTTTTTGTATAAATTTATTCATTTTTTGGTTCAATTAATTATATTAATCTTACTTATCGATGTTTATATTTGGCTCAATTCATTATTTTAAGAAATTAAGCTTTTTTAAATTCCTAACCTCTGTCATATCTGGTAATGGAATGCGGCTATTTCATATTGGATTTTGCATCACATTCTCTCGGAAGCTTCTATTTTTTAAGCCTTCCTTTTTAAAGAAAATTTTTATTTCAAGAGGGGAAAAAAAAGCTCTTAGTAATTTTTTTGTTCAAATATTATGAAAAACACTTTTCATAAACAATAAAGACTTTTCATTGTATTAATATTCATTTTGTCTTGGAATTATAATGCTTGTTTCGTCTTTATTCTATATTAAATGCAATATTTGAAGGGAAAAATAAAAGACATTTTCCGTATTGTAAATGCTTTGATAAACACATCCTTTCAAAAAATCTGGTGCATTAAAATTCAATGGCAATCGCTTTTCTCAAAATTTTATATTTAAATATTTGGAAAAGTATAAAATATTTTTATCTAAACTTTTTTGAAGTGCCTTTTCAAGTTCCAATGTATGAAACCCTCTAACAAATAACAAATTCTATCTTATAATGGAATTTTTTCTCACAATTGAAAACTCAGTAAATTTTCAATTAGCATATGCACTTCATTATAAATATTAATCCATGCCTTTTGTAGTATGTCTTAGTATCGAAGTAATTATGTCTAGCATTTAAAATTAAAAATAATTTAAAGCTATCTTTAAAAGATAATATGATATATATAATTCTTTTATATCACATTTTTTCAGAAGTTACTTATGCTACTGAAGTCCGATATAAATCAAAATACTATAAAAATTAAGGTATGAATCTGTGAAATATCTCGAGTAGCTGAAGCATAACGACGGAAAAAGAATACTACATATTAACCATTATTCTGGAGTATCTCATCTTATTTTTGGCTGAAAGATACCATTTGAAAGTGCATAATGTCTTTTAAAAGTGTTCCTGATTAAAAGTTTTTATGGGATCATCAACATATTAAAATACATATCAAAATGTTTTGAGATTTTTTTTTGTTATTTAAATAGTATTTACATTTTGTTAAAATTACCGTAAATTTAAATCAATTTCAAGTGCTAAAATTGAAAAAAAGTTATATAGACGAGTTTGTATTCAAATAAAATGATACTAATCTATTTCAAAATAATTTAAAAATGGAATTTCTTTTCTGTTAAAAGAATTTTGTTTATATTGAAATTAAGACATCCAATAATATAAGTGTAACCTTACTGAAATATAAACTAAAAGAATTTTTTTACTATTTAAAACCAGTTTTTTAATAAGATGCATTTCCAAGGTTTCTATACGATTTGAATTTTTTTACTTTGAAGGTTTAAAAAGAATAACGAAGTTTTCAAGATTTGTTTTTTGAAACAACCATTAACTTGACTTAATTTAATTAACTCAGCAAGTTTAATTATTTTAAAGCATGATGTTTTTCGAATGAAAACTTATATCCAGTTTTATCCAATTATTTTTTCTCCATTTAAGGTACTAGTCTATGAATGCTAATGATCCATCATATTTGTAATAATTCAGACTTAAAAAACGATTTGAAATTTTGCGAAGTAATTCCTTAAGCCGAAAATTAATTATCAGCAGTTTTATTAGTTTTAAATAATTTTTTAAGATAATTTTTCCCAATATAAATTACATAAGAAAACATAAAAAAAATTTACTATTGATTAAAAGTATTTATTAGAATTCAGATTTCAAATGTAATGAGTTATCATAAGAATATAATGATTATTGATCAATAATTAAAAAAGAAAATATACAGCTTGCTTACTGTAAAACAAGTTAAACTTGAACATTAGTTGGAAAATTTAATGTGCTTTTCAAAAGACATAAATTAACATGTTTTATAATTAACATGTTTTATAATAAAGGTAAACCAGGAACCCTAAATAATCCACATTTCTTTTGTTGTTTCATAGGTAGGAAATCTTAACTATTTTAGGATCATCATATAAAAGATGCCTTATTCTACTGGCTGTTTTATTATGCATTACTTATAAAATGCAACTGATTTATCTTTTATAATTTCAACAATTCATTCAGGGTATTCTAATCCTCACATAAACTCAATACATATTTTGATTTTTCTGTAGTTGTATCCAACGCCGCTCTTTGTATTTTTAAACCCTAGCATAAATGTGTAATGGAGACACTTGAAAATTAAAAATATATCCTTAATTTTTAATACAAGAATTGAATATATAGAGCATTTATTCATATTAAAGTGATAATGCTGTTTTGGCGTATTAAAATAAAAAAAATCATTTTCATTTATTTTATTTCGGTTATTTTATTTTTTATTATTTGGCGAATGTTATTTCTTCATGAAGTAGTTGGGTACAAACATGTGAATGATTCTTTTAGAGTCAGAAATTATTTAATAAATTTCTCTAAGCAAACAAATTTCTTACAAAAAAACAAAACAAAAAAACAATGGATTTAGCGTCATTCATAGTTGGAATAATCCTAATGGTCAAATATACAATGAATAATTTTCCATTTTGAATTCGGTTGTTATAATAACTTAGCATTTATTTTTATTACAGACAAGTGCAATTTATTAATATTTCTTCTCAAAATTTTACCGAGTGTAGGAATAAAGGTAATAAAGTTAGCTAGATTTATGATCTTATTATAATTTCTGATTTATACTTCAGTTTACTTGTCAGGTGGACAAACCTTAGGGGAGTAGTGATTTGTTTAAATGTGCCACATTATCTGGGACTTGTTCAACATGGCTTTTACATTTCGTCCGATTTATTCCGTCGTCCGATTTATTCGTCCGAGGAATTTAATTGCTTTGTTTTACCTTCTTTGAATCATGGTGGTTGGTTCTCGCCACCCCTGTAGATACAATAAAAGGCGGGTACAAATTATCAACATTAAATTTCAAAAGAAAAAAAATGGGTTCCTTTAGAAATAAGCTTTGCATTTTAAAAGGAAAAAATTTGTAGAGTCCAATAGTAGAAGCAAATTTTATTAGTTCGAACGCAAAAGGGTCATTGTTATTGATTCAGAAGCATTAATAGAAATTTCTTTACTTACCCCTCTATATCACGGAGGGAGAGGGCACCTCGTAATTGATGATGAGAAACTTCCGGCATGGTGGTTGGTTCTCAACACCTTCATGTGTATACGAAAAAATGGGTTTTGGCTACCTCCCATCGATGACCGGACGTACTTCTTTAGGGAAGGTGTTGTATCGTGGCCGGTGATGGCCCTTAGGACTCAACCACAGTCCCCGCCAGTGTTGCTGTCCCTCGGTCTGGTCATTCAAGTTTTTCTGTGTGCTTTAGGGTGGGTTGAAGTAGACAGTCTATGTCTTACCCTTCTTGATTTCATAGCATTTCTTTTTCAGCCTTTAATTTTTGAGCTCTGTTTTATTTTTAAAAGCCTTTTTCTAGCCTGATTCTTTCATTTCCTTCTTCCAATTTCTTTCCAAAATATTTCCTTAGATCAGAAGTGTAAATAACGGTGTGAGTTTCCATGGATTTTATAAAACTAGGGCTCCAACTTTTAGTTCTGGAGGAAGAGCAGTTGGAGAGTAGTAGCGTCTACATGTCTTTATAATTATATACTATGGGTCTGTACCTCAGACATTTCGCCAGTCCTGCCACCTTATAATAACAAAATCTCCATATATGTTATTAATTCAGCATTGATAGGGCGAGGACTCAGAAATACAAAACAGCATGTTAGCTTCAAATTTCCGAGGTAAGTTGGTGCTTCTATTCCCAGTTACTTCAAAAATTGGTTAATTTTCACTACTTTTTCTTGTTTCTCGAAATTTGACTAAAATAAACTGACTGTTGATATTGAAAATTTTGAAATTGGGTCTTTTCCTTTAGATTTCAGAGAAAATAATTTCTTTTTAACTGGTCCCTTTTAATGACTCTTTCACTTTAGCAAAAAGTGTTCAAAATACACACACACACACACACACACACACACACACACACACACACTTTAAGACAATATTCTTAAAATATTCAGTTTGGGTTTTTCTAGCAGTCTCGTTTATTGATCCCAAATCAATGGCAAGGGAAAAAAATCTGAGAGAATGTGGCTATTTTAAAATAAGAATATCCATTCAAAGAAGTTTTCTTTCAACAGAAACTTTTCTTTCCCGAATTCTGTGTACTGTATAGTTTATTTCTGACGTTGTGAAGCGTTGTTCTTAAGATGAGCAATAAGCTCAAGGAGATTCGCCAATGTGACAGATATTAAGAGTTTCGAATGGTTATCTTGAAAATAACGACAAAACAAAATTACTTAGAAGCATTTGTTTATCCTTTTTATATTTAAATTAGAAAATTTAGAAGTTTGATATAATTGTTGAATACTTTGGTTTAGCAATTATTATGTAACATTGTATGTGCTGAAAGTTATAAATATAACAAAATACATCGAAAAATATAAGAATTTTATTTCATAAGTTCCAGTTGAGTAACTCTGAACAGTCATCTACATGCATCTATGTGTAATAATGGCAAAAATATGTACTGTTTCCATTGTATGACATGCTGAAAGCAGAATTTCAATTCCAATAGTAAGAGTAGCTACGATAAATATTTAAGTACAATATAGGCGAGGAAATGCGCGCAATTCTAATTGCATGATATTTAGAGTTCAAATAAATCTCCCAAATGATGTTCACTGAGTTTCCTCCAGTGTGGGAAGCAAATATCCTGTCCCCTAGGGCCCAAAAGTCCGTCTAAATCTCTTAAAATTCTTGTCCTATAGCCTTATATATCTTGTCCTATAATTATTTGACAAGACCCGGAAAATGAGGTTGAATCCAAAGAGCTTGCGTCAACCATGGTCCAACTTCTCGTGTAGGAGTTGCATTCTATAATTTCAGTGGAGGGAATTTGATCCCACAGCATTACTATGCAAGAGCAGGGAGAATCAAGCAATTGAACTGTTCCGGTAGTTTCTTTCTCATTCACATACTCGTGGTTTTCCACGTGGAGGTCGTTCTGAGTGAAGTGAAATGACTCACTTAGAAAATAAAAATGAGTTTAAAAAAATGCTCTAAGCCAGACTGGTAAGAATTAGGTTACTCTTATACTCAGCAGTTAAACGATCACTCACTTTCCTCCCGCTTAAAAATATTTTTGAGCATTTCATATCGGTTTTGATCTCTAGCGATTAAATATTTATGAGAAAGAATTATTTTATTTCATTTTTTCCATCTTTTTTTTGTACAAATAATTTTATGTAATAAATGCACTATGCTAAAAATCATTAAGTTGTTCGTTATTTGTTCTTTACGTGTAAGTATCTTAGACTAGTGAATGACAAAAGGTGCTCTATAAACGATGTATATTTCAATCCTTGAGAAATATTATTGGTATCACAGTTCGTTTCTGAGACTCTGAGTCGCTACAGATCTCCATCAATAATTTTGAATCTTTGTATATTAGTATCATGTAACCATTGTTCTTTTATGATCTGTAACTCTGATCAAACCAAAATATTAGAAAATTATCATTCTCACAAATTATCGTAGAATAAAAATAATCTAAGTTAAGGAACCATTCCCATGCAGTGAATACCACATGCGTACATAAAAATAAAAGACAACTGATTTATGTTCTTCACAGCACTAAAAATACGAAAGTGCAAAAACAATAAGAAATGTGACCTGATTACAGTTTTAAAATAATTTATATATTTGTACAGAGTGATGAAACGTCCTTAAACGCGAGGAAATTTCGATAACATTTCCTCTACATTTCCATCCACTTCTCTTATAATCTTCCTCCGGACATTGTTCCTTAGTTCTTCGCTGTTGTATCTTTATTGCTTTTGAATCAATACAGCCGTACGGCAGCGGTAACCACAAGAAGCAGTTGCAAAAATTTCATTGACATTCCATAGAAGCATTGTTGTGCATGCATCAGCTACCGTGTAAGATTTGGATCTCTATTCCAACATATATGAGGAACTTAGTAATAAGTGAAGAATGATATTACATTATTGAAATTAAAATTTTCAATTTAATTTTTATTTTTTTGTCAATCATGATTTGTCTAAGCGCTGTTTGTTTCTCATTTAAAGGACGCGGACACATAACCCGTTTTTAAAAATTTGAAAAATTTACATCAAATATTTCTCAATAAGTAAGTTTAATTATATAGCATTTTTTTGTTCAAACAAGCCATTAAAAAGTAATTAACAAACTGATAAAAGTAAAATTAACAGAAAGCGTGTTATTACTATAAGCACTGATAAAAGTAAAAAAAAAATTAATAATTATTTTTATTTTGTCTAAAATTTAAATTCGACTGAGAATAGGTTGAAGGTTTTGAGTGACCATGAAAGATATTTTCCTTTAAAAGAACGAAAAAGCGAGATCCTTTAGTATCTTGAATGTTTAATAATTTACTGTAAAATATTTATACAGTTCACATGAAAACAGAAACCTCGTTGTAGCTTCAAATTTCAGTTCTACTGTCTCCCCGTTGAAGTCTTTCGTCTTCTAAGAGCATTGGCAAAGCGTTTTAATGCTTTAGGACATTCATAAAAATGTAGACTCAGAAAGTCTTAGAAAAAGAGAATCTATAGAGTTATTAGAGTTACCTTTTGTATTTGGGGTTTATTCAAGTTCATAAAATGAGCAGTTAATAAATCCCAATTTTAACTTCAGGATCGAAAAAATTGATGATTTACTCACACCCTTTTGTTAAAATCTTTATTACAATGACAAACTATAAGTGTTTTGGAGATACTAGTTAGTAAATGTAGTAAAAGTTAGTAATCGCAGCGCTTATATTTGAATGTATTTAATAAAGTATATCTACATATCTGTTGTTGTATGGAAGTTTATTTATTTTTGTTATTTAATTTCTCTATATAAACCCGTAAGACATTTATTTAACGAATGAGAAGTTTTTTGGTGACAAGTTTTCTTACAAGCTTGAAAAAAGCAATAATTTTCAGTACTCACGCAACAACAGATTTTTACTGCAAATTCTGTTCTATTTCATCTGAAAATTTTAAAATTATAAACAATCACATTAAAGCATACTTGTGTAAAAAAACTTGATATCTGCTTTTATTCTGCAAATATAGATTCAAGACATATGCCTTACAAAGTTGCTTAAATATAGGCGAAGAATTTTATGGAATTGATTAAAAGCGTCAAAGAGTTTGATGTTCTAAAATACTAATATTAATTTTTATATGGTTTTATAAAAATTAATAAGTAATTTTATAATAATTAATGAGTATTAATATACCATATATATGGTATAGTAAGGCATACTGATTAGGTTCAAAAATCGCTGAATAGCATTTTTAGAATGGGATATTTTTGCCGTTAATTCAAATAGACAGAAAAATACGTATTGCCATTTTACGAGAGTTTAGTTGAATTTTTCAAAAAATAATGATAATGCAGATATCGATCTGCAATTTTTACCAGCCATTTGCTTCTATATAATGTATGCTTAAGATGATTTACAAAAATTTCTTTTGGGTAGTTCGTCGGACAGTTTATATAAGGACTTTTAAATTAGACTTTATACAGAATTATATGCTTTCTTTTTTTAATTTATAATAAATAGTTTCAAATACGTTAGGAATACGGTTTGAGAGAGAAATAAAGTTAGGTGTTCCAAGTAGTAGAATAGTACGACGCAAAGACTCTATGGAACACTATGAAAACCGATTTTTGTTCTCATAAAGACATTATATTCTTTACTGTATTTCAACTTTGGGAAATTACTTTTAGAATGTGAAATTTATTTTTAGATCTAAAAAAATCTTCGAGTCATATGATTTAAATTGAATAACTGCTAAACTTTTTATGCGCTACTTCAGACACCTCTTTCAGATCATTCAAAGAACCCTTCAATCTAATTGTTTCTCATAATGAATGATTTTGTAATCCTTGAATCCTTTCAAACATTTACTTTTCCGTCATCATGCCTTTTATGCTCCCGATGGTACTCAATTTTATTTGATAAACATAAATTAAAAAGAAAAGGGATAAAATTGAAATGATATTCAAAGAAAAATTTGTTTTGGATATTTTGCATTCAGCTTCTTATTATTTTATTGTTGCTTGAGATATATTTTTGACATTTTTCTCGTATTTTTAATAATAAAATCTCTATATTTTGGATTTTGAATTGTTAAAATAATATTCAAAACATTTTCTTGTAATTTATTAAATTTTTAAAGATTCTAAAAATTATGTATTAAAAATTAGATAAATATGTATCACGAAACTGAGTTATAATTGAAATACTTTTATAAATGCTGAATAAAATAATTCACCGGTAGTAATTGTAATTTATTTTCGAATTTTTTGTTTGCTCATTTATATGAATTGTTTTTATTGTTCAGTTATATGAATATGGAACACTATAATATGTGGTAATTAATTTGTAATCCGATCTGGAATTTTTCACGTTTATCTTATGTGAAATCAGTAATATAGTGACTTGTTTTCTAGTTTTTTTTTAAGTTCTAATTTTTTTTATCAATTTCGAACAGCAGTGTGATTTATAAATTTTATTTGCCGTTCGCAAATTTTGCAATAAAAGAGTTGCAGCTGTATATCTAATAAGAATTATTCGCCAACCCTAGAATCATTTGTTTAAAATTGATATTGACAATTTTTGTTGTCCTATGTTTGACCTTTTCTTCAATATTATATGCGTAAGAAACCGAAATTTCCGTTCAATTTGATTTTTTGAACGATCTTTCCGTTTTTAGTTATATGATGCCTATTAAGGTTTTGGTTGAGAACATTTCATATGTGTCATTAAACTTTGTCAAACTCCATTCTAAAAACCCAACAAATCGGTTGCAGAAAGAAGAATCTTCAGCCTGTGTTTTGTAAATGATATTCGTTTTTTTTACAAGAATTTTTAAATTAAAAATCTATCATTATTTACTGTCTCCGGAATGCCAATTGAAATTTCCTTTATTTTAGTGTAAGCTGAGGGTAATCAACTCACTTTCAAATAAGCTTAGGGTAATCAACTCACTTTCAAATGCTGACTTTGATCATCATATACTCGGAAAATTCGATTTGTCTTTTATCAAAAGAAGAGGAATTTTGGAGTCTCTAAATAATACGCAAAGAGTTGTTCATTACTTTGCTTTCGAAAATTTTAATTAAAATGCACGAGCAAAAACAGAAAAAGAATGAATCTTCCTTAGTTAATCCCATTACATTTTCATATTGAAGTTTCGAAATGTTTTTGACCGATTATAGAAAAAGCAAAAGAAATACCGAAAGAACTGTAATTTATTTACATTAAAATTCCAAATACAAGAAAATTGTTTGTTAAGATATAGCTTTTAATGTTTTTTGCATTAATATGCATGATGAGAATTGATGAGTTGATATTTCATATCATGTATCATGATCATCACTGATATTTTAAGCTGAATTTGTAGAAAAAAAGGAAAATTAATATTATTTAAATAAAAGAAGCTCACTTGGTTTCTTCACAGTTTAAAATATTTCTTTCAGTGTTAAAAGATAAAAAGGACAACCGATCTTTATAAAATAAAAATTATAGCTTATTCACTGCATTTTTGCTTAAACTAGATAATAAATCAGGGTATTTTCACAAAAGTGTAGATTGATTTTCTATTTGAACTAAATGAATTCTGAATAAGGAAAATCTTACAATAATAAATAAATCAAGACTCCAAGTAATTCGATGACTAGCCAATTTAACCCAAATTCATTCATTCATTAACTTTCATATGCATAATTTTATGTTAAATTACGTTGATTTAAATCCGCCTGATGCGTGTTTGAAGCGAAATGAGTTCTCAAGAATTAACATTCCATAATTATAGAATATATTTTATAGGACTGGGTGAAAAGGCATCTTCCTTAATGAAACTCTGAGTGGAATGTAATACTCTCTGTCTCATAACACTGTCAACGTGTACCCTATGATTTGCATCTCATGCATTTGCAATAGATTACAAATATGCACTTGAATTGTATCGGGCCAACAAAATTTAATGTAAAAGATAATCGGTGGTTGTAAGAACCACACTCTCTTTCTACCGAAATTCTGATTTTACTTTATTCTAATTCACTGACATTAAATTATATTTAATTCTTGCTTTCAATAAATAAAATATATATTTCGTGAAAATATATTTAGCATATTATTTCCCCGGAGTTCAATTTTGTTGACGAATCAGCATGAAATTTAATTTTCTTATTTCCTGAAGATTACCTTAAATTGAGCACCACGTAAGTAACAAAATTCTTAATAATATAAGTAGATAATTGAAGTATGTAAATAAGCGAAGTAAATGTGATGCAATATTATGCAAACTTACTCTTGAATTGTTTCGAGTCAACGAATTTTAATGCAAAAGATAATCGGTGGTTGTAAGAACCACATACTCTTTCTTCCGAAATTCTGATTTTACTTTCTTCTAATTCACTGACATTAAATTACATTTAATGCTTGTTTTCAATAAAAAAAAATTCTTATTTCGTGAAAATATGTTTAGCATATTATTTCTCCGGAGATCAATTTTGTTGATAAATCGACAGGAAATTCAATTTCTGGAAAATTGCCTGAAATTGAGCATCACGTAAGTAACACAATACTTAATAATATAAGTCGAGAATTGAAGTATGTAAATACGTGAAGTAAGTTTAATGCAATATTGTCCAATCATTCTTTTAATTTCAAAACGTGAAGAAGAAAAGAAAATGATTTAATAAGGAAATGAAGACAAGGAATCCACTATGAACCAAGGTAGGTACTATTCATCTAGATTTTGAGATTTGTTATACTTACTGGCATGGTTGTTATGCTTATTTAAATAAAATATTGTAATTAACAGATGATTCAGTCCAATCAATGTCGATGTTTAAAGTGAGTATGAGTTCATCAGTCCAAACAGAAGAAGCAACCAGATGGAAATTTTTGCACCAAGTAAGTCATTGCATTTATTAGAATGATAAACTTTAAAAGTAGATAAATGGTATTTCCAGGCGAATGCATCGACATTTAAATTGATTTTTTTTAAAAATAAAATGCATTTTTTCAATTTTAATTCAGGATAGGGTACAAAATTCTATTAGTCGATTGCAAACTGCCCATGAGCTCTTCGAAGAAATCATTTTTTACGTTGAGCCGTAGGAAATGTCTTCTATTAATTTTTTGCTTCTTAATTTGGCAATTCATTGGCAATTGTTGAAATGCTTTATTTTGAAAGCAGATACAGAAAATAACAATCCCTTTTCACATAAATTTCAAATTTCTCTAAATTCATTAATTACAACTTTATGAATGAGCAAATTAGAAATTTTAAATAATAACGCATTTTGAGTTATTAATTTAGTACATAAGACATCCAATATTTCGGGCTAATAAGTTGGTCATCAATGCAAGCTGATTGTATGTATAAGGGTTGTTTTGAATAATAATTGCAAATTAGTTGCATGAAACTAATGTAGTATAAATACCGAAAAAAGAAATTCATAGAAAAATTCATAGTATTTGAATGTGAGAATTTGCATAGTTAAAAAGAAAACACTAGTAGAAAATCAATAGGTATAAAGTAAGAGTGCAGGTTAGGTTAGTTATATTAACGTCTCGTTTTAAAGCAACACTACGGCTATTTTGAGACGGACCTCGTAATTTTGAGCAGTGGTCAGATGGCAGGGGCGGCACCTGGCCTGGTACTACCTCTACAGGCCTTTGTCGCCGATGTATTTAGCACAACGGTTCTTGAGTGGTATCGGGTCTCGAGCCTGAGGCCCTTCCGCTCAGAGGCCGAGACCTTACCACTAGGCCACCGCTGCTCTCAGGTTATAAGAGTGCAAGTTTCAAGTGTACACCTGTCTTTATATAGAGTATGTCTATATGTTTCTGCTGTTTGGAGAAAATTCATTTTATATTGTTTTTAAAAATTAAATTTAATTCATTTGAGTGTTACATTAAATTTTCTACTCAAAGACATATCACAATAAAAAAGACACTTTAAAGTTTTAATCATTCCTAAAGTTGTCGGAAAGAAGCAATGATGGATTATATTAAAGTTTTTATTTGGGAAATATTTGTTCTTTGAGACAAAGATTGCTTTAATAGAATATACAGATATAGATTATTTACACTGAGAATATAGAGAATTTCAGAGAGTAATAAATATATTATCCGGTAGCTGAATATTTACATTTTGACTGTATGCTAAGAATTAATGTTGTTGAAATAGAAACTAGTTGCGATTTTTGTGACACGGCCATGCTACGCCAACCGCATGGTGAAGCTTGAAATCACTCATGGTCTTTCCATGGAAAATAAAGAAATGAAAAAATTGGAGACTGAAATGTAAAAACGCAGAATCTAGCGCTCAATTTAGAATAGAGCATAAACTAGAACGATGAGCATCACAAGTACTTCCTCAAAGTTATTGAGGCATCACAAGTCAATTAAAATTTTTTCTGAAATTACATCATGAGATATCAATTTTTTCTATCCTATCATAATATGCAATGCAAATGTGCCCTTAACACCTTAGCATTCTAAATATTTTTGAAGGAAAAATCAGACTTCAAAATCAATAATTAAAGTTCTTTTTCAGTTGAAAAACAGTATTCTTTGTGTATCGGGTTTTTAAAAAATTATTATGTTTAACCAACGATAATTGAAAGCATGTGTTAACGGTAATTCAAAATGGCATTATAGAGGACCTAATACCTTAAGATATCGGAGGGGGTGATTCCACTCAGGAAGGATAAAATAATATACGGCCATCGAATCACAGATGAACTAGCGGAGTATAGCTGAGAATTGTTGTCATACTTCCTATATTAGCCGGCCTAGCTACTGCTATATTTTTGAGACGTTATTTAATTATTTATAAGAACAGATTTTATATGGAATGTAGATTTTTGCACCCACGTTTTTTCATTACAAAGGACTTAAACCTTTTTAGAATTTCATTATATTGTAATTGGGTGCAATAAGTCATTGAAAATACCAAAGAATATTTTTATTATAAAATTTTTCACTATTTTAAAAATTATCATATCTATGATTTTACAAAATGACAAGAAAATACAGAGATTTGCATACATTGCACACATGCAAAAAAGTTAAATAAATTTTCATAAAAGATTGTTTGAGCAATAGTTTATAATTCACATTTGCCTTCCTTTCATAATTTTGTTCAATTCATGTCTAATTTCAAGATAAAATTACAGAACGGTGATAGAAGGTTTAGTACTTCTGAAGTGCCTTGAAATACAACAGATTATTACACACACACACACACACACACACACACACACACACACACACACACACACTTGGCATTTGTTAACGGCACTTGTTATAGACAAGCCTGTTGACGAAGTCAGCGATTTTTAGCCGAGTTTTAGTTTCTTCTTTCAGTAGCGCCATCTAGGGCCAAGAGTACGTCTTAGCTACTTATGCATCACAGCCCTTTTCACGAGGCGGACTTCATTCCTACATTTCATTCACTCATCCACAGATCATAATTTAGACCTGAATCAAAGAGCGATTACCTCTGATCCAGTAACCCCCCAATGGTATTGTCTTGACTTGGAGGATTTTGTGGCTACGACTGATTTATACGTGCACCAGCCACCATGTACACGGAAAAGTACTCTTAATGCTTTTAATCAAAATCTATTTTTTATAAATATTAAATTAAAGCATGCATTTAAAATTTTATTTTCAAGCTCATTCAATAATTCCTAAAATTTAGCTCCAAATTTCATTTAATTGTTGTTGAGACTTCTAATGTTATTGTACTTATTGCATAGAACAATAGATGAAAATAATTCTTCAATGAAACAGCATTGATATTTACTTGAATTTTGCTTCATTTTCCACTAGAAATAGAAGATAAACTTCAGAAACTTAGTTTACAAAAAATAAACATGTTAGAAAAATATCCTCAACGTTGTTTTAAATCGGTTGATATTTAAAAGTATTACAGCTTTAGTTGCAAATCAGTGTCTTTTAAAGAGTTACAGAAAGAAGAAAACCCAGTAATTAATGATGTTAGAGTTAATTTAACAAGGTCCTCTGACACATTTGTCAATGAAGATTTATCTTACTGGTTAATTTTCCTCTCTTAACACTTCGGATTACTTCTGCCAAAATTCATTTAGGGAACTTTTGGATACGTACTGCTTGTTATGAGGATGTAAAATTGCTTATCTACCCTAAAATAAACCTGTATGTAACGTAAACGATGTAACTTAAAACATTTCTAAAATATACATTTCACTATGATAAAATTCAGTGTGATACCTTGTCCCCAGTCCAAACACTTTTCTAGAAAAAGATATTAAAGGAGATTGTATAAATAATAGGCAAAATATATTAGAATTATATATTTATTATTATCATATTATATTTTCTTGAATTCGTTATAAATTAATAAACAAAAATATTTAACTTATTTATATCACCGTGATGTTGGAATATATATTAATACTAAATATTACTTAGAGCTCATGCAATTATAATTTTAAAAAATTTAAATTAGAAAATTATTCACGTTCTAGAGTAGAAAAAAAAAAACTAGAAACTTTTTCATTCTCGTGGCTGCAATGTGGAATCTACAAGGAAATAGGCTACATTAAAGTTCACTTGTGAAGGGAGGAACGAAAAGGCACATTTATCAAAAACCAAAACTACATAATGCATTATCATGTGCATTATTGAGTAACAGTGTTCTGTTATACATGGATAGACAGAGAGACACTCTTCATAGAATTTGGTTCAAAGTTTTTACTACGCGTAAGCAACTGTTTTGGTATGCATATCACGTTTGATATTTTATTTGATCAACTTGTTCATTTTAATAGTTATTTTGTTCAAATGCACTTAGACAGATTGACATAACGCTCACCCATATTTTTGTTTTAATAATGTTGATGTCTATTCTGCATCTGGATAGACTTGGAGCAAACGGACTGATAGACAAGCATACAAGCATAATTCCAAAATATGAGTTTTCGGGCTCAGTGAGTTCTAAAATGAAAAGTTCATCAAAATTTCAAGATCAAATTTTTCTGGAGATTATAATACTTTCTACTTCTATCTTTGCATACGAGAAAGTAAGGAAGATGAGTAACAGATACAATCAATTATACAAAAGTGTAAAAATATCCTACTCGTATCGAAATGTTAAACATAAATGTTTCTGTTTATGAGTATATTTACAGAGTTCTTAACTGAATGAAAGGAATCGTGTTGAATAGGCCGAAGAAAAAAAAATGATGCCAATATTGACTTTAAAAAAATCAAAATAAGTTTGAAAGGAAAATGGGCACGTTACTAGTTCCGACTTTATTGAAAAATTCAGAGAATATTGTATGGTGGAAGCTGAAGACAAAAATTGTTTATTCAATTCTAATTATACGATTAAAATCAGAAGAAGTCAATGGTCACATAACACTCTAAATATCTCCACTTTACGGAAAATCGTTAACCAAGTTGTATGGTAAGAAGATACGATATTATCAATGGACTTTAATAAACAACAAATTGACACGTTACCTGAAGGCTCAAAGATTTTGTTTCAGTATCTTTTAGTAGAAACAGATTCTTTATTAAAGATGTGAAGGCTTGTGTCGGAATCTAGCATGGTACTTGTCATGATTTCTTCTAAAGGATAATATAATTATTTTCTTGAGGTTTACCGAGTGAAAACGAGATCTAAATTCTTTCCACATCTTTTCATGACTATAATTAGCTAACAGACTATAAATCTAAATTCTTTACCGCACTTGCCATTATCCTATTTTTCCGATTCCACTGTTGATACTGTAAAGTAAACTGAAAACACAAGCGTCTCCGTAGCCAGGAGGGAAAAGCAAACGGAAAGCCATCTGGCTAGCAGACCAAGACCAATGAATCTCTTATAAACATTTTGTCTGGAAAATCTTACTCCAATGGTAGTGTTTCTTAATCAACTTAGTTGTCTAGCAGAACTGCTCTTCTAAAGGCCAAGAGTAAATATCGATTTAACCGAGTAACGTTTACTCTTGGTAGACATAACACTGTCATTGGGCAAAATTTTCATTGTCTTGAAATCTTTGCCATAATCTTGAGATCACACTCTAAGGCAAATTTAGAATACATGATGCTTCAATTTTGAAACTCTTGGATTACAACATTTCACTAATTCTTTCACAAATATGTTTATATGTATTCCTTTAGAAATTGATAATTAACGGAAATTCACAATATAGCTGCAGTAATAAATTTGCTTGCACTTCTATGCTGCTTAAAAGCAGTTTATAATTGTCCTGAAGCTATGAGATAAACGTATGTCGTGGTTAAAAAGTGCACAAAGGCTTAGTACATCAATTTCTATACTTTGCCTATATTCAACCCTTTAGTTACACTATTCAAGGGATTTTGAACAATTTTATCAATTTTTTAGCTTGAATTTTTGAGTTTGATTTCATATTATCGAATAGCTTCATTAACATAAATCAATTTTATATAATATGTTGGATAACATTATGAAATACTCATTAAAGCTCAAAAATGGCACATAAATCTTCAAGTGAAGCGAATTTCTTGAAATGCCGAGGACATGATTCTGCTATTGAATTTTTACAATTTTTCCCCTTTTTCACGACTAATTATTTCTTTTAAATATCGTCGAATCCAAGAATTTCAGGAATCTAGACTTGGGGATTGAGACGAAACGAAAGGGATAATAAATAGCAAATTCTTCTGAAAAATATATCCTGAACATTGACTTCATAAAAATAACAGTGAGCACAGAAGTTTCTTTCTTCCCGTTTTGTTAAAGTCCTACTATCGAGTTTGCACGGACGAAATTGTTTATTATATGTATAATTATTTCCGGCTACGGAACAGCCATCAATAAATGATGCTCTAAAACCATTACACGAAGTAATCTTCTGAGAGCACACTGACACGCGCAGAATTATTCATTCCAAGTACGATAACGGTCCACATTCTATGGTCTCAAGAGGAAAATATATATGGGCGATTCAATCCATAAAATATTTGAAGATCAATTCATATCAAACTTACAATAAGTAATGAATTTCTAGTTGAAAGATAGAAATGCAGAGCTGTTGGTAATAAATACTGTACATGTGAAGTTTTAAAGGAACAATATTAGTATTTATTGAAGAATTTAATGAATAGAAGCACTTGACAAACCTAACGCTATTGCAGCTTGGCAAATGCTTGTCCTTTCTGTTCTCTTCCACCATCACAACAACATCTTCAGTTATCTTAGCAGAAACTTGATTGTTTCCCTTTCTATGCCGAATAGTTATTCCTACAATTCTAAGCTCTCGAATTTCTAATTATTTTTCGTATTTTCTGTATAACCATTGCAATTTTGTGAAACATTTTTGAATTTTTTAAGCATACACCAAGTCTGTGCTCCAGTATCTCCATTTCAATAATTTGAATTCAATAGAAATTCTTGATTTGGAGCTTGATTTTCAGAGAAAATAAAATTTCCTGACGAATAAAACAAAATAAAATTTACTGTGACATTTTAAGTACCACCCCTTTACTATGCACGGGCAGGCATGCTTCAGAGGTGTTGAAATTTCTACCATAAAATGCTTGCATTGGTAGAAACTAATAATCAAATATATTCTCTAATATTTATAATCAAATTCTTTTTGGGGAAGAAAGATGTTAAATATTTTTCCAAATTGCTTTATTAAGAAATATTTCCAATTTATAAAGGATAATTTCCTCCTGAATGGTCATGACTAGAGAAAATTCTGAGAAGAGAATTTAACTATATATACTTTGTATTTAAAAAAATATGTTGAATATTACTCAGGTTCTGAGAAGATTCTATGATTCATGCGAATAAAAGCTTAGTTTTTTTAAAAATCGTACTGCAGGGAAAATGACAAGCTGGTGAGAAATAATTTATATTATTCATGAACTTTTTAAATAATTTACTCAATTGAATTCGCTGAAAATATTGCTTTTATCATTTTTTTTCAGCAGAATTTTCAAAAAAGTTTTGGTTTTGATGACACTTTCCGATTTTGTTTGCTAATATATTCTGTCTCATTCAGCTTTTTGTCTTAATATAAAAAACAATAGCCCTGAATTTGAAATTTCTTTCAACTATGAAAAAACTTTTGGTTCAAATCCATTTAATTTTTTGTGTTCAATTATGAGGAAAGATTCCTTTAATTGAATTCCTAATGGAGTTAATTTCAATCATAAACATATGCACTTTTTAAAAGTCTTTTAGAATTTGTATTTACAATAAAAGAATCTTTGTATTTTCATTTACGTGATGATCTATATGAAAATTTTTTTCGAACAAGATAAGTTCTAACACTATAAAAAATTTCGCTTTATTTCTTTTTTAACACACACTTCGATTTTTTGTAATTTTTTCTCATTTCGAATGAAATGTTTTCTTGAGTTGAGCAGACACATTTTGTCGATCTCTAATATTAACAGCTATATAGAGTAATTTTAAAATATCTGGCAAAAATGAAAAAAGCAAGCAAAGGGGAGAATACAAATCTTTCAATGGTATCTGTTTATAAATAAACATTCATATGATCGAGAAAGTTGATGAGGTGATCAGTGATGCCATTATCTATTAAGCATGCCCTAACCTTCGTATTCATACAAAGCACATTCTCACATTTGAGGTCATGATAATGGCGCGGTATGGCATGCTTAACTGGAAATATTCTTCATTAATGTTTGGGATGGAATGATACAGATTTAGTTGCTTAGAAGTTTTTGCACTCAACCCTTGAGTTCAAATGGATGCCAGTATTTTGTTGTACAATATAATGTTGAAATATTTTTCACTTGCACAATTATTGTTACAGCATGTTGGATCTGCAATCACTTTAGCAGTAACGACAAAAATTATTTCAATTCTATTTAACGCCTCAATTTTATCACATGATTACTATCACTTCAATCACGAATTAGATTTGAAATACTTCCCTCTTTTTCTTCTGAGGGCGCATAAAAAGCATGACATAAATATCGCATTGAGTCCGATGAAAACCCTGGTGGTCAGATGGTCTGATGTTACCTTGGAATGTGCCTGCTAGCTACTAGCGAACGAAGATTTGTGCATAGAAGCTGCGATTCTTGTAGTATTGCTGCACTTGAAGCTTCCCTCGAAAAAAATCTTGTTATTGAAATTATTAAATGTAGTTTTTTTATTTACTTGCTCCTATTTTTCTTACGTTCAAGCCATTTCCGCAAACACATTTTTTTATGAAAATTGCTTGTATCGGTCTCATTCTCTCACCCTTTCAGTTTTGCCAGTTATTTTGAAATCACCCTGAATTGATGCATCTTTAAGTGTTTAATATTTAACGAAATGCATTGGCCTTGTGTTTGTCGATTAACAGAACTATTTTGATAAACGATGCATTTCTAAAATACTATTAATAAAATATTAAAATTTCTTTGTAGGGCTCGAGCATGCTGGCGACACTTCAATTCAAACCTTAAATCTGTGAATGTGCAATCATGATAATGTACGCCCTGTATATTGTCGAAGAAGAATAAAATATTCTGAAAAATCTCTTTACTTCAAATCTGGATTGATTGGAGAGCGTAAGTACAAGATTTACTTTCAAATTTATTCGAATAACAGTAACCACATTTCTCAGCTGGAAAAGTAAGTGGTTTTTATATCAATTGGAAAAGTGCCCAACGGAATTTATCTTTGAAAAGTGATGCAATTTTCGCCGATTGAAGTCCAAGAAGTTTCATATATAAGAACTGGTAGTAAATTTAGGAACTTGCATAACTTTTCGAGGACTAAAAAAATGATAAATTTCAAAAGAACGAAATATATTACAAGGTGAGAAAGCAAAATATGTCAGAAGGTGAAAAAAAAAGCATCAGTTGAAAGGAAAAATAATATTATTGTAAGGGTTTAACAGCATATCATTTTAAATATTTTTCGCGTAACAGAGTACTTAAAGTACTGCTGAAAATTTTTTAAAATCTACTCATCGAAAGAGTACTTGTTTTAACCTTAATTTCAGTGTTGCTGATGTCAGAGTTCTGGTCGGGTAGAATTTATAGAGAGTTACGATTGCTGCTCAATTACAGAGCGTTTAGTCGATAACAATGACGAAGATTTTTATACAAGGCATGGTGCAAACGAACTTGCAGCGCATGTATGATGATTGTTTCTATTGCGGTATCTCATGTATGATGACTGTTTCTATTGTGATGCGGAACTATTTCCACGCTACATACACATCCCGGTTGGTGGATTGGGTACACCGGATCTGTTGCTGCCACCATTTTTCTCAAACTCCAGTCCTTTAGATTTCCTTTAAGAACATCTTAAAAAATTCGTTTCTGCGATTTCTTTGGAGGAGCTTAATGATACATGACTATGTCACACAATATCAGCATATCCTGTATTTTTGAGTAAGTCGGTCAATCATTTCTCCGCAAGTCATTTCTGGCAACAATGCATTACTTTTCGCTGCCGCAATTTTTTACAATCCTTGTAATCATTTCTGTTCTGGCCATGAATCTCCACCATAGGCTACTTTGTAACCATACAGTCAAAAGATTTGTTTGTACTAACGTAATTTTTCTACTCTGAATCTGTACTTGTTTTTCTGCTTTATGTTGTACAATATTGGTTAACTGTCAAATAAATGCTTTAAAAATTACTGTATTTTTTATTTCCATTTGATGCTTACTCTTCTCTCTCTCTCTATTTGTTACTTTTTTTGTTACTTTTTCCTCTATAATCATGAAATATTACTTCATTACTCAACTTTAGTGGAAAGATAAAAATAAATAAAGCCGATTTTTGAGAAATAATCGACACTGTAAAAATCTTTTATTTTATTTTTCGAACAATTTTTTAATGAAATACAAGATTAAAATTTTGGATTCATTAATAAACACCACACAGCCTGAGATATGTTTTTAATTACTTTATGCTATTATATAATTGAAGAAATTTATATAAAATAAATTAAAAAGTAATTTTTCTACTGCAAGAACAAAATGGAATTTAACATTTAAGTCTTCTGCTGATAACATATTTAATGCATTTAGCATATTTTCAAAAGTCATTTATTGAAATTTAGAGTACAATATATATTTATTTTATAGTAGACTATTTTGAAAATGTTTGACAATGTAAATAAAAATTCCTTCATATAAATTTTGAGATTTTTTAGAATTTTGCATTACCTCTCAATGCATCTAGAATGAAAATATTTGCCAAGGAGTTTCTCAAGGCGTATTTTCCAAGCTTAAATGTGGAACGGATGGGTTCATGAAGGGCTGAAATAAGTGACAGCATATAATAAGAAGGAAATTAATTAGTATCCTTCTTCTCAGTGTCGATGAATAAAAGCATTTAAAATCTTCGTAATTTGATCGTTTCTCATCACTAATTTACTGTTTTTAAAAGAACAGTGAACAACATAACTGAAGAAATGACACATTTGACTTTGATGCACGGAAAAGCTGGATGGTAATTAGTTAGAAATAGATACCTCGCCTACTACATGGAAGAATAATGATGTGCTCTTAATGAACAAACACTCTAAATGGAGAACTGTGTTTTGCTTGTGAATCATCAACTACCGATATGCAAATAATTGCAGCCTAAATGCATGAATGGAGAGTTTTATAAATACCCTTAACATTTGCAAAAGATCTAAAGATTGAATGGAGAAGTCATCTAAACATCTGTCATCATTTCTTCTAGTCTCTGTGGAACTACTTACATGCTTATGTTTAATTTATTAATTTTTTATTGAATGAATAGATGATATCCTTGTTTCTCTATACCGGCATTGTTTGTTATGTCATATTTAATCATTCCTTTTTTTATAATGGTAAAATTCAGGGACATTTGGCTTAAAATATTATGGTAGAATTTTAAAATTACAAATATGTCAACAGCCTCATGCGATATCCTTTATTCTAAATTTGACTACTGATAGATTGAGCTTAGGTATATTAACGTCCCGTTTTAAAGCAATACTAGGATTATTTTGGGACAGACATCGTAATTTTGAACCACGTTTCAGATGACGAGGACGACACTTAAGCTGGCATCCCCTCTCCAAACTACCACACTTCACCAATAGGAAGATAAAATTGGTTCTCCGGACCCACTTGCACAGCGATTCTTCGGTGGAATCGGGTCTCGAACGTAAAACCCTCCGATTCCGAAACCTTACCAAGAGGCCACCACGGCCTCTACTAATAGATTGAAGACATGTTTAAAAATCCACTCTCTCATAGGTTCCTTCCTAAACTAAATCTGATACGGTAAAATTATGATGTGAACGGATGAGTTTCCAAGTTGAGGGAATTATGAATATTTTTCATTGATTAACTGATTTGTTATTAGATCATAGGCAAATAATTGTTTATAAAATATAATAAGCAAAATTTAATGTTGAATTTAAATAATACAGAAATATTGAGCTAAATATGTTACATATTTTATTATATCGGAAACAGAAAGTATAGTAAACAACAACAAAACGAAAGAAGGAAAAGAAACACTGTTCAATATTCTGCCACTGTTTATATTACATTCAAAAGGAAAGTGGACTCTGAAATGGGAACAAGCCATATCTTCTCTTACATTTTCTTATAGCGTCATCTATATATTAAAATATTAACTTAAATTTCCAATGCCAATACTCATTTTTCCCATTTTAAATGAAAGCAGAATTACGAATTGGCAGAAAATCAATTTTAAATAAATTACCTAATTATATCAAAATATATTTAACATTTTAGATTTTACACACATATTAAGCTCACGTTATAAATCAGAGTTAGACTTTTCATTTCTGTGGAAGTTTATCTGTCTTCTTAAACACTTAATACTCTGGATACATAAGGAAGATAAGCTAAAGTTTTCTGAAAAAACTTAGGATTTGTCTTCAGTTACACAACATTTTATGTTTAGTCTAAATGAAGTTTGAATCTATTCAACTTAAAACGACAAAGATAAATTGCTATGCAGACGTTTGGAGGAAGATTGCATCACACTAAGTAATTATTTATCATTACGGAGACATTTTAATTAAAGTAAAATCTACCGGCTCTTCTACTTATATTTATTTTCCCCCCATAGATGCTTAAGCCTTATCAGTGAATGATTTCAGTTAAAGAATCTGATTTCTATAAACGCGATATTTATTTGTTGAATTAAATATATATTATTATATTAAATTAAAGTTATTGGTTATGCTTTGAAACAAGTTTTAATGAACTTTATTATTATAGAAGCATATTTTAAAATATAATTTTTGGTTGCATGAACAAATAATTAGTTTCAGGATAGACAAGATATTTCGATCAAAATAAATTTACTTTGAAATTCTAAATCATAAAATATACAACTTTTTGAATGCATATTTAAAGCTATTCTATCGTAATCTTAAATTTTTATATTTGAAACAGATTTAACGTTTGTCTATAATTTATTTATAAATGTTATTTATTCATCGTACGTCTTAAAACTCGAGATATAAATAAATGGAAATCAGACATTTTGTAGATTTGCATGAATTGTTTTCCGAAAGGTAGCCATTAGCATTTTGATTAAGATTTAAGCTGAAATATTTTTAATTCATTTTTATAAAATTCATTAGAAATAACGTGTAGCAAAGATTTTCATTAAAAGAATATCAATCATAGTTATTACTTATAATTTATGTATTATATGTTTATAAAAAAAGAATAAAACATCCTGGTTATGATAAATCATTCATTTCCGAAAAGAACGATATTGGGCATAAAGGTTTCAGAACGTGTTTAATTTAATTACTAGTTTTGAAAAGTATAAGATAAAATTTCTATCATTCTGCCATGCCTGAATATAGTTTAATGCGATGGAACTTATTTTATAAAAGCTGAAAGAAAGTTTTTTTCATATACTCCATTATTGTGATTAAAAAAATGAATTTATAAGCTCTATGTTAATATAATTTACCTCTTAATGGAGATACTTAAAATTCAGCTATATAGTTTTCCTCAAGTGCAGTTTTAATATATATGTTTCTTCTTTTTTTAGTTATTTTTTATTAAACTTAGTATTTAGATTCCGATGATATCATATTAATGATTTTTGTTTGTTTCCATGGGTCAATTTGTTTGTTCATGGATTACATGATACTTTTTTCGGCTTATAACGAACGACTTAGTCTTTTAGATTATAAATTTAAAATTGTGGCAATTTAATGCAAGAACCATAGTTAAAAGGTAAACAAATTCTTTTAGACAAAAATTAATAAATAGCAGAATTTTTAATCCATTTTTAAAAAAAATATTTCCTCTAATTCCTTTCCTTCCCGATTTTTACAAGTTTTATTGAGGGAGAACTATTTTTTCTTTGTTGGACTAAAACAAAGCTAAAATAGTAAGAAACATTCCTTATTGAACAAATTGAATAAAACACAAGTTTCATGATACCTTTAGTTGTAGTTTTCTCTTTTCTTGATACCCTTATATAGCCAGCGGGAGGTGTACTCAGGTGGTTACAGTATATATATATATATATATATATATATATATATATATATATATATATATATAACCAAATCAGTAAAAATACCAAATCGATATTACAAAAAGAATAAAATATAGAATCAAAAAGGAAGAAATTAAAAATCCGACCTGAAGACTTTCTCAAGGGTCACCCTCAGGCAGGGATTTTTTCTGTGAGGGGTCTGACTTTGGACAAAGTTTTATTAAATTTTTCATTAGATACGATTTTTTTTCATTGCGCATGACTCTTTAATGTATGATTTTTCAAAAAAAAAAAAAAAGGTTTAGAAATATTTTTTTTTCCGTTGCTAAAAGAATGAACTGTGGAAGAGATTTTCATTCCTCCCTCAGAGATATTAGTATACTCCATATAAAGAACATAGGTCATAATTTGGCCTTCATCTTATATGGATTTCTGCCTTAAAAGGTTTTGTTTAGTGCGCTCATAAATAACCAATCTATAAATAATTTTGACTTTTACTGTTATCCAGCAATAAATGCATATCATTTGTTTCGTTTCTGTTATCGTTTTCGAATATCTTCTTAGATGAATCGATCAGTTATAGTTTTCAGTTATAGTCACATATTATAGTTTTCTTATTTTCAGACGAAACTTGACATTTTGTAATATGTGTAATTTTCCTTTATAAATTCTTGTGCTTTGTTTGAGTTGAAAAATTGATCGATTATACAGTTGTTTTACTGAGAGTTTACAATGCCCTTCAATTGTTCTCAGTAATGTAGTAATTAAAATTGTTATGAAATGAAGTTTAAGAAAGTTGTTTTGTCAAAAGTGTAGAATTTTTAGTTTTTTACTGTGTTTAAACAGTATTAAGAAGAATTGAGAAAACATAGATATACATTCAAACAAACTCTAAATTGCTGTATTTTAATTCATAAATACATGAAAATAAATTATTATGAATTCATTGATAAGCTTCAAATTTTATTTTGAGGTTTAACTTATTTGATTCAATATTTATTAAATAAAAATTTTAGATAAAGGAAATAAATGCTTTAAATAAAGGAAGGATATGCAATTGATTCTAAATTAACTTTACTTTTCTTAAGTCATAATAAATACAAAACGCTTTTAAAAAAATTCTTTTACCAGTGTTTTAAGATGGAAATTTTTGTAAAATCTAAAATCTGGAGGTTAAAACAAAAGTATTAAAAGCTTGAGGCACATATATAAATGCTTTAAATAAACAGGAAGTATAATCATATTTATAATAAATTTAAATTTTTTATTTTACAAAGGGTTGGGATTTTTTTGCTTCTTATAATATTCATTGAAGTGTTATTGATTTCTTAAATTGTTTTCTGCGCCTTACGATTTTGCGATTTTTTTTGGTCCAAACGATATTTGATAGAAAAAAATATCCTTCCTTTTTAATACACCGATAAAAGCCATTTATCCACCATTTTTAAAAATAAAAGAGTTTATATTCATTAGTTCACTGTTAGAAACATAAAAATTAAAATTAATTTCAGATTTCTAATTATTTTTGATTTTAGAATATGTTGAAAATATTTTCACGTCAACATTTCAATTATGCTGTTAGGAGAAAGTACATGGATTTGGAACGTATTAGAATAAAGTTTATGGAAATAATCAAACAGATTAGGGGAATTATTTCCTATATTTAATCTGCTTTTTAAAGAATTAAATACTGTCAAATAAATTTCTATTAATGAAATTTTCTCAAAGTTAGCGAATTGTACCAAGATTTTAATTCTTTCTTCAGCTATAGGCTAGTGCTAGTATTATTACACAGATAAAACCCCTAACTTTGTGCTTGTTAAAATCCTTAACTTTCTCGCTGATAAATAAAGAAATTTAATGAATTAGAAGAGACTAATTCTTTAGCAATTAAAAAATACTTTGAAATTATATGTTGGCAGAGATAATACATTTTATTGGATAAAACTATATACTGTTTCCATTATAGAATATTTCCTTTCCAAAAAATGGTGTAAAGCAATTTTTTAAATGAGAGCTTATCAAAAATTTTTTGGAGCTTATTTTTTAATATGTTGCTGTACGAGCTACGAATAATATTGCTTTTGGAATATTTCATACTTTTAATAAACAGGAAACATTCGATGTTAATATATTCCAGAGGTTATGGAACATTTCATCCTTTTACTACATTCAACGTTAATATATTCTAGTGGTTATGGAATATTTCATCCTTTTACTAGATTTCTCATTTCAGGTATGTACCTTAATGACATGATTTTGTTACGAGACGGTAGGTACCGTTGAAAGGCTTCATCAAGTGACGCTAAATAGGTTTGCGGAAGTATTATAAAGGGAAACGGATAGATGAATGGAACATGGGAAAACTATTTGAAAATGCTTATTGATAGTAGAATGTGGAAAGTGGTTATGTGGGAATTAATGTTATGCGTTGTGCTAACTCATTAATGAAGTATTTGACAATCATTGGAAATGAAAGCACATCTTTCACTCCAATGAAATGACAGTTTCGCGAGAAAATGCTTTTTCTTTATTTTTATTGGTCCTTCCCTCAAGTCAGGGAAAGGAAATATCTACTTATATGGATTTTAGTGAACAAAAGTTTATCTAAATAGATAAATCATTTCAGGAATGTACCTTGATGACCTGATTTTGTCACAAGACGATAGATACCGTTGAAAGGCTTCATCAAGTGACGAAAGAAGTTTGCGGAAGTATTATAAAGGGAAACGGATGGAAAAATGGAACATGGGAAGGCTATATGAAAATGTTTATTGATAGTAGAATGTGGAAAGTAGTTATGTGGGAATTAATCTTATGCGTTGTGTTAACTCATTACTGAAGTATTTGACAAACATTGAAAATGAAAGCACATCTCTCAATCCAATGAAATGACAGCTTCGTGAGAAAATGTTTTTTCTTTATGGTTATTAGTCCTTCCTTAAAGCCAAGGAATCGCAAACTGACTACTTCGCCCCACTGTAAGGCACACGGGAAAATTTGAATGACCGAACCGCCGCAACAGCAACACTGGCGGAAACTGCGTTTGAGTCCTAAGGTCCATCACCGGCGACGATACAACCCTTCCCTAAGGCGGTGGGTCTCCTCATCGATGGGTGGAGCCAGACCCACGCCTTTTCGTGTACCCACAGGAGTGGGCCCTCGTGGGACCCTCGTGGACCCCCTCGTGGGACCCTCAAGCCAGGGAAAGGAAATTTCTGCTTTTATGGATTTTAGTGAATATGTCTATCTGAATAGATTTGTTGTTATTTTAGCTTTGAATTAGGTCTTTATAATTAGCTTGTTTGATATGAATTCGGGTAGTTTCAAGAATAGCGGAATCTATCATATATAATACCCATTAAAAAGTTCTTTCTTTTTGGGGAGGGGAGGACTTTCTTAGTTCGTAGTCTTGATGCGTGCCAAGTGCGTCTGGCATTTAATTCGCCACTGTTCCGAAATTATAGTGCTAAAAACTTGTAAATGTACGTGTTACAACTCGTCAATTACTTCTTTCGTCAATTACTTCTTTTTAGCAAAATATTGGAAGACAAACGAAAAATTTTTGTAGCATATAAGAACTTTTATAGTATATTCGATGGTATAAGCAATTTTTATGCTTAGTTATGAACATTTTTTGATTAAGGTGATTTGTAAGATTTATTAAATATTCTTTCTTTTGAGTTTAAAATATCTTTCTGATGAACATATAATGCTTGCATTATTATTTCATATCCATTTGACATTCAATAAGCATAAGGAACATTTCTGTGGATTTTTTTTGCCATCTGCAATAAAGAATGCATCATTATTTTTAGCTTCGGTTGAAATTTTTTCTGAAATAAAGAATTGATAATTTTCGAAGTTTAATTTAATTTCCAAATTTTAGAAAGTTTTAGAATAAGAATGAGAGTTTCTTATAATTTGATATATTCTTTGAAAATATGCAGGCAGCACTGTAATAATGAGTCGGATTGTCTGTAGAACTGTGCAATAAAAAATAGTATGTATTTTGATTTCTCTATATTAATATCGCAAATATTATTGAAAATAGTTTCTAATTCGCAGCTGTGTAAGGCACCATGTTACGCCTTTTCTTCAATTACCATCTGTAAAAAATGTATGGAGAGCGATTTTTGCCACAATACTTTTCTTTAATAAATACTTTTCATTTCTACATGAGATGAGAATTTTAAGAATAGATAATATTTATTAGAACGAGAATAAAATTGAATTTCTTTATAGTCTTTTCATCATGAACATTATTTTCTTTTTATCAAGACTTTCTTAATGAGGAAGAAGCAAGCCTAGTGCAATATTTTGAGATATCTTCCTCATTCTTGATTAATTATATTTTTCTAATTCTAAATTAATGAATTTTATAACATATCAATTCGTCTATAAAATTTTTTTTCCCTTCAAAAAGCTGAAGCATTGTTGACCTTCATTTATAATGAATAAAACGAATTTATCAGGACATTGAATTCATCATTTATTATTATTATTATTTATCTTTATTTATTATTATTTTATTCGCATTACTTGAATTTTATTATTTATTTTCAAATTTGAATTTGAATTTTACATACTCCATTTACGTAAATCAGATAAACCGAGATGTGTTATGTTTTTATGAAACACATTTAAACGTGCACGTTTTAAATACTAAACTCACGTGTTTGTTATTATTTCTTTTAGAATTTCTCAAAATTTAACTTGAATTCAAAATTTCAAACTTCCATAGTTTTTTATAAATTACTTTTTAAAATCATAAACTAAAATTTGAATAATTATAAAATATTTCTGTTTTTCAGCAAAAGATGGTAACACAACTAATTACAAATGGCATAGAAAAGACATAGTCATTAATTCATTAAGCAGTCTGAATGTTTCTTTTAGTTTAACAAATGGTTGATGAGGTGACTAAGCTCTGTCATCTACTGCTCAGAAGCTGTAGTAACCCGAAGGGGGTTACATCGCTGTATACTCACAGCGCTTATATTTTGCAATAAATAAATAGGTTTTCTTTTAATATTTTAAAAATACTGTTAAAAGGGGTAATAGTTAAAAAGATTAGTTGATTCTTTTTAGAAAAAGAGAAATCATAATCGCTTATACGAATTTTCGTTCTGTATTTCTCAGATTTGACTGACATGAAAATAGTGCTACATTTAAAGCTGCTATATTAAAGTTTATTTGCTTTTAAAATACAGTTTTATTTCCTCTTTCATTTAATTTCGCTTTGCTTTCCATAAATTAAAGAATTTAATATTTATTTTTCATTTGTCAATGAATGTTAATTGAAGCGGTTATTTAGATAAAACCAATAGATTTAATTTTCCTTTCAAAGAAATTTCTGATGCTAAAGTATTGTTTTGAAATAGAATCGCTTTTCTGAAATCGGATTTTGATAAACGGGTGCAATGAATGTAATAAGAAAAAATATCATTATTGTAATTTCATTTTACTTCAGAATAAAAATCTTTTTCTTCTATTCTTTTGCAATATCCCGGAAATATAAATTTTGATTGAATACGTATCATTCTACAATATTCTGCAATATAACAAGATCTGCAAGTAATGAATCTTGTCATGGCAGTCTTTCCACTGAAGTTCTGTTTGTATTGGTATCTCAACAATGCAATTTATACAAATTTGCTTTAATAGATTAAAAGTATAACTAACTTCTAAAACAAATACCAGGAATTCTTGACGAAAAACATATAATATTTATTTATTTATTTATCAAGCGTTTCTCATTTTTCCGGACGAAAAATGAGAAAAGCTTGATAAATAAATAAATAAATATGTTTTTCGTCAAGAATACCTGCTTTTTATTTTAGAAGAAGTTAGTTAATGACAAACCGAATATATTATATTCCACTAAATCATTGTAATTACATTCTAATAAGATATTTTCCTGCTGTGAATAATTTTTCATACTGCACTCATTTTTGAATTATTAAATTTCGAACTGAAACTATTCATTTATTTATTCTTTTTATTTTAAAAGTTAAAACAACTATTGTTATTTAAATGAATGACAATTTTAAAAAAATAATTTATCTAATAAATTTTAAGTGAAATTTATAATTTCACTTTAAATATTGTACATTATAGTTTATACTGTTATCCATAAACTATGAAATAAATTGGAGCACCATTGAAAGAAATTAAAATATTTCAAAACTATTTTGATATTTAAATATTTAAAATCATATAACCATATACTCATCATTTATTTTACCATTGTCTTTGAAATAATCAAAATAGCTAAGAAAAAAAAAAGGTTTTTCAGCATATTTGAAATAGTATTTATATGCAAATTTGAAATAGCATACTAACATGCAAATTTGAAATAGCATACTAACATGCAAATTATTCCTTTCATAATGGAAAAATATCTATATATAATACATGAAAAATATAGTTTTAAAAATTTCGTTTGTTGCATTGAAAATCATCGACTTTCTTTCTCGCAGGCGATTTAAATTGCATAGATTATTTTTAATATTGAAATTAAACGTTGAATAGTAAAAATATATGAAATATTGTGTCATTTGATGAAACAAAGCAGATAGTATAAACTATAAGTAAATTTAAAATGGATATTGATTTCAAGGAAAAATTACGACTTTGTATTTTGTTCCTCTATTTAACAGAAATGAATTGTTGTTGATAATCTATTTCCTGAATACATTTTATTTTTTGCATTCATAGATAAATTATAATAATCCTTTACATCGGGTCAGTTTAAGTCCTTCTCGTATTTTCATCACATAGTGTCTTTCCTAAAATGAATTGTTGTTTAGAATGGAAAATTTATAATAACTCATTCTAGTTTTTGGCGCAGAGAATGTTCAATATTATAGATATGATACAAACAAGCATTTTATCGATTATTCAGCTGAGATTGTGGTAAAATTTAAATTTATTTCTTCGGCAAATAAAACCAAATCTAAGGGCAATGTTCCAGACAATGTAGCAAAGAACATTAATGAGAAACGAAAACAAATGAGAACTTTTTCCTCTAAAACATGTAATCCGATTAGGAACTCTCGCTTCTGGCTCCTACCGCAATCCAATCTAATAATTACTAAATCCATGAAGATCGCCCCTGGAATTGTTTTTTCTTTGTTTCAGAAAATTCCAACAAAGTGAAAAAGTCTTTATTTATTTTCATTAGAATAACAAAATGCCGAAAGGAAAAATTATCTATTTGAGAAACATTCTCTTTTAAAAAGGAATGTTTTTTTATTTTTTTATTCAGGAGAAATGATTTAAATTATGAAGATTACTGATGGAACATGCAGTGGTGCAGAAAAAGGACATTTTTCTTACAGACATTGGCTTGATCCAAAAAATGTTAGTAAAATATCTTCAAAAATAAAAATAAAATTCGTTTTAAATACTCAAATTTTTTATGGATTACAATGACATCATTAAGAAAACGAAGAACTTTAGAAGTTTATACAGAATTTTTTTTGGTTGTCACTTTGCTTATTTAATATGCCAATCGCGCTTCTTAGTTTTATTTTATTATCTTTTTTTAGTTCTTTTATGTCTATTAGTTTTATAATTATTTAAATAAATATTTTTCAAACACATTCCTGTTTTCTATAAGAAACTAATTATTAAACGAATCCAAAATAAACAAGTCGAAATGATTTAGTTCCTTTTAAATAAAATTTGCATTTCGACTATGCTATTTTCGTTTTTTACATGGTTAAATCAGATACCTGAAGTAAGACTCTGTACTATATAAAGCCATGTTAAATATGATTTCGGGATCACGATGATAAATATGACATAAAATGATTATCAGTATGAAAAAAAGCAAATTTAATTAATGAAACTACCTTTTTATTAGCATACATTTAATACAATAAGAAGAGAACATCAAAAAATCATTTGTCTCCCAACTGGAGTGGTATTCATTTGCCATGTGCATAAAAAAAAAAAAAAACCGTATCGACTCTACTTTTTTGAAAATTTTGTTAAATAACTGTTTTTCTATTATCGTTCATTGTTTTCTTAATTTTTCATTGTTCTCCAATTTTGTAGTTGAAGTTTAAATTCTCCAAAGAAATCATAGGAATTAATCGTTTGCTATTATACCTGCTAGGAATTTTCTGATTTATCACAAAGTTTTTAACATTCTTAATAAGTTTTGGATGTGTAGGATTATTATGCCAATGTTGATAAATAATATTTTACTGTTCCACCAATCCGTATAATTTTTATGAACCATTGTGTTTTGATAATTAATCAGAAAAATAACGCAGTTTTTACTTTCTGGTCAGAAGATTCGGTAGTTTTTAGTTTTGTATTACCATCCCATTTCAAAATAATAAGAGAGTTATTTTAGGACGGGCCTTGTAATTTCAAGGCACAAGAAGAGATACCTCTCTTTCCGTTCCACACATTCGATTTAGTGAATACCAGACGCACATGAATAGCAGATTAGTGTTAGAATTCAATTTCGAATTTTCTGGCTGCAATGTTAGGACTTCACCACCATTGGACGTAGAGGAACCGATAGATAATTTTATCTCTATTGTTAATCCTTAGTTGAATACGATTTCACTGTTTGTTTGTAGCATCAAAGCTTCTTAAAACTCAAAGTCTCTTATTTTTAGTGAGTGCATTGATATATACTTTTATTTCAGCAATGTTTATTTTATGCAGTTAAAATTAATTTAGTGTTACTTATTATTCGAATTATAAACAAACTTTAATTACTTTATTTTCTGCAGGTTTTCAAGTAATTTTTCAAGGTGGGTGGGAGAGATTATTTTTTTAATAGTTAGTCACTTGTTTTTGAAAAATGAATATTGAATAAAAAGAATTCACTTAAATAAAGAAGTGATTATTTGCAGGCACCGTTCCTATGAATAAAACGGGTTTTGCTCATACTATATTTACAGATATATTGTTATTTGCGGGCATTCTTACCGTAAGAATGAAAAATTTACCTGCAGGTTTTTGTCGAATTCAGTATGTTTTTGTAGAGTTTTTGAGATGTTCTTTTGACACTTGGAATTATTTATGACCTTATTAAAAGGAAGATTAATATTATTTTGGGAAATTTTTTATGATACATTGATATGTGATGCTTTTGATTTCCAGTTAACTTGGTTTTGATGTTTGATCTCTTATTGAATTGATTTAATTTATTAGAGAAAGTATATTTACTGAATTATCCAGTGATAAAATTGAACGTTTTAGCAATTTAACGAAAAAAAATCTGATTTCGACGAGTTCCATAAGCCCCAAAAATGTCTTACGTAATTTTAAACATCGTCTCATATCTTTCAAAAATCCAATGCCAATAATTTGTCTGCTTGAATCATATTTACATAATGCAATTTTTCATTAAAAAATTCTGAAGCTGTAAACAACATTTTAACCACAGCAAATTTAATTGATACAGTGCAATAAACCAAATCCACAAGTTAAGGATTCTAAAAGGTTACCAACAACCCCCAGTGTCCCCACATTTCCACCCTCCTATATATTGACCACAATCGATGATGCTTAATTGTTGTGATCGAACGAGAACTATCGTTGCCATAATGTCCCTGAAAATAACTAGAAATCGCAACACAGAAAGTTTATTCATTGTGCTAGCAATATTTATCAGTACATGACCTACTGATAATTCTATAATTTTTATAATTCTAATTAAAACGCCTTTTCTGTTTTCAGAGATAGTATGAACATTCAAATATTTATTCATGTAAATATGTCTTTAGTTAGTAAACCAGCGTTT
Source organism: Argiope aurantia (assembly GCA_026543865.1). Taxonomy (NCBI): domain Eukaryota; kingdom Metazoa; phylum Arthropoda; class Arachnida; order Araneae; family Araneidae; genus Argiope; species Argiope aurantia. Next base: position 335,446 of record JAPMOR010073170.1, read on the forward strand.
ATGGTATTTCTGTAAATAATTTTTAATTTACAGGTGAAAAGAAATTTCTTTAAGTTTTTTTCATACCTTAAAACTACCTCGCTAATCAGTTATGCTGTACATTATTGATTATACGCAACCATGGGTATATATGTAAATAATCAACATAAGCCCAAGAATTTAGGCATTATTAATTTACTAATTAATAATAGATATGCATTTGTGTAAAAAATATTTTGAACGGTTAGATGAACTTGAATATATTCTATAAAATCAAAATGAATTTGTCTCCTAGAAGTTCTTTGATAATATAGGATGGTTATAAAATTTCTTTCCCTGGAGAATCTGCAGCAAAAACCGATGAACGGAGTAAAACTGATTTTCCTATGCAATTTGGGAAGGCATAGATATGATGAAAAGTACGAAAAATCAGCAAAAGTACAGTTTTTAGTGTTGTTGGAAACGAAAATTGTCAATAATTACAATGAAAGCATGTGGAATAAATTATGCAAAATTTCATTATAGTTCAAGTATTAAAAAAGGCATATACTAAAAGGAATTATATACAGCATAAAACTCATAGTAAATATTATTTTATTAATGAGCATTAGTTGGCTCTGGACCATGTGCAGCATTTACTATGCGCTGACATTCCTTGAATACAAGATTTTTTTTTTTTTTTTTGCATTTTATGTTGTCTATTGCTACTCGAAAACCATCGCTTAGATGTTTATAACAATTGCTGTTAATGTATCATACTGCTTTTTCTCTTTGTTATTTCTAACTTTTAGCAATCTGCCTTGTCAAAAATTTTAATCCTAACTGCCAGTGCTACGATTGGACTTTATAGTAAGTTATGACGTCTTAAGCCCACAAGAAGTGTCGCATCATCATATTTTTCTTGTAAAATAGCTTTACCAGTAAAGCATGCTCAGTAAGGCAAGTCACATATTTTAAGCCTAAATCATGAGTTAATCAAAGAGCTGCTGACTGAATGTTAAATCTCCTCTTTCTAAAAAGAATGAGTGTAGCTACTTCACGTACGTGCATTTAATTTGCATAATCTATTTAGATTGAATAAATTGCCCAGCGACAGTAGTGACAAAATCTCTCCTGTCGGTACTTCAGATACTATTTCTTTTTCTTTTTTTAAGAATTCGCCTTCCTACATATCTTCTATTTCCTAGATATCATATTTGATTTCATTCTGTTGATTCACTTTAGATGTCAGATTCCTCCAATTCAAGTTATTTTTTGACCAATCCATATAATACAATTAACATCCAAAAGAGCGAATTTCTGGCGTAACTAAATAAATGCATTGAAAAATCTTGTTCATCGATATTTGGAATTATGGAATTTAAAATTTATCTTACATATAGGAATTTAAATTAGACTACATTTGGTTTGAGGTTTTCAAAGATAATGAATATAATATCTTTAAGATAATATGAGTTTGAGAGAGTTTTTCATAATAACATTCTAAAATTGCAGTTTTTAATATAATATACAGAAATGTACAAAATATATAAATCGTACAAGGCTTGTAAAGACAAATCTTAAATTTATATACTTATAACTAAAAAATGAACATTTTTCTTAATTGCTCAGAATTTGCTCTCTAGAGAACTTTTTTCTCATTAAAAAAAAAAAAAGAATTTCTCACAATATAGAATACCGAATAAATACCTTTAAGAATATGCAAGTTTGAGTTTCTTCAATTGATGTTTATTATTGATAGTATGAATAGCGCCTTTTTTATGGAATTGGTTAAGCAATGGAATCTTTGGAAAGCCTAGATAAAATTCAAAATGGATTCAATTCATAGAACATCACACTCAACTTCATATTAATTGTGCAATTTGAATCCTCTGCATGAGCACAGTTCCTTCGAATTCGCAAAATTCTGCCTTTTATCTAAAAATGTTACCTTATTCAATATGGCATGCAAGGAAACAAGTTTAATGTCTTATGCTTTGTTTGTGAATTTATACTGCCTACTTTTTGCGCCCACTTTGAAAATAAGAATAATCCTAGGTCTTTTTTTTTAATTCAATTTTCGACCAGTATTGCAAAGAGAAATATATCTCCGCGAGAATTCCTTTTCTATTTCTGGATCCTCAGTTGTTAAAGGCATTGAATGGTAAACATGAAGTGAAGGTCTCAGAACTGCTAAGGACTATATTATTTTATTATATGTTTAGATTTAAAGATTTTTAGGACGCATTAGGTAATGCATTAATTCCTTTATAAGAAAAATTCAATATACTAAGAAAAGTAAATAAACTTAAAAAATATATTAAATATAAAATGTGAATGCCATATTGAGATAATACTTCTTCTGAAAATGCCAACAAGCATGCATGATTCTATCTATACTCATAATAAAGCTCAATGTGTGTGTGTGTTGGCGCTCTACAGGCCAGACCATTCAACCTACAGCTACCAAATTTGGCACGTGTATATCTTGGATGCCGGGAATGTGCACATGGGAGTTATTTTTTCGAATTTTTAATTAGAATTTTATTTATTTAAAAATTAAGCGACATTTTGGCGTGTTTCTGCTATAACTTCCGAAAATATTACCCCAGAAAAAAGATTTTTACATGAAGTTAAAGATCAGAAATTTATCTTTTAAATGATATCAATGTTTTAACCTTAAAATTAAATTTCTATTTTTAATGAATTTTTTAATAAATATTTTAACTATATTTTTCAACAATTTTTTTCGTACAAAATAAAAAAAAAATTTAAGCTGCACGAGCACGTTTCGCATTCTTGGGAAAATATTAGCTTTTTTCAAAGTGTTGCCATCACATTGATTAAAGCTCCAATTAAAAATAAATTAAATCTTTTTGGAAATGAAATCTGCAAAAATATAATTTTCGGCACGTGTCTATGAAATATTATTTTTTCTAAAAAATAAATTCAAGAAAAATTATTTTATGATCTTTTACACTCTCTATATTATTAATCCAATAAATCAGTTTTATTTTAAGGCAAGTTTTGTTTAATATGAACAGGATATCCATTCAAAGCAGGGCCACACAGCTAATTTGTAAACCTTTAGTAAGACACAGATCTTCTAAAATGGTCTAGATAGAACATGATTATATTTTATGTAACTTGATTCAATAAATGCTCTAATAAATAACGAATTTTTGATTTTACATAAAGCTTCTGTTGTGGAAATCACGATTAACAAAATGTTCTTGAAATACTAATATTTTAAATAAAAAGAGTTAATTTCCAATCAACTAAATCAATCACTTAAACTGACTGATTTATGAAAATTTGAATATCACTATTAAATAAAAAAAGGATAATTTTAGATTTTCCATCAATCGTTTCAAAGAAAATACGCCAATCAGCGCGCAGGTTTTTCCAAGATTAATTGGCCTAAGATTATGAAAATGTTGAGTTTTTCTAAATTTTTAACATTCAAAACTTCATAAATAAGTCTTAGTTAATCGTGGACAATAGAAACATTCATTCATTTATTTAAAATTTGGTGTGTCCAGAATATTTCTCAGAGTATGATACCTTACTGCATTAAATTTAGACTTCATAGTTTTTGAAATATATTTATAAGCCGGAACAAAATATTATTATTGATTTCATTTCAATCCTTTTGAAAGAAAAACTAAAAACTGAATTTTATGCTGAATCTGAGAAATTTTTGTTGAATTATTCTTTGAGATATTACATAAATTATGAAAAATATTTTGTAGTTCACATAAGACTTAAATATCGAGCGATTCCGTTTGCTATACTCATATTCAATAATAATAATCATAAATAAATAACAATAAAGATGATAAATAAAATAAAACGCTTGGTTTTATTAAAAATATATTTATATTAATTGCAATTTCATCATTTGCACTTTAAATTAAAGTTGAAGTTTTACCGGAAATGACAACAAATTAGCAAAATATATATAGTAAATTGAACGAAACGATCTAAACAACAGTATAAGTTTGGTATGACTATCAAAATTTGAAGATTAAAAATGTTTTGTTGGAAAATCTATTAAGAGAGCAGTTACTTAAAATATTTAATTGAAAATTGTAGCGAGCGGTAATACTGACTAACCGGCTGGTCGCCAAAGGCGGCTAGTATTAAATAAATTGGACAAAGTTTGAGAAATGATAAAAGTCCAGATACTTAATCAAATTACACATGTTCGAACTAGAATTATATTACCGAAGAATATGTAAATAGAAGATAAATAATTATGCCAAGTAGAAAAAAATTTATCTTAGTTATGAGTAGTAATTGCTCGATAAATTTTGCCAAGTTTAAACTGGCAACTGCCTCTTTGCTTTTAAGTTGTTACAAAAAGGAATATCATCGAAACTATTAACTTTAAATACTCGTGTTAGACTCAAATTTATAGTAAAATGTAACGTTGTTTATTTATCGGTTTATGTTTGCTCTGCATTTTTGAATTTTAATTTATTTACTTAATCGTTATTCGCTGAGGAATGGATTGTTGTTACTATTAACGGAATATTTATGTTTCCTTCGAAGAAAACAATAAGATTAAAAAATTTCAATTAGTTTATATATGTCTACTTTGCATTCTGTGCTTTGAAGAACTGCAATTTCGAATCCTGAGACCTTGAAAAAATGAAAAAAATAGGAAAAAAATTCCTGATACAGACAAAGAATGTTAGATTAAAGGCATTTGAATTCATTAACTTAATGAAAACTCTTCCCCTGTTATTATAATATAGAAATACAGCAGACTCTCCATTCAATGGAACTTCCTTTAACGAAATTTTCTACAGAATCTTGATTTTGAGCTACGTATGCATACTATTTACCTCCCATCGTTAGGGTTAGGGTTAGCTACCTCCCATCGATCCATCGATGACGGGACGTAATTGCTTAGGGAAAGGTTGGACCGTGGCCGATGATAGTCTTTAAGACTCAAGCACAGTTCTCGCTAGTGTTGCTGTTGTGGCGATCCGGTTATTTAAGTTTACCCGTGTGCCTTCGGGCGGATTAGAATAGTCAGTTTATGATTATATTTCAGCAGAAACGCAGACGGAGTGTGAACATAAAAAATTTAAACAACGTTAATGTGAAGATATCAAAACTGCTATTTTAAAATAGCTAGAAAGGAAGCTATACAAAAAAAGACCTCTCGTGATAGAAAACTTTTATTCCATCTCAGTATATGAAATGCGTGGTTACAGTAAAGAAATTTCAGTCCTTACAGTTCAAAATAAAAATCTTATTCCATACTTGCAACGCTTTGGAATAATGAATATAAAAGCTTTTAATTAACTAACCTTAGAGTTTGATCTAAGAAACACGTTTTCATGATTGTTTAAAAATCGTTATGTTTACGCAAATTTCCTGTCTTTCTGTGAAAAACATGCTGATGAATCTTATATATTAAGGGGAAATTATAAAACTTAAGACAAACCCAAAAAACAAAATGGCTTTCAAATTATACTGTGCTTAAAATAACGAACTGTTTGATGCACATCAGTTGTTAGCACAGAAAAAAAAAGTATAAATATATTGCTTTAAAAAATTATTGTGAGATGCAACTTCTTATATTATGCTGTTTTGTTCTCAACTTTTTTTATCGGTTAACATTACTAGCATACTACGTCATTGTTAAAAGATGTTGAAATATTTTCAATTTTTCTAAACTTAATTTTATTTCATTACGAACCAAAGCTATATATATGCTGAACCTTGAGATAAGACATTTAGATTTACAATTTTTTAGTAAATATTTTTTGAAAAATTGCCATGAAGAACATCGGCAATTTTAGGGAAAAATGAAATCCCTTGTATAAAAAGCGCTTTTTTAGATGTCTTACCAACAGCTGTTATGATTAGATTCCATTCTATGGGCGCAGGTTATTGTCTCGCAGTAGGAAGCTTTTGAATAATAGAAGAACTACCATTTAATGTATAGTAAGGGATTCGGAATACATTATCTTACTCGTAGTTTCAAACGCTCAGCTGGAAATTCGGAAAAGAAAATGTCAGAATGACATCTTTTTTGTTAAAGAAGTTTTCCATTCTTTCTTATGGAAATTCGGAGGATGTGCTTTCCTACTTGGTTTTTCTACTCCTTGGTTATTTTCTCTATTCGAAGGGTCAATAATTCGGCGCATGAAAGTATATTTATCGGATTAATTTTTCGATGAAGCACAACCATTGTTATTGATATAAAATCCTTTAAATTAAAAATTTCTATCTATATATGTGACAGGTGATTAAATATGCATTTGAAGTTAATATACGTAAAACTGTAAGTTCAAATGTTCTTCTTGTGGTATTAAAGGTTTTCGTTTGAGTGTGTTGCGCGATTGCGCGGTAGTCTTTCTTCGAAATATCTTTTAGTAAGATATCAAAATGAGCTGAAATTATAAAATATTTTGACAAATATTTTAATCAAAATTTTGAAGAGACTTCTTAACGTCAATACAAGCTATTATTTGTATTCATAATGTGTCTAATCTGACCAAATCAATGATACTCTATAACTTTATAATTGTACTTTTACGTCATATTTCCAATATTTATCAAAATTCTAAATCTGGAAATAACCTGATACGGATTAAAATATTCACTCTATTTATTTATATCTTGATATCTAATACAGTGATTTTAAATTTTAAAAGATTGAGTTAGATGAATCGAAAAATAATTAAGGCTATAATATCATGCGTTGTTATAAAAAATATCTTGTATTATAAATGAGTCATTTTTTCTGAACCTACTTCACAATTTTGACAGTAGGACCAATTCTACTGACGTTACACAATTTCTGTGTTAATGTTTTTAAAATTTGAACAAAATAAAAGTTTTCAAAAATTGAAACAATTAAAGACATTTAATAGATTTCTTTCATCGGTTAACAATTTTATTGTAATAAAGATAAGTTTATTGGAGTAATATGCCATGTACCAAATTTTACAATAGGTAGGACAAGGGTAGGTTAAGAGCACGAAGTATGTATAAAAAAAAGATTTTCATTTTTTTTAGAAACAATCTTTTAAGAAAAAACAACAACAACAATATTACACCCGAAAAATATCATCCTTTAAATTGGCGCTTGCTACAAATTTAGTCTTGGCAAAATATTGGTTGAGATTTGAATTACATGATTTTACGAAGTTTTATTCAATTCAAATAATATCAGCAATAAATACAATTCTGCAGCAATAAATATAAATATGACATTCATTTATTTACCTGTCATCCTTTTTCTTTTAGTTCCATGTGTATCATTTATCATGAACAATATGTCTAAAATGTTAACAGACTTAATCTCTTATTAGAAATATAAACGAATAGAATCCAAAACTGTTTCCATATTAGACGGATGCATAGTTTCAATAGTTAATTCATTGAACATTTAATTCCTCGATACATTCATAGAAATATTTTATCTAAAATCTTATTATCTTATATTACACAATCAATATTCATTGTTTCAATTTAACAATGACATACATTCTAACAATTTAAATTGATAGATAATAAGTGGACTCTGAAAGAGGATTTGTATTGCATTTATCAATTATTCAGGAATTTGTCTCTCGAAAATCAGAACCTAAATTTCTGACTGAATGAGTGGTCACTAATTATTGCGTATTTTCTTCTAATTATATTTAGAGTACTTATTTTATTCTTTAAAAGACGGGAAACTGGATTATAAACTAATCAAATAATTCTAACATAGATATTATGAAATCACAATCGTGTTGCTGAATTCTCGAGAAGATATGATTTGCGTAATACGGAAAAATTCTACAGTGGAATGATTAAATTTAATGTATTCATGAAGAAAAATTAAAAACTACAAAGAGGTAGATGAATGAATTTAACGTTTAGTTTAGTTGAAAAAACATGCATTTAAAAATTATCATTGTCAGTGGAAAGAAAAATTAAAAACCACGAAGAGCTAGATGAATGAAATTTGGCGTTTAGCTTACTTTGGTATTTGTATTTCCTAGTTCGGTGTTTAACATTATAGATTACACCACAATTTCTGCATTTTACCAAAATTTGAATAAAATCTGTGAATATTGTCTGTTTATCTATATGCATGCATGTAAACATCATCACTCAAAGACGTAAGGTGCAAGCTGGATAAAAATTTAGCAGTTGACTGTCTGTCTGTGAAGTGATATGTGAATGCGGTAAGTCAAAAACCTAAAGCTCAAGCTAATTAGATCATTAGACTAAAATAATTACCCTGTATCAAATCTTATGTCACTGGAATTTTTTTTCCTTCATATAGGCACACATAAAATTATAGGTTTGTATCCAGTTTTGGGTTAAAGAAAGCTGCCCGAATGGAAATTCGAGTCATAATGCATACGTTATGCGAAAGTCGAAGGGAGAAGTCCCTCCGATTAAACAATTAGACAAATTTTGGAATATATAAATATCTTGTGATTGAGAGGAAAACTATTTCACATTGGATTATATTTTAAAACTATTTTTCAATTATTTAAAACACTGGCATGAGCATATTAGACATTACATAATAATAACATTCTAATTTTAAATGAATAGTGTATATTTAAGTAATGATATCTTTAAATCTAAATTAAATCCTAATTAATTTCCTAATTTTTTATCTTAATTTAACCCATATTAACGTAATTCTAAAATGTTCTCTTATTTCCTGATATAATTGGATCTTTTTTTTTATTTAATTAATGCTACACGAGGTCTGTAAAACTGCTTTAATCAGAACTTTCCCTCGCTCTGAGTGAAGGAATAAAAATCTGTCAAGCTCAGCAAATTCTTTTAAAAGATACATATATTTCCCTTTCTTAAGTCTATACGTGTCAAAGAATCCCTATCAGAATGTTATAGTTGAAAATTACTGTGGAAAAATATTTCGTGTCCTTCCGCTTTTTTTTTTTTTTTGCATTTGTATCGCGATGTGAACGGACATCAGTGTCACCTTCGCTTCTTTCTTGTACATAAATTATGCTTCCCGAGATGGAATAAATCCGAAGTTTTAAAATTTCAAAGTGTTTTCGCTCTTCGGCCACGAAACTGCTTAAAAATATGGGTTTTAAATTATATGTACATATACTTATGCCGATTCAAATCCAGACAATTAGTTTGGGGTAAATAGAAATTATATCCGGATTCCTTCAATAATGATTAAAAACGTCAAAAATGACATTTTGTATAGATTCAAAAATACAAAAGGAAGTAAAATATAAGTGTATCGAAAATAGCTGGCATACATGATACAGAGCATCAATTTTTATGAATACTACTATACATAAACAAAATTTTCTGCTTGGAACCTTTAAAATATTATTTTTTAATAAAATTAATCTTTTTGTGTGTGTGTGAAAAGAAGGCTATATCTTAAGTAATAGAAGGAAGCCACATTATTATAATTTTTATTTCGTTTATTACAAGTTTCTCAATATATTTGTTCATGTCAAAAAATAACCCACATTAGTTGCGATTTTTGTGCATAATTCAGAATTAGGTTTTTCTCGTTTAGGAATTTGTTTTTAGGAATTAAAAATATACTGCATTTAAGGGAAAATGAAAACTTTTCTGAAAATTTGAAAAATAAATATAATGCTGTGAAGATATTCATTTTTATTACGGTATTCTTGGTAACGGTAGTATTCATACACTATTATTCATTTGCGAGAGCTTATCATCTGCGCAAATTTATCATTATTATCAAGAGGAATAAAATATCTACTGTCTTATAAGCTGGACTTGTTTATTGATTACCTTATGTGGATAAACACACACACATAACACATGTTTGATAGCAAGGAGAAGGTTTTAAAAATGGAAGCTGTTTTCCTTCAATAAGATAATAATTACTTAGAAACAGAGGAACAATTAATAATCGCATTGTCTTCTGAATACGATGCCAAGCGGCTGTGGGGGAAAACTCATTTTTGGAGAAATTGAAGATGGAAGATTTTCGAACAGCCAACACAGGGAGAGGGGAAATGCACTTCGGAAGTAACGACTCATCGGAAGGTTACTTTGGCACAAGAATCACTCTTTGACAGGAATAATTAATTAATATAGCTCAAAATAGCTGGAAATTGTAATTATGATTGATAATCTGGTTGGAGTTTTTTCTTCTACTTATCTCTCTGTTAGCCTAAGCAAATAAATGTGTTATGAATGGGTGCTACAAAAAAATCGATGCTATCAATATTTCCTAGCTTGCCATTTGCGTAGTGTTAGTGGCAGGCGTAAAGTAGTTGGGTCAGGTCAACCGATGCTATTGATTCTCGAACAGCATTATCCGTGTAACCGCTCTTGCCTCATCATGCATGCTCCGGAATTCTTTATAAATTGCCGTCAGGGATTATAAATGTTTATTCGAATGAGTTAAGATTCAAAGAAATGATGATAATTTATTCTATTTTTTCAAAGGATTATTTAGAAAGAATGCGTTATAACATCGAAGAATGGAGAGTAATTTCTATGTGTAGATAATAAGAAGCGGTTCGTTCGGCATTATTTTAATATATGATGGAATAATTGATCAATTAGCTTAGTAGTGGTGTGGATGATAATAAGTGGTGGGAGTAGCTTATATTCCTTTTTATAGAATAACGGTTTATAGATATTTTACAATCGTTACCCTTCACTTATACTTTTAAAAACAAAAAGGAAATGTTTTCGCTGAAAAATAAAAGGCAGAATGTTTCAATTCTCATTTGTCATATTATTTATAAGGAAGGAATGTATGAAAACTTAGCTATGGCTTCTGTATATTGGGTGCCACTTCCGATTATTACATCTAATATTATGAATCCTGAGATTTGTTATCTTGGCAATAATTTCACTTTACTAATATGAGAGGATGTAGGTCGTAGAGGTAATAAGGTCTTTCTTTCGGGACCAGAGGGTTCACCAGAGTGTCATCATGTATACAGAATTAGTACATGCTAAATCTCTCGAAGGGCAAATGTCTTCACGCTGGTGAGGGGCGGAACTTTAGACAGGGGGTCCCGATTCAGGTTCTCATTTTCACCATGAGAAAGACAAAGTGGCTCCCCGAGATTGTCTAATTGTTATGATTCTGAAAATGCCTGAATTTATGTGTTTAAAAGGCTTTACTTATATTTATTTTGCTATTTTTTAGTTGGTTGACTGCTAATATTAGACATGTGTGTGAAAGCATTATCACAATAAGCCAATTTTTATTAATAATATATTTTGTGTTTATAACTTTGATTTTGAACAATAGTGTACTTTATGTTTTTACAGTTTTATTTTTGTTTAGCTTCACGAATCAGTTCTGTTTTCCTTATTTATATGATATATCTATTAGTTTTGTTTCGTTTTTCTTAGAGACTGCGATAGAAATATGATAAAGCCTCTGCTCTGGGCATGGGATGGGAGGGGTTAAGATTTGAGTCCTGCTTTCACCGAAGACGGGTTTGTACATGTATTCACGGGTTTGTACATGTAAAATATGCGGATCCAAATATCTCCCGACATCATGTGTACTGCGGAAGCTAAGAGAGGGGTACTAGCTCAGGTTCGTCCTCGTCATCTTACCACAGTTCAAAATTATGAAGTCTGTTCCAAAACAGCCTTAGTATTGATTTAAAAAAGGGAAATTGATATAATTAAGCTAGACTTAATTATTAGAAATTAATCGTATGTTCTCTAACGCTGCAAAAAATAAAACTATTTTTCATTTTAGAAAGTTTATGAAAATGAGATAGATTTGATTTCAATAACTTTAAATTGGAAAAATTACCTTTATTTTAAATTATCGCTTAAGTATTAAACATATTATTATTATAAAGACTAGGAAAATCGATAAGAACAAATTGAAAAAGACATTTGAAACAATTTTTCATGAGTGCCATAAAATTTCAAAAGCTCTTTGTTAGATGTACTGGATTTTATCTGAAACGGAAAAGAACAATTTAGGCTTTTCTGAGGTAATTGTATTCATTACAAATGAATTCTAAAAAAAAATCGTTTTTGAGAGGTTATTCGAATTAAACTGTATTTGGCGAAATAATTTTTCTAGAATTACCATTTACATAGCCGCGAGTAATATCAACCCCTTTTTCTAATAACAATAAAGAATAAATCTCATTCTGTTTTCATATTCATCTTTTTTTCTCTCTCTTTCAAGCATAATGATTATTCAAAATTCCAAAAAATTTATTCAAGCATTCCGAAGGGAATTGGAGATTAATCTAATGCGTTTCCAGTTTATTTTTCAAAAAGTTGGTTTAAAGGGATTTAAAATGCGTTTTATATTATTCTATAATATTTTAATTTGTCAGGATAATAATAATACACAATTGTAGAAATAGTGACATTTATGTAATGCAGTGTTGCAGTTTCTTGAACTCATAAAAGTATTACTTCATTTATATCAATTCAATTACCGAATCAGCGAAATTATGAACGAACGACGCACAGGCATATTTTTGCAGTGTTTCTTGCAATCTTGTGGGTATCTTTCGAAATATGATGTATAATTGTTTCCTTGAATGGTTTTAAATACAAAAGGTAAAAGTTGGTTTTTCTGCATATTAACTTTACATAACACCCAAAGAGCATGTTTTTTCTTTCATGGAGTGGAAAGAATGCACAATGATATTTAAATTTTAATATTTCCCGAAGATAGATGAGTGCACAATTGTTGTATTTGTTGGACTCTACTTTCCGAATGCATTAAGTTATCTAATATTAAAAAAAACTTAATATTAAAATTGAATAAAATATCTGACATTTGTCTAGAAGTATGAATATTCAGAAGGAGATAAGAATAGAAGGAGATTATAATAAGATATTTCACAAAAAAAATGAATTCTAATACTTAAAATCCACAATAAGTCAAGAATGCTCATTAGAAAAAACAGAAAATGTAGGTGAAAAGTATGGTTACCAGCACTTATAGAAAAAACAAATGAGAGAATTTGAGAAAAAAAATTATAGAAAAAAATTTAAGAACACCAAGCAATGAATTAGAAAGAGTAAAATGCAGTTATTCTATTTTTTGTATAAAAAAAGGAAGTCTGTTAGTGATAAACAATATGCAGCATAGAATTTGTATGCTGAAATAGTTGTGTGTGAAAATCATGAATGGAGAATTTGATAAAGGGTTGTCATGACAATGTCTAAAAATGATTTGCAGCATGAGTTCTAAAAAAGACTCATATTTTGAGTAGGTATGTGGATGTAGTGAAAGTGTAGAATAATGTGCATACTACGAAACATCACGTGAGTGTAAATTCTGTACTACATAACGTTTCATCATTATTTCATTTTCTCTCTATTTTGGCCAGTTTTCGTGGAATCAAAGATGCTCGGATACTTTGATCAAGTAAGACCAAAGAATCAATATAAAATAAATGCAAAAATGCTACTAATCGTATTAAGAACCTAAACTATAATTTTTCAAAATTTATACAGAGAAAATGTTATTACATAGACTCCTTTTCCTGATATTTTCAATGATATTCTTACAATTATGCATTAATTTTTCTTCATTCCAAACAGGCTCGGATATAACACAGGTTGCTTAATAAAATTAAATTTCGAATAATATTTGGTTTAATGAATGTCTAGAATCGAGAATTGGCCCATAAATCTTTAAAATTTTGCATTACATTCTATTTTTATGTCATAAATATTTATCCTATAACAAAAGTCTGAAAGTCTGTTTTAATTTTTTTCATAAATTTTCAATAAAATTTTAATTTTTATTTTAAATAATTATGAAATCTATTCCATCATATTCGGACATTTTTTTTATCATGAAGTCGTTTCAGGACTTATAAAGTTTTATTTTAGAGAAAAGGGTCTTTCATATGTCAAATTGTTCTTCTGTAAATTTAGGATAAAACTGTCAACATTTCTTTTCCATATTCTTTTGCAATGACTTTTAGGAAGTTTTTTTCGAAGCTGATTTTTTACTAAAAATTGCTTTCGCATAGATTTTTTTCCATGCACTTTTTTTAACATGTTAAATTTCTTTCTTTATTAGTCGTTTTCTTTTTAGAATATTAATTTTAGTAAAATTCACTTATTTGTGTTCTTTTACAAATGCCATTTTAATGCATTCAATTTATTTTATTGTTTCTAAACTTTCTTTCTATCATGAAATATTCAGTGTTGTAGGTATTTTCTTGATCTTATAAAAATACAGCCATATGCATGTAATTTTAAAACTGTTTAGTTTTTCTGTTGAAGAATCGAAACCTTTTGCCTTGATTTTTGGATAGTTTTCAACTGCTTATCAACCGTTTCTTTAAAAATAATACTTTTTTTTACATCTGAAATTTATCTTTAAAGCTAAGCTAAAAAAAGAATGAATTTTCAAATTCAATCCCTTTTATAATAACTGAGGGGCATCTTGGCTGAGATAACCTTTTAAAGACCAAATTTATTAAGCTAATTTTAGAGTTAGAAATTTTAATATATGTTGTGTTTCTGTCTCATAAGAATATAGAAGAATTACAAACTGGCAAGGCTACATTATCTACCTTGCTTTTATCTATTAACCAACATATTCTGCACCAAAATAGTCCTTCTATTTTTCTAAATTTAGTGTATGATGCTTTCATCCCAAATTTTTCTGTAGCAGTAAATTTATGCATATCTCTCATGGCATCAAAATTATGTATATTCGAAAATTAATTTGACTCATATTAGCTATTACTCTTATTCTAGCTATCTCTTTTTTATTTAAAAAACACTTAATATTTCATATTCTATTTATTAAAAGGTTTATTAAAGTTTTTATTCATCTCTATCAGTTATCTTCTTTGAAACAAAATCTTCATTGGTTCTTTTCTTCAATTTCTTTTTTCAATTCAGGCGGTCAGTGAACTTTTTTTGTGCAGCTTTCTTTTTAAAACTCTCAGATCATAATTTTTGACGATAAAAACTTCTTTAATTGAAATAAGTGAAATTGCATCGATAAAAATACATAGCTTAATAACTATCCCCTAGATGGTTTTCTCATAATCTCTTCTTTAAGTTTTTAGCAATCTTTAATTCTATGCTTTCAAAATGTTGTAAATCTTTCTATTTTATTCGTATAATTTTTATTTTTACAAAATTTTTTAAAACAAGTATGCATTTCACCGTTGTAAAATGCTCACCTTTTTATAAAAGCTCATTTCTGTAAATCCAAATTCGCAATGCCTATGATATAGTGAACCGCCTTATCTTTTTCCAACTTAAAAAAGTGATTATTTTTTTCAACATAATAATCTTTATAATCATACATGGAGCACACTTTATTTATATGGATTTCAGAGGAAATGTTCCTATTTTTATTCAAAACTTTTAAACTTTTGAAATTTTTCGTATTCGTCTCGTTATTTTTTATTTATTAAAAGCTGAAAGCGTTTACCAAGTAAGTGCTACGCTTTTTACCATCGTTTTAGTGAAATCCTTTTTCATCTAACTCCTGCTGTACAAGGAATGATATAAATTGGCGAACTACAAATCTGCCCCTCCAAGTCTTCATCTGTGATTAATTGAATGGTAGCTGCAGAGAGCATTGAATAAATTAGTTTCTTTGGGAGAGGGTCATGGGTACTTTTTTCTCTTGAAAAGAGTTGTTCGCATTTTTGCAGGAATCATGAACGCAGTAATTAATATTCCAGGAATCACTCTTTCTAATGTAGATTACTATTGGTTTTTAGGAGTGATATTTTACATATACATACCTTCATATATATAGCTCTATAATAAAAATGTAATAGCATTACGTGATGTTTTGCATTAGAAAGGAGTGATTGTAGTAATTTTCCATTTTAGTTGCATTTCTTAGAATTGCGATTCTTTATAAATTTATTAATATTGTTAGTAATTGTTGTGTAAGAGAAAAAGTAGCATTTGAAGGCAAGAAAGATCCATTATTCCTTTAGTAAAATGCATATCACCTTTATTTCTGGTGCATAATTAGAAATCGGGAAGTTCTAGATTTAGGTTAAGGCATATTGAGTTCTAGATTTAACACATATGCGATTATTTTTATTCAGGCACACTTTCCATGTGCTGAAAGGCAAAAAGAAAATGGTAATGCTATTTGCCCTTCCTTGGAGTTGAGGGTATAAAGCAGTTTGTTACACACAAATGACTATTACATCTGAATAGTCCTAACACTTTATGTAGGTATCACAAAAAATGTGGTCATTGCAGTAAGTATCGGAATATATCACCTACCGTGCAACAAATTACTCATGAATGGAAAACTGGTTGCATATAGTGAAAAGTTTGGAAATTCCAAATGAATTTTTCATTGATTCAGAGGAGGATGGAGAATAAATTCCATGTGATGTTCCACAGTTCTCTATAGCGCTACTAAACCCCACAACCAACCACAGCCTTCTACATCTGGTAATGAACATAATGATGATACGAAATATACACTATCTATTTTATTTCAAGAAGAACTGCATATCCTTTCTGGAGATCCAGAGCGATAGGTATGCTAATTTCCAGGCTTGACGCAAGACGCTGCCTTGATGTTGCTATCACTCTTGGCATATAAAAGACTATTGCAACTAATAGAACGATAGTGAAAATGTGAAAAGTAAAGATATTGAAACCTTCCCTCTAATTTCTTGCAACATCTACTAAACTCGAGGGTTCGGATGTCTAAGTAAAAAGATCGTGATTGCGTGACCAATAAGAGTGTAGTAAGTTCGATGAAGAAAAGGCATCATTCTAACTAATTATATTAAATGAAACTTAAAGGATTATTTACATGTATTTACATTACAGATTTTGATTAATTGTTTAACTTAGGTACATACATTCTACGAAGAATTGCCGTCGAATGGGAACGCTCGACTACAAAATGAAACTTGGCAGCCGAAGAAGAGATAACGCGATCATTTCGTGTCGTAAAAGTTGAAATTCTTGTTTGGATTTCCCACAAATTGTATGTTGTTGTTGTTAATTAAACTGGAAAAACTCAAACTGCACAAATTTGCAAAAAGGTTAATAATTTTCCATATAAAATGCTATTACAATATCTTATCAGATGATAATTATACAGAATTTTAGAAAAAATTTTTCAAAGCAAGAGAAAAATAAAATTGGATTTATATCATGGAAAATTATTTTTAAATGAATTTTGTTTTATTTTTCTGGCATATGCTGAAAATCAGTATCACATGAAAGTGATATGTAAATTAATATGAAAGATTACATTGAAACATATTTGAGAAATTAACTAAACAAGAATATTTTATTTAATTTTTTTTCTGTTAGAAATCCTATTCATTTTTCTAGGTACTTTATCTATAGATTTAGAATATGAACTCGTTCTTTTGAGTTTCATAATTTTCTTTAAGAACTATCGAAAATTGACTATTTAGACCATGTAGTCATTTGGGATGCATCTATTATTGATGACAGTGATATTTGTAGAACTAAATATATAATTTGATAGTTTAAATTCTCATTTCATAAGAGTACTGCATAAAAGATCCTTTGAATGGCAGGGGAAAAGAATACATGATATTTAGTGTGAAGGAATTCTTGATGGTTTAAACGGAGAGTTTCCTAGGAGCAGTAACTGGCTCTGTGCCATATTGAAGCACTCCGCTTGTCTTAATTTAACAGCACGAGTCTATTCAAAATTCCCTCTCTTGTTTTGAATTCGCATTCTTCACAACTGAATATGCAACCGAAACATTCATTCTTAGCTAAGAATCAATGAATTTTCTCTTGTGGCACTCTTGCTGACACTTTCTTGCTGACACTTCCCTAAAATCACTCATGTGATATGGAAAATCAAAATATCTTTTTTCACATAGCATCGGAATTCTTCGTAAAACAAACTATTTTTCTCGAAGCCTGAAAATTTCTTTGTATAAATTAGAGCTTTAGATGGCGATCAATGTCGTCTTTCTGCCGGAGAGACAGGTGCATAGTTTCACATTCTTACGGTTTGTGTAAAATACAGAGTTAGCTGTGTCAAAACAAGAGAAATAACTCGAATGATTTTGCAGTTCAGTGATGGTTTGAAAGGAATTCTAAGATAGTTTGAGATTTCTTGGGATGAAAACTGAACTTAATTATAAATTGAAAATGTAAAATTCAGAATATCAAGAGAAAAAATTATCACCCTGTATTATCTTACCATCATATATTGAAACAAAATTTCATATAAAATCGTCTACACATTGATCATTGCCGTAGCTTCAAAATTTTGAATCTTATGTCCTTATAGAAAAAATACCAAATATTCAAATTTTTATTCATATACCATGATAATATTGAAAGATACTTTCCATTTTATGTTTTTGATTAAAAAAAAGCGGTGGGAGAATTTTTATTTATTTCACACTTTAAAATCCAGTCTAAAAATAGCGATCTGCATTTAATATCGATAAATAATTGATGCATTATTGAATCCTGCAGAACCTAAACGTTTCCCAAAAATTTGATGCTGTTCATTGAAAATTAGGGTATCAAAGAGTGCTGGAGGTTTTGTACAATTTTCATATTCTCAGGAATCGGTTTTGAGATAATGAAATATTAGTATTAATATTAAAATTAATAACTGATTAGTTTAGACTTTCTTTTTTGACATTATTTCCATAGTTTTTTTTGTTGTTAGTTTAAGATATTATTGTTATCAAATGCGTTATTAATGAACTTAGTGAAGTAATATACCACATTAGTTTATTAAAATTTATAAGATTTTATGTATTCCAGATTTCAGACGACAATTACTATCTACTTTAAATTTTATGATTTTTTTAAAGCTGCCATTTTCAAATGATATAAACTCGGATACTGTCTTTTGATTTACTTCAAAAGTTTAACGTAACTCAATTAGCTAATTAAACAGTTTTCCTTTAAAAAAATCAGATTTTAAAGCTTCGTATTTCTAAAAACAATTGTATAATCTTTTGTAAACATACAAGAACCTGTGGGTAATTACATCGTAGTTCTATATTTACGTATAAACTCGGATATTTTTAATAACTATTTTTATTTACGCATACAACATTTTTTACCACTTCTATTTAATTTAACATGGTTTGTATTTGAAAAAAAAAATGCAATTTTGTAATCGCTTTTTCTCAATGCCAGTATATTATTTTAGTATTTTCAGATTTATTTTTTAATTGTGAATTAATCGATTATTTTAATTCAATTTTGGTTCCATACCACTGGTTCCAAACAGTATTAAGATAGAGAAAGAAATGTTTTCAAAGTTTTATAAATTTTATCATAATGAATGATAAATTAAAACCTATGGAGTGAGAAGTAATTGATTTTTAATCTCTATCTCTATCTATTTCTAGATCTATCATTATCTCTATTTCTACTTATAATTAAGATAAATGTGTGTTTGAGAGCGCGCGCGAGTGCGCGTGTGTGTGTGTTGGCGCTTTACATGCTAGACCGCTTGAACTAGAGTTCCAAACTTGCTACATATATACTTTGGAGGGTTAGAATATTCATTTACGATAAATTAAAAAAAATAATTAGAATTTTAATTAAATATAAACAAAGTCCTGATAATTCATAATAATTTCCAAAAATATTACGGTGCTACGATGATATTTATATCTTATTAAAATTTTAAAAAATTAGCTTTTCAATGATATCTGTTATTTTGCGCTATAATTTATTTTAAAATATATTTTAAGCATAATTCCTAACAATATATATCACGCAAAATAAAAATAAAATTTAATCTGCACGTGCACACTATGCTTTCATGAAAAAATTATCTTTAATTAACATGCTACCATCACGCTGACAAAAGCTCAGATTAAAAGATTAAGAAGTTAATTCCCTCTGCAAATTAAACTTAGAAAAATTTAATTTTTAGAACGTGTTCTGTATGAAATAAAATAAATATGAAACTTTTTAGAAAAATGAATGCAAGCAAATGGTTTCTTTAGCTCTTAAAATATCTGCATTATAATGCAATGATTTAGTGTTATTTAAATCAAACCTGGTTTAATATATATTGAGTATCCACGTTTATCAGAGCTCAACGAATATTATACCCTTCAGAAATTTCATAAATGTTTAAAAAAAACTTAAAATTAAGTGTAAAGATATTTAAAAAAAAACGTATTTGCTTCCAGAAAAAAAAAAGTATTAGTTGAAGTTTGATAATTTCCATTTCAAATTTAAGCTGAAATTTTATGATGACAAAAAAGTAGGAAAATGCAGAAATGAACAGAAGGATTTAAGGCATTTAAAATAATACGAGTTTTATAATTATCAAAATTTGAAGCGTAGAAATATTTTATAGGAAAAGCCATAAATATCAAATTACATAAAGTATGTAACTGAAAATTTTAGCGTAACTTCTGGTGAACCAGCTTGTCGTCTAGTATACAAATATAAAGGAAACAGTGTTAATAAAGATTTCAAAGAATATTTTTATTTTTACTGTAGCTTTAAACCGAATTTAAATATTCGAATTGTTTACTGAACACAATACATTAGAATTTTTTAAAAACATTGGACGAAATGAAAGCTCCAAAAACAATGCTTTTTTAGGAAGCAATTCACTCGGAAACAACAAAGACCTATAAAATCAAAACATATTGGGTTTTTCGGAAAGTAATTTCGTTTTTTCCAGACAGACGATTTAATTGTATTTTTTTGCACCCAACTTCACATTTAAGCCGTATAATTTTTATATGCTTTGAGAGCTCATATAGCAAGGCTTGTGTGTGAAAAATTCCAATTAATTCTACGCAGTAGTTTTTGGTTGGTGCCCTTTTAAATATGGAGAGCGATAAGCAGCATTTTCGACATATCTTACTGTTTTACCACAGAAAGGGTAAAAATGCTGTTCAAGCCAGAAAGAAATTGACCAATGTGTATGGAGAAGGTGTGTTGACAGTACGCCAGTGCCAGAACGGGTTCGCTAAATTTTTTAGACGGTAAAACCTTCACCTCAAATGAGGAGGTCAAAAACCACCTCGATCAGTTTTTTGGCAGCAAAGACAACAATTTTATGAGCGTGGAATTATGCTACTACCAGAAAGATGGCAAAAGGTGTTGTACCAGAACGGCCAATATATAATTTAATAAAGTATTTGTTTATTATACGAAAACTGTCTTTCATTTGCACACACACACACACACACACACAAAAAAAAACCAAATTATTTTCCGAACAACCCAATATAATATTTTTATAAAGTAGTAATAAATATCCAATATATATTACAAAACAAATAATGAAAGGTGTTTGTTGTCTTTTCAAAATATGTGGATACCTTATTTTAGAATATCGTTTCACACTGAAAATAGAAAATTTAATATTTAAAATATCCTTACGAATAAATTGATATTTCGAATGAGCTTATAAAACAGCGATATAAAATGACTGCTGTTAAAATTTATCTATTATTTATCTAAATTTATTTATTATTACTGTTAAAATCTATCTATTCAAACATTTGTTAACATCATATTTGATAAAATATTTCATGTACTCAGTATCATTTTAAAATCAAATGTATTATTGCCGAATGTGTATGCTTCATATTATCAGACATAAAAGAATTCTCGTTCTATTACCAGATTATTTCTAACAATAGTAATAAAAATTCAAAATTTTATTGTATTAATAGAGTCTACATTTTATTTGACAATCGTTTAAAAAGAATAAAGCTGAAATGAAATAATCTATTCTTTCATTCTTTTACTATTTCATTTATTCTTTTATTGAAAAGCATAAATAAAAAAATAAAGCTCAAGATTTGAAATTTATTATCATAGGTGGGACATTTCAACAAGTAATTATGGAATTCTTGCAGCTTTAAATATATAGACAACCCTTTATGGAATGTTTAGATGTCTTAGAAAAGCATTTCCAACAAAATACTTTTTTCTTTGTTTCGTCATATGATGACAGATGGCAGAATAATCCTTGGAAATTAGTTTTATTTTTTCGAATCTGTACCTATTATATCTTATATTTTTAAAATTTCTTGCTCCATTGTTTTCTGAATCAGAAAATAAAGGCTTTATATCCTCATTACTTTTAAATTAGAAGTGAAATTTAATATCATATTGAAAATAATTAAATATGATAAGAATATA
>JAPMOR010073170.1:370464-391721 GCA_026543865.1 Argiope aurantia
ACTGAAAATGCCCAAAATGCTGTTATTAGAAACCTCAATGAGTTAAAAATTGCAGTTAAAGGTAGTGCATTTAACCCTTCTTCGCATGATTTTTTTTGTGAAATAAATCAGTGTGATATAATTCATTCTCACATTCTAGATAAAAGGAAAAATGTTTAAAAAACTTAGCATAAATATATAATATAGAATAATTAAAAAAATCAGTATGATGGGAATATCCATCATCACGCAAATTTATATGTTAAGCTCAGTACAAAATCTTCATTATCCCTCTCTTCTTAATTTCTCCACTCATTGTCGCTTTTATTAACAAAAAAATCTCAGATTAGTTATAAAAAATATTCAAGAAATCATTCGTTTGTTCCAACCACAACAAACAGCGGAATGGCAAATTCAAACCCGTTATAATGATTGTGGCATTTGATTTTTTTTGACAGCTCCGTATTACGCAATAGTCGTGTAAAAAGTTGCCAACAGCAATCAATTTATAGTACACCTGTTTTGAGTACAATTTTTTTTTTCACTAAATGTTATGATTGAAATTTCCATCATCATGCACAGAAGAGTTAAGGTACATTATTATTTAGATTTTATCTGTTTAAGAATACAAGCGGCTAATTTCTGTATTTCACACGGAAATAATTTTGGAAAGAATACTAGCTCTAAATGAATTTTTCATTCGTCTCAAAAGTATTAAGATTAGGCCATTCTTTTCGAGAACTAATTGTTTATCCTAAAAAAGAAGTCGAGTTGAAATGCCTATCTTGAATAAATTCTTTCAGTTTGGAATGGCAAAGTTCTTGACGAACTTTCCTAACAACTGAACACTTGAATGACAAAGTGATAATTTAATAGGAAATGAGTCTATTAACAGTTTCATGAAATTTATGAGTTTTGTGCTTGGCAAGCAAAATTCAATGAAGATCTCCTAAAGCTCTTTAAAACGATCAATAAAATGAAGGAAACTCTTTAATGTCCCGGTGACAAAAGTTGGCGTAATCGGATCAAGTGTGTTTCCTTTCTGATACAGCGTACTTTAATCGGGGATTGAATGGAGCGGAAACTAAAGTTCAACAAAAACAATGAGCCATTTGCTACGGAATTATTTTATCTATTGTTTACCTTCTTTGTAGCACTTTATTACGATGTCTTAATGGAGAAATAATCTTGAGCTTAGAAAGGTATCGGTTTGTATCTCGTTTGAAAACAACTGTTAGAGAGAAATTATATGCACTAAGAGCTGTATTAGAGTTACTGAAATTCTCATTTTGTAAAAGAATTTTTTTTATTCCACAATTTTGTGGTATTCTTTGCAAAACAAAGTTAAATGGAAATTCTTTTGTTTACCGTAGTTTTTGAGATACCTAATAAATAGAAATTATTTTCAGGCAAGACAAATAATTATTGGCCTTTGAAAAGTAAAAATTTGTTTTACTTATCCTTAATGTTTTGAATCTTATCTACTTTTCAGAAATATGTCTTATTTTACGTCTAATAAAGTTTAAAATATATTTGCACTTTTGAAAATTTATTACCACATAGCATGACGGAATTATTTTATCTATTGTTTACCTTCTTTATGGCTCTTTGTTACGATGTCTTAATGGGGAATCTTGATCTTAGAAAGGAATCGGTTAATATCTCGATTGGAAACAACTGTTAGAGATAAATTATATGCACTAAGAGCTGTATTAGAGTTACTGAAAATATCATTTTGTTACAATTTTTTTTATCCGATATTTTGTGGTATTCCTTGCAAAACATAGTTAAAAGGAAAACCTTTTGTTCACCGTGGTTTTTGAGATACCTAATAAATAGAACTTATTTTCAGGCAAGACAAATAATTATAGGTATTTGAAAAGTAAAAATCTGTTTTACTTCTCCTTAATTATTTGAAAATTACTTACTTTTCAGAAATATGTCTGATTTTACGTCTAATAATGTATGAAATATATTTGCATTTTTGAAAATTTATTACCCATAGCTTTTAATAATAATGCTTTTCAAAGCTTCCTTTCATTTTAATGATGATAATTATTTTGCTTTTTTTGAAAAATGGCTGAATAAGCAAACATTTAAGCCACTTGCTATTTTGAATGCTGCAGAAAATTGTATGAAGACAATTCCAATGAAATTCTGAATTAATTGTATGAAATCACCTTGACATTTCCTTAAGAATATATTTTTAAACTTCTTGAGGAGGATCAGAGAAGAAAAAAAAAATATAACACGATGCCCAGGAAATTGCATAAGTAATTGAAGCCTTTGTATTTTGTCAATCAGAAAAATTGACTTGCTTACACTTTTAGTGTAAGTATACAAGTTTTAAAATTATACCAAATAAGGAACTTTATCCAAATTTGCTTTCGTAAATGATCTCGACAAATAAATGCAAGCTTGCATTTTCGCTTCCGGTCTTACATCCGGTCTTAAGGAAGGGGGTTAAAGGAAGGAGTTGTTTTAGATAAACTAAGATCTGTTTTTTTAATTTTATTTCTATGCTTTCTTTAATCCTTTCTAAGGCCGTGGGAAGTATGCTTCACATCAAATTTATCGATCTTTGTATGAAATTATGTAGGTTCGTATAAGTTCTGACACATTTTTTTAGAAAGACGAAACTTAGATGCTTCAGTTCTTTATCTCACACAAAATGATGTCTTGGTTTGTCACTTAATTATAAATTAACCAAATTAATTAATTAATCAAATTAAATTTATCTAATAAGTTAAATGAATCCTTTTTCTTATTCTAATTTCAAGCCTAAAAATATTTTAACATAATATGACTAGAAAAAAATGGCCCTTTAAAAGGTTAAGAAAGAGAGAAAAAATTAAAGTCATTTTTTGGAACAAATTAGCTATGAAATTTATGCCTGAATGATAAACAATAATTATCTTATTCCGTAACTGAATACATTGAGAAAATTTGCAAATATTTGTGATAAAGAAACAATAGATTATAGTAAAAATGAATAAAAGAATTGAAATATTCCGCATTTATTTCATCTGAAAAATGCAATATATCGTAAAATGCATTAATATAACATATTATCTTGAATTCAAAATGAATATGGTGTTTAATATAGATTTAATTATATGCTAAAAGTGTTAATATTTACCTTCACTGAAACAGTCTAGGGGAAAATCTTTTATGGCTTTACGAATGTCCTCTCTACGTGCATGGAGTGATGGAACAACCCATTTACTGAAACAATAAAGCACTTTCCTCTTAATTGCCTACATTAGCGTATAATATTTACCGATTGTAAGAGTCATCATGTAATGGGAATTAATTAATCTAAGTAACCGAGAATGCTAAGATATGGTTATCAAGGTCAAGGGAGAAGAGTAAGGATGCAATTTTTGTATTTGCTCTGACAGTCCTTTTATGTAGGTCATCTCATGATTAATATGGATAATTTTTATGGATATAGTTTTATTATCAAACTAAAAGCCAGCAACGACACAGAGAAAATATGCAATATTTAGCTATTATAAAGAAATTTAAAGCTATTCCTCTAATGATTCCTCTTTTCAAGTTGTAAAACATTTTGCATTTCAAGGATTTTAATTTGCTTTTCCTTAAAAACTGTTTGTATGTTACAGATTTTAATAATTAACTGTGTTAACACAGCATTATTTGCGAGTCATTTCCAAAGTCGTTTCTGGTTTATAAAAAATTAAATTTCAGAACAATTTTAAATGAATTGGTAAAAAGCAGTAAGACCTCTTAATGTAATCTAAATATAATAAATCAAAGTCTGTCTGAAGTGTTCTCAACCAGTAAACAAATGGCAAAAATAACTGACTCGCACTTATCAGTAAACGAATTTAAAACATGAAAAAATAATTCCTAAGCATAATGTAGCGAAACTGACATTAATTATCAATGTGAATATTATAATTTAAAATATGTATATTAATGTTTGAACATAAGTCCTTTATATATTAAATGAAAGTATAACATTAAAATGAAAATATTGCAAGAAATATAAAAATAAATAAAAACATACAAACAAACATCGGAGCTTTCAAAGGTTACTGGACCATAAGGCGATTTTTTACTATGCCTGCTTAATAAACCTAACTTATGTTGCCTCACCGATGAGGTTGCTTAAAAAAAACAAATAACATTTTCTTTTAAATTAGTACAGAAAAGTAGAATTGAAGAACTGATTTTAAAACATTTGCTTTATCCCGATTTTCTGAAGCACAGGATGAGATGTCTCAAAATGATTCTTTGTAGGGGTTAAATGGCAATACAGTGAAATGTAGTTTACACAATACAAAGGAACCTGCTAATTCTAGGTGATTCTAGTTTCTTTCGTTGATTTCTTTAGTTTCTGTAAATATCTGTAATCATCTATCTGTAACATCTGTAGTCATCTATTTGAAATATATATAGTCATCTATAATATGAATTTATTTTGGTTATTTCGAAATAAAATCGAGGAACTGAGAAAAAGCCAATCTTTATATTTTTGTTGTTCATTAAAAAAATGTAATACAGTACATTCCCGAGTATCCAGTTCGGGACTATCCGGCTTCAATACTATCCAGCTTAGTTTTCTTTTATCGCAATTAAATGAGGAAGGCAAATCATTGCAACATTGCCAAGACATTGGAAGCGGGTGCCTACGTGTCGTGTGCAAAATGAAAGTTGTGAAAGGAAAAGAGCAGCGTTCTGCTCGTTGTTCATTGTTTCGTCAGTGTGTAACGGACCTCAATAGTTGCTGCTGTTCCTGGTTATAACTGCACAGTACATACAGTATTCGTAAACTGTTCTTGGGGTATGCTTAATATTTTTTAAGTGTACCAAAGTGAAGACTTAAAAATGAGTGATGAAAGAAAAAAGTTGTAGTGATTATGGAGGAGAAATTACACGCTATAGAGCGACTAGACTCTGATGTAACAGCAAAAAATATAACTTCAGAGTTAGGAGTTGGGGAAAAGTACAGTGGGGAACCAGGAAAGAAAAATGAGCAGAAATTGAAAAGTGGTGTATTGCATAAGCTAGTGAAAGTGGAAAAGAAGTAAGAATAAGAAATGTAAAAATTTTGTCTACTGGTATTGGTGGGCAAAGAAATGATTTCATAGAACTTCGTTCAGGTACATTCTGAAATTAATTGGCTCAGTGAACAATTTCAGGATGGATATTGATTGAGTAATGGAAAATGAATAATCGAAATCGCAAGAAAAAAAGTCTTGGTGAGTATTCGAAACGGTAATGATTTTGAGAAAACTTTGGTTGGCTCAATAAAAATTGCTGCGATGTTAAGTGATTCGCAAAATTTTGAATAAAATCATAAAACTATTCGGCCAAAAAAAATCATGCTACGAGTGCAAAGATTAACCTATTAGCAGTTTCAAATTAAAAGTGAAAAATGATTTATATTTATATTCTTTATATTTTTGTTGCTCATTAAAAATTGTAGCATTTAAATTAATTTTGTCTATAATTGTATGGTTCAAGTCAATTCTGAAATAAATTGGCTCAGTGAACAATTTCAGGATGAATATAAATTGAGTAATGGAAAATGAATAATAGAAATCACAAGAAAAAAAATTCTTAGTGAGTATTCGAAACGGTAATGATTTTGAGAAAAGATTGGCTAATGCAATGAAAATTGCTGCGATGTTAGGTGATTCGCAAAATTTAGAATAAAATCATAAAACTATTTGGACAAGAAAAAAAAATTCTGCACGAGCGCAAAGATTAACCTATTAGCAGTTTTAAATTAAAAGTGAAAAATCATTTTCATTATTTAATCATTGACACCGCTAATGCAGATATGGATAATAAATTAAAACATTCGATTGTATTAAACAAAACTTTTAATGTTCTTCTGATATATCAACTTGTTTGATCCTCTTCGTATTTTCCATGTTAAATCGAAATCTTTTCACAAGAACAGTTTTGTGTTTATCTTCTTGACAAGTCATATTTTTCAAAGATTTGAAAATAAAGTTTTTTCTCTTAATTTTGAATTTTCTTAGTATTTCATTAACACTTTAAATGTTCTATTATGATATAAGAAATTCCTTCTTCTATGTAAGAAAAATTACTTTTTTGGCCAGTAATTTCGTAAGGATTTTATCGTAGTAAAATTTATAGTAGTAATTTCAGATTCTATGATCTTCATCATATAGAAAAGGAAGCAAGCTTTCATTTACATATTACTGGTTTATGATGTATTTTTGTTATTGAAATTCATAAAAAACGAAAGAAGAATGTAAAAATATTCTTCACGGTATCTGAGATTTAAATTTATGGGAATGATTTCGATTTATAATTTTAAATTCTTCTACATTTCTCGTATAAAAAGCTTACCCCTTTTTTTGTTATCCCTTTGCTAGCTTTTTGCAGTAAATTTACAAAGGCTCTGCATGAAATTGTTTAGAATTTTTTGAATGTTTCCTGTGTTAGTATGAACTCAGAGCATTGGATCATTGGATCATTCTGAATAATTTTTTTTTCTATTTTAGGTAAGAATTTCAAATTGTTGTTTCCTGAATAGAAAACAGAATCTGCAGTTCAGCATGTATTTAAAATGTACATCAAATCTGGTAAGAAATTTTACTATCCGCGATGCGTGTTTTTTCTTATGGAGAATAATTTATTTTAAGTAAATTTATATAAAGATTAGATTTAAAAAAGATGCGACAGTTTCAAAATGAATAATAATTATAAATTGCAGTATTTGCGCATGATTTAGCATCTTAAAGATCATGATGTATTGGTATGCTTTCTGCAGAACCAATTTTATCCTTCCTCTGGTGTGGTGCGGAAGTTTGGGGAGGGGGTGCCAGTTCAGGTGTCGTCCTCGTCATCTGACCGTGGCTCAAAATTGCGAAGTCCGTCCGAAAATAGCCATAGTGTTGCCTTAAAGCGGGACATTAATTTAACTAAATTAAACTGAACTAAATTAAACAGAACCAATTTTATTATTTTCTGAGAAAGCGTCCCTCAGATGGGCAGGAATTAAATTTCTCGACTGTAATATTTTAAGATAGATTTTTATTTTGTATAAGTATTTGCTAAGACTTTGTTTTACTTTGTATACACATAAAAAATAACTCATTAAAAATGCTATTAAGTTTACAACCTTAAAACTTTATTAAGCAAATCTTGCTGCCAAAATAAATTAAGAATGCATTTACGAAAAATATGTTTGACTACACTAAATATTTTCTACTTGATTGCTATTTTAATTTAATTTTAAATAATCTTGTTTTAAACCTTTTCAACGACCATTTTTGTGTCATTAATTTTGCCAGAAACCTAACCAACCTAAAACCAAAATTTTAGATGGAAAATAACTCCTGAACGAGAAACCAGAAATTGATTTAAGGAAATTCGCACTAAGATTATTTTAAAAATTAATATCTTATCGCGAAATAGCTAAAATTGTTGATAGGCAAGTGTGTCCAGAAACTCAGTGTAAAATTTAAAAGTGAAGGAATGATTATAAATAAAAGTAGAAGATGAAGGAAAAGTATTTCTAGTTATGTCGCAAAACGGATAGTTTCTAAAGAAATCAAGATTGATTTTAAAGTAATTGTAGTCTAACTTGCCGCAAAACTTTTCAAATCAGTGATGAAAGAATAAGCACTGAAACTGCGCGAAATGCATTTGACAAGCTAAGCTAGATATAAAAATCGAGTTGCTAGAAAGAAACCGTTTATAAGCTTTCAAAATCAGAAAAAGCGTTTGGAGTTTGCAAAAGCTCATCAATTGAAAACCAATAACTTTTGGAAAAAAGTTTTACTTAGTGATGAAAGCAAATTTAACATTTTCAGCAATAACAGGTCGTCACACCGAATGAAGAAAGTTCAATACTTCTTTGGATCCAAAGAATTTACTTCCTACAGTTAAACATGATGATGTTTCCGTCATGATTTGAGGTTATATGGCTTCAACTGGAAAAGGAAATTTAGTTTTTGTCGATGGCATAATGAACCATATGGTTTATTTGGATATATTTCGCAATAATCTAAAAAAAAGTGCACAAATTTGGATTTAAATGGAAATTTCATATTCCAGCACGGCAACGACCCCAAACACACGAAATGTAATGTCAAAATGTAGGTTTTTCTTTGTACATAGAAGTTACAAACACCATCACAGTTTTCGTATTCGAAATAGAAAATCTAGGCTAAACTTGGAGCAGAGACCCCAAAATAAAAAATTAGAAACAAAGCCCATTTTAAACAAGAATTGCAAGAAGAATCTGATAAAATATCTTCAGATATCATCAAACTGATATTATCTATAAAATATTTTCAGATATCATCAAACTGATATTATCAATAAAATAACTTCAGATATCAAAAAATATATCATATCCTCCAAATCGACATTTGGAGGATATTTTAAAAGTCAAAGGATATACAACTCAATATTTATACTTTCCTTATATGTGAAATATTGCAAAAATTTCATTAGTGTATTCTCAATTTTTTTCGGTAAAAGTCTGCATATGACTATTTTAAGTGCTTGGGAAACCTCTTTATTTTAGAGATTTACAGCCTATTTCCGTTTTTTTAAATGTATGCATTGTAATTTTACTCATAAGTAGTGCCTGAAAAATAATTTACTGCCCTGCAATAAATTAAAACCTAATTAACAAATACATGACGCTTAGAAACTTAACAAATGATGCTTAAAATAATAATTTTTATGAAATTGACTCCCTTTTTTTGAAGTTTTTAAATACTAATTTTTGAACTTAAAGAATTTTAAACCGTTGCATATATTTCAGTAATCAGTAAAATGTCCCCTATTTTATGAGACAAAAAATTTATTTGACAAAAATCACTGCTACCTCAATACAAAAAAACGAATATCTAGATAAGGAGCAAAATTTGATTTTTGTAAATGCTGAATAAGAATATTCATGTTTAATTAAAATTGCAGCCACGTGCTTATAATGTCTGCTTATTACCTTAACATATTTTGGATTTTTATTCAGTTTCCAAATTGAATTTTGATTAAATATTTTCTTGCATCCTTTTCTACTCTTAGAAAATTTGAAGAAACCTGGTTTTTTATGTTGTACATAAAAACATAAGAAGGAATTTAATCGATATGCTGCTAAAACTGACGAAGTCGAAAGAAAAAGAAAAACGAGTTATTGTTTTCTTGTTCTTTTAAAACACCTCCTCTATAACAGAAAAAGTACGCATATCAAAGTATTATTAGTTTGCAATATATATTGAAAATACTAATCAAAGTTCAATTTTTTTTTTGTTTTAGCGATGACATTGTAAAGCAAAAAGAATATATTAACTCGGTTTTCTTTTCCTTTTAACCTAATTACTTTTAATTAATATGCAGACAATATCTAATGATTTATTTGTAAAGAATTTGGATATTGCTTAATACTACTCTTAATCTCAGATTTTTCTTCTTTTATTCAACATTTACTTGATTTTTATAATAATTCCGCAACTCTGCAAATATTATAATTAGAAATTAAATAAGAGCTTTTTCTTAGTATTATAAAACTTTATGACATTTTCGTTTCCTGAATAATACTTGAATTCGACCGCGGTGTCCTGGTGGTAAGACTTCGGGCTTGGAGAGTTTCAGGTTCGAGACCCGATTCCACCGAAAAACCGTCGTGTAAGTGGGGCCGTGCAGTCCTTTAACGGGCACAAGCCATTTTCTTTCAAAATTTACATTTGACGCTACAATTAGAGAAAAGAAGCTCATTTATGATGAAAAAAAGTATTTATTTAATTTTGTTGTTGTGGCTTTTGTTTATAACAGGGGTGGTAACATATTTACCACCACCCAATACAAGCAATGACATTTTACTGACTTATTCATTAGAAGAAATAAGGAAAAACTATTTATTGTTAATTATTTCAAAATTAAAAATATATTAGTTACACATGAAATAAGTGGTAGAAAAACCGAATACAATGTAAATTACCAAATGCATCATTTTTTATTACATAAAACAACATAAAACTAGGAGCTGCACACAATAGAAAATTACATATTGAGCATGACACTTTTGTCCATTCTGGTTAGTTTTGGTGCTACAATGCTTGCAAGATATTTTAAGGTGGTGGTAAGATATTTATCACCACCTTAAAAAAGGTTAAATCCGTCGGGGTCAACGTCCTCCCGGTGGTGTGGTGTAGAAATTTGGAAAGTGCTGTGCCAGCTCTGATGTCGCCCTCGTCATTTGACCGCTGTTCAAAATTACGAGGTCCATCTTAAAATAGCCCTAGTGTTGCTTTAATATTTAGCGTTAGTATAATTAAACTAAACTTGAATTTTCTTAGCTTTAATTTGCATAAGAAAAATATATATTATTTGAAAATATAATTTCATAATTCTGTTGTATATTATTATTGTAACACTACAAATTTTTTTTATTTATTGCATGAAGGTTGGTTGAAATTAAACTTTTCATTTCTGTTCGACTCTTCTTAACTAATGCTTAATAATACTTAAAAGGCACTTGAAATGCTTGGAATGATAAGTGCAAGTGGATATGAAATATTATACTTTTGTTTAGAAATAGAATAATAAAATAACGAGAGTTTTTCCTAAATAATTAAAAACAAATTAGTGTCAGATATTATATTAATTTTTCACATGTCAGCCAGCTAACGTTTTTCTTGAACCAAAATGTATTTTTTCGTGTTATAATAATAATAAATGCTCTAAATATTTCATAACAATAATTCCAAGCAATATCATACGCTTCCTCTCTAAAATCAACAAAATATTAAGCCAATAAGCATTTGATAAAAAAAATTCATGGTTCTTATTAGGTTATTTTCTTCAATGAATAGCGACAAGCTATTTTGAAACAAATGGTTTATTTTTGAATTTTTGAATTTGATTTGACCCCTCTTCAGTATGTCCTTTTTTTATTTTGTTCATTCAGTTTCCTTCTGAAAATTTATAGGGAAAGAGGAAAGTTAATTTTACATATGTATCAATATGAAATATTTAGGTAAATGAATATTTGTTCCATTTTTAGGGGCACCTTCTATATGGAATGCATTATTTAAATAAAGCATTAATTTTTCACTAGAATTGAAATTTTAAAAATTGTATCTTCATCATGTGCTCAACTAATTTTTTTAGTAAAATAATGTTTTAAATATCAGTAATCACTTATCTCTTTTTATGCTGATTTAAATTAAGAACATTTTATTACATTTTGCATTTATAATTTATGTCGTTAGTATCTGTTTCAATGTACTTCGTTAACATTTTTTATTGAACTATTTAATCTTAATAATTCAATCCTTAACTATTCAAAAATTGCATTGAACTAGAAAATGCTGCTTTTGATTGCGATGGATCATTGATAATTTGAAATGCTGTGAAATGCTTGCAATATTTCCGAGAGAAATCCTACTATTCATCAATTTCTCGGAGGGCATTAAAACGATTCGTTTTCAAAACACTTTAACAAGACTTCCTTCTTGTGTCACATTTCAATGAATACTTTTGAGTGAAGTAAGTATTAATGATCTATTATTGTGAATTTATTTTAGTGCTGTCGGATCTATTCCCAATTATTTTAAAAATTAAAATAAAAAATGTTCAAGGGCTGTTCAATGATATATAATCATAATTTTGTAAAGCTGATTGAAAAAATAAGTAAAATTAAACTCATAATACATAAGTAGCAGGATATGTGAATAATAGATGTTGTATGTTTTCACATTCTGACATCATTACTGTTAGCAGTCAACCAAGTACGAATTGTGTCACTTTCACCTATATCAAAAGTCAATGTGAAAACGACAAATTCATTTAAAGTTTTATTCTTACTTCAAAACATCTTCAAATAAAATCTATGTGACACCTACTTTAAAATTATGGAGAGTCTGTCCCTTCCTTTAGTACAAATGGAAGATGTTAAACAAATTTGAAGAGAAATCATTTTAATAGGAAGGTGGTTACAATGGCTGTAATATTGAGGGGAGATGGTTGAATCAAACTAAGGGACCTGTAAGAACGATTAACATTCCATTCGGTAGAACTCACGTGTTGCTCAATGAAAAGCAGCGCTCGGCACATTCTTGCACGCGTTGGGTTCTGAGACTATCTCATCATTATCTTTAAAAAAAACCCACATCACAAGTGTTCTCTATTTTTCTTATAGCCCTGATTTAGCACAATGCCATTTTTTTAAAGCGAATTCGAATAAGTGTTTCAAATCATCAAAGTGAGCGGTAAAAATTGTGGAGGAGATTTTGATGGGCACCTCAAAAAATGGCTGCTATTATGTGTTTGAAAACTGGAAAAAAAGGTGGGATGAACGCAATACATGTAATGGGGGGGGGGGTATTTTAAGAAATGCCATTAAAATTTAGAGAATAAGAATCGATAATTATTTTTGATTAATTTATTGTCATTCTTTGTTGGACAGTCTACTAAAAACTGGAAATGCTCTGAAATGAATATCACATGGGGAGTAGGGAAAAAACTTCCTAAGAATATAAAATGAACCAAAAAAATTAATTTGGACTTGGGAACTGTGATGAGCACATTTTATGTTTAAAAAGTTAGAACTTTTGTTATTTTCAGTTACAGCAATTTCAATATGATTCATTTTTGATGCTGTGTTTACTGATAATTTAACTGATAAATTTTATTGGATTGGACTGGTTTACTTCAACGCCGCTAATCTTTGACATTCAGAGATTACAGTTTGATCATAAAAATGTTCTAGTTTAAGTAATTAAAAGCATATTTGCGTTATTTAGCATGTTTATCAGAAATAAATAAATCGCATTAAAATCTGTTAATGCATTTAAAACGAAAAAAAGGCGCTTTAAAATTCAAATTATAAATAAACCAGGATCTAAATTCCCATACAATAAATAATAAATGAAATAAATTATTATAGTTAATAAAGTAACTTTGCAATTGCTAGATTTTATCTTATAAAAATAGAATTAATTTAATATATTGACAAAAGATAAATTCAAGGAAGTAGATTTTTAAAATCTTTTTCTCTCGGAATATTTAAAAATAGAGGAATTAACGTAGGTAATAATCAAAAATTGTAGCACAAATAATTTTCAGTCAGGATTTGAATATAATCTAAATATGTATATCCAATGAGACACCTTGGCTGTTTTATTATAAATCACGCTTCTCTTTTTTCTCGGCAAGATGATAAAAATAGCAAATGCTTTAGAAGTAGTTCTCATAAATCATCATCATAACCATCTAGAAAAGCATCCCGAGAAAGATATGGGTGTGGAAAATGTTGATTATTTTCCTAACTTTATATTACCTTTTCAGTGAAGGTAACTCAGCCGAGTGGGTTTGAACAGGAAATAAAACAACTGCACGCTTCTAGTGGAAGGGAGCATTTATATGGATAATAACGACGTTGTTTTTCTTTTATCAAGAAACAGCTATTTATCTGTACTTATATAAAGCTCAATGTGTGTGTGTGTGTTGGCGCTCTACAGGTCAGATCGTTCGACCTACAGCTACCAAATTTGGCACATACATACCTTGGTGGTCGGGAATGTGCATTTGGGTCCCTTTTTTTGAATTTTTATTTAGAATTTTAATTATTAATTAAAAACTAACTTTCCCGCCAAAAAATCTTTTCTTTTCCCCACCGCCAAATGAGTAAGGCTTCAGTTTTTTTTTTTCTTTTTTCCCAACAGTAATGAGGCTAGGGTTAACATTTTTCGGCCGATTATTTCAAGAGATTCTGTTTATTTTCTTAATGTTTGATGCATTTAAAATTAAACATTATTAATTAATTGATCTTCCAGATTCATTCTGAAGTGCTTTTGAATTAAAATAAAACAAAATAAAGGAAATTAAAAATTTCTAATCTGCGTAGCATTACCACAACTGGAGTAGATAATTCACGCATTTGCGATACCATAATTGGCGTTGAAGGCCAGACCGTTCGACCTACAGCTACCAAATTTGGCACATACATACCTTGGTGGTCGGGAATGTGCATTTGGGTCCCTTTTTTTGAATTTTTAATTAGAATTTTAATTATTAATTAAAAACTAACTTTCCCGCCAAAAAATCTTTTCTTTTCCCCACCGCCAAATGAGTAAGTTTTCAGTTTTGCCCCCACTTTAATAAGTTTAAGCTTAACATGTTTTCGACCGATTATTTCAAAAGATTCTGTTTATTTTCTTAATGTTTGATGCATTTAAAATTAAACATTGTTAATTAATCAACCTTCCAGATTCATTCTAAAATACTTTTGAATTAAAATAAAACAAAATAAAGGAAATTAAAAATTTCTGATCTGCGCAGCATTACCACAACTGGCGTAGAAAATTCACACATTTGCGTTACCATAATTGGCGTTTAAAATTCACGCATGCGCATTGTGTTCTAATTGTTGACAACTCTATTTTCAACGGATACGGACTTGGTTTTGAAGGCTCAACATGTTTCCGACCGATTATTTCAAACGATTCTGTTTATTTTCTTAGAGTTTCATACAATTAAAACTAAACATTGTTAATTAATTGATTTGTCCATGATGAATCTGAGAAAATTTTGTAGAAAACTTATTGAGATATTACATAAATTAAGAAAGTCTTTATTGCCTATAATATTCTTTAGTGCCTATAAGGTTTAAATATTCAGCGACTCTGTTTTCAGTATTCATATTTTACAAAAATGCTTCGTTTCAGTAAAAAATGCTCTTATATTAATTTGCAATTTAACCATTTCCACTTTAATTTAAACCATAAATTCTTCGGGAGCTAACAGAAAATTAGTGAGATATATATTACGTTATGGTTGAAGGTCTGTATAATATTATGAACGAATTATATGACTATCAAAATTTGAAGCTTTAAAATATTTTGATGAAGAAGCTATTAAAATAGGAGTTGCATAATATATTTAATTATTAAACTTTTAACGAGCATTAAGATTGGCGAACCAGCTTGTCGCCAAAGGCGGCTAGTATAATAATAAATCGGACTGTATTTCAGCTATATATATCATAATTAATCGGATTGTATTTTCATACATATGCAAATAAAAGATTCTCGACAAATTTGTAAAGGGAGTATTTGTATTTCAATATTTAAACTTGAGAAATATGAATTAATATTTACGTAATTCATCCTTTGGTATTTTATCATTAAGTGTAAATCTGCATTCATTCTTTAATAGACATACAATATTACGTAATACTGAAAATTATTTGTATTTTGAACAACACACAATCAAGCATAATTTTATCTAAAATACGATTTCAAAGTTTTTCATCTGATTTTAAGTTAGAAATAATAATAAATGCTAGTTCGGGTTTGAAATAAGAACTTTCTAAAATATATCACTGATCACTGATTTATGACTGATAAATCTCAAATTTTAAATTAAATTGCTTTCACAAAAGAACCTAAAAATAACAATGAGAAATAATTTTGCAAATGGAATGGCGTCATAAAAGTTTACATTTTTACTATTGTACGAGATATATTATTTGATTATAAGTAAATATCAATCATTTTTAAAGCTATCTCTTTCTTAATTTATACTGAATATTTTCAAAAATTGCTGAATTCAATGCGACAAAGGTAAATCTATTTTTAGCCGATAAATAATAACTGAGCTTAATTTGATAAAACTACAAAAAGCAATTACACATTTATTTTATTAAGTTTTAAATTAAATTTAAGAAAGGAAAGGAAAAGTATTCTAAATTCAGCGAGAAAAGAAATCACTATATTTATAAGCTTATGAACAGACTTTCTTTTAAAAAGGGTAAAAAAAAAAAGGAATTTTTGCATTAAAATTTATAGAAAATCCTTTCCTCTAAAAATAGAAAACAATATTAGTTTTGTTTATTGAAGCTGTAAGAAACTAAAGCATTTGAATATAGAAGTATTTTAATCATTCCAAGTTCTAATCAATAGAATTACTAAAGCGTATCTATATGATTAATAGGCATCATAAAATGAGGGCATTATAGGATGTGAAGCATCATTATTACATTTAATCAGCGTTCCACAGCCCAATCTTTTATCGGCTTGATTGAATTATCTCGTAACTGCAATCAAATAAAGAAAAACAAATCGCGTGTAATAGATATTTTTTTTTCCAAACCAGGACTTTTCTCTTTGTCAGTATTTAATGAAAAATGTATTGAAAATTAGTTCGCCCATGTTGCATTATATTTTTTCTCCATTATGTAAATATAAAGATGTCTTGTTTAATATCGGAGTCTGTTGTATTACTTATGCTATAACATTGTTAAAAAAAGATAGGTCCAATTAATTTTGCGATTGAGTTATGAATTTCCTCCGAATCGGATGTTTAAAATTAATTTCATTTCTTAAGCTACATATATTTGTAAGTCTAAGATTGATGAGAAATTGGGTGTGCACCGGTAGCGACATTATGTGGTTTAAAGCCCATTAGAATTTTTTTTAGAGATGGTCTATTTTAAAAGCCCATTAGAAACTTTTAGCTAATTTAATACCTATCTCCATTTGAAATAAAAGTGAAGTGTCGATCTATTACCAGGTGGGCTTTCGGATTGCTTTTATATATTGCACTGTTTTGGATGACGTGGGGGTGGATTCAGCTGTAAATATATTTCTAAGATTTGGAACTTTCGAAGACCTTGTTGAGGAAGGTGATGTTGATGTCGGTATACCTATCCGTCATGGATGTTCTACTCAAATAAAAATTCTCGACGAAATTTAGCTATTCTTAGTACATTGATATTTTTCTTTATTTTCCCCCAACAGTGGTATTTTGGGCCATGCCTTTGAACATGTTATCCCTGCATCTTCATTTATGTGCTTAGTTCATCGAATTTCTATCGAGTTAGCTATACGGGGAAGGGGAAAAGAGTTTAAACGACCCCTTTTCCCCAATTGGATTCAATTTTGTCATCCTTTATCAACTTTGGCTCTTTTACTCCGGTGGTCTATCTGCTCTAATGCACTTGTGATTTTGGTTTTGATAGCATGTTTTTCTTATGAAGCAATAAAGAAGTAAAAATCGCCGAAACTAGAGCCTTTGATGAAATTTTCCTTAATAGAGTCATTTGTTCTTATGAGTCAATGGAGGTATCCAGAATTAGATCCTTATGGACTGAAGTAAAGCTGAAACTTCCTATAAAGGAGGTTTTAGCCGAATTTTTGTCTCCATAGTTTAGATATGTCTGGCATCAAATAAAGGTAGCAATCATTTTGAATAGATTCCTTGGGCAGTTCATACATTTTAAATTGTTGCTTTCAAGGCCTATTATATATGGCTGAACACCCTTTTCATATCCAAAGACAAGCTGACGCTTTGTTTCGGTATATTTTTGGCTTCATCTAATTTATTTACATTCTGAAAAACAGCTACCGGAACTCCTCTGCCAGAGTGAAGAGTATTGCCTTTCATCAAAATATTTGTTACTGAGGAAATAGAAGAATATCTCTTGGTGACCAGATTATCCTTGCCCTCCTTGTATTGCTTGTTAAGCATGACTGCTTCAAATATTCTTCAGTCTCTTTTGGGATTAGTTAAGGCATTTGTTTAAGATATTGAGGTCTTAGGTATTGCTGGTCGTAAATATTTTCTTCAGGATATCTTGACATATGTAGTCCGGAAGCTTTTTGCTGTTGATATTTCTGGTAATGGCCTCAAATTCATAAATTAAAAAGGTATTTTATCCAGAATGTAATGTGAGAATGGGTAATCATCTTTGGTATGGAGCTTTGGTAAAATAGTCGCTCGACTCAGTTTCTTTTAAAAAACTTACAGGGCTTAATTTTTTGTTTCTATCTAAATACCACATCTTTTTTAAACAGTACTTGTAAAAATCGAAGTTACTAAAATCACCCTAAAGGATTTGAGAGTTATAATTTTTTTTATTGTGTATAAGTCGCAATTTCAGGGCTTTGATAAAATATTTATGTAATTTTACCATGAAAAAAGAATTCAATCAATTCAATAGAATTCATTTTCATTCAGCAATTGATTTGACCATCTTTCTAAAATAATTCTGAAGCTTTATGCAAGGTCAACCCGTACCAAAGATCAACCCAAAATGAGGATGAGGAGATTCTGGCATAGTGGTCGGTTTTCGTTTCCTTGGTGGGTAAAGTAAGGTATAGGGCTAAATCTTCTCCACTCTGTTGACCGGACTTGTTCCCTAGGTGAAGGACTATACCATGGCTAGTAATGGCCATTAGAACTAAACCATAGTAATCACCTCAGTGCTGTCGTCATGATTATCATTTAGTCATCCCGAATGCTACGTCAGGAAGAGGGTGACTCACTTTTGTCCTTATAAAAACTCGAAGCGAAAATCTATGAGTTCACAAATTTGATGATATATAAGAATTGTGGGTTTTTCAGCATGCGAAAGTAAACATTTTTTCTTGTGAGAAGTTCTTTAATTAGAATAATTTATTACTTATTATTTTCCTATAAAATATTACTATAAATACTTGATCTTTTTTATTCCTTAATGTTTATTCGAAGAACAAGAAATGACCCTTAAAATATTAAGCAAAACAATATGAAATTTTCAGGAACTTTGCAGCATTCATGTAATTTCTTTTTTAGGAAACCCATGAATGTGTAGCATGCTAAAAAAATAATGCATACG
This sequence comes from Argiope aurantia, assembly GCA_026543865.1. Classification (NCBI taxonomy): domain Eukaryota; kingdom Metazoa; phylum Arthropoda; class Arachnida; order Araneae; family Araneidae; genus Argiope; species Argiope aurantia. The sequence goes on from JAPMOR010073170.1 coordinate 389,063, forward strand.
TTTTTAAAAACATTTGAATGTATAATAATTCTTTACAGACCACACATAAAGCAAGTTAGTTGACTCTGTTATTTCTTTATACTCCCCTCCCCCTATCTTATATTATCTCTGCGAAAGCAATTTATTCCTCTTATTGCAAAAAAAAAGTTATTTGTCAAATATAATTTTATCAACTTTTTAAGCTTATTATCAGAACTATTCCGTGAAATTTGTCATTTAACTGAAATCTTGCCGAAATAATAAACCGAAGCAACACATTCCTTAAAATCTCTGATACTGACAGTAAATTCTACCTCCCATCTCGAATAAAATAATCTGTTTGCTATAATAGAGGTAAATATTCAACAATGGCGAAATCCTTTATCTCACTAAGAATATTAGATGATTCTACTTTTCAATATTCATGGAAGTTTACTTCACAGGCATTCAGATGCAACCTGTAGATAGTACTGTTAGCAGAATTGCTAAAATCAAGTTTGGCTGGAAAAATTAGTTTATTTCTCTTAGAATATAAATGATGATTAATTTATTCTAAGAAATTATCCCAGTTTCCTTCCTCATTTATTATAAGAAAACAGGTCCTTAAATCTTATTTTTGACACTCTTCTGTTTATGAAAATACACTTTGACTCTCTGTATTTGCGACTCTTTTGTTTCATTCGTTCGCCTTCAACTTTGCTTTACTTCGCAATCATGAATGGCTCCTATGTTCCTTTATTGAACTTCCACTGTTATTCGAAGAATTGGTATCTGTACTGATTCAAATTTAGTTATGTCAACGTTACGTTTTTTTAAAGAAACTCTAAGTCTATTTTGGGACGGACCTCGTAAATTCTAACCAAGGTTAAATGACGAGGACGGCGCTTGATGCGGCACCTAACTCCAAACTTCTATACCAGTGGGAGGACGTTTAACTCCGGCAGATTTAACGTGCATCATACAAGCTTACACGACGGCTCTTCGGCGGAGTCGAATCTCGAACCTGAACCCTCCAGCTCGGACACCGAGATCTTACCTCCAGGCCACCGCGGTACTGCTTCTGCGTTGAATAAAATGCCATATAAACGATAAAAAGTCTGCTCGAATATTCAATAAATTAAAATTCATGTACATGTACTTTGAACAGGTTTGTAAACAAAAATCATTTAATAATTTTGTGACGTTATTTTGGAGAAAATGTGAATATTTCATAAGCATAGAAGTTTATAAAGTTGCAAATACACTGCTAAAGGGGAAAAATGGAGAAAATTATTATAATTCAATACATTGTAAACTCAAAAATTTAACTAAGAAATATGTAACATCTGAAAAGATTTTATCAGATTTTAACCCTCTAGCTCGCATATATTTTTGAAATGCATGTGAGAGGTCAGTTTGATCCAAAATTTTATATAATTCTTCTGTATTTTATTGCCACTTTAATATAAAATATTTGTACTAAATATATGAATATTTCTTCCTTGCAAATAATTTAAATGCCTGATAAAAGGAATATGATTTTGTGAATCTGAGCTGTTATTATTTTATTATCCCTGAAAATGCTGGCTAGACGAAATTTCAACATCTATCTGCTATCTAAAGTGTTATAGCATACCTGTAATCTGTTTCTAGACCTCACATCAAAAAAAATGGACGTCACTTTTCACTTATCTACTGTTCTAATATGTTCGTTATAGATAATTCATGAATGTACTTGAAGCAAAAATTGCAAATTTGAAGACATTTCTAGAATTTTTTAATGAAAAATAATAAAATAATTCGTTATTAAGTTTGAAAAACTCATTATTAATTTTTGATGCATTAGAGAAAGAGACTATTTCACTATAATTTATTAAATGAATTAAAAATTGCTTCATTCAATGAACTCAAGAAGTATTTTTAAAAAAATGTAACATCAAACTGTGGGTAAATGAATGTTTGTTTTGTGTTGCTGTAATTAATATCTCAGAAAGAAAGCAACCATTAACCTTAGTTTCAACAGTAGTAAAAGATAATGTAATGAAACGATTTGATGAAGCAATGAAATTAGCTTGATTTTTATCAAAATAGTGAAAAGTGCTGTTGCAAACTTGTAATTATGGAAAATGTGATAATTTTCGTAATTATGGCGGGGAAAAACTTGCAATAACTTAAATGGTATCAGAAAAATTATAATTTTTTGAATTTTAAAATCTGTTATAAAATTTTCACAATTTTTCCTAGACAATACCTTTGGAAATATCACGGATAATATAAGGGAATCGAATAATTTTTCTTGAGCGAAGACACAATTATTAGCACTGACACCTGCGACTGACAAGTGATAATTGATGACTCGAGGTGATTTTGTCTTTTTCCCATGGTCGGTACTGAAAATTATTATTTCTTTGAAAGACCAGCGGGTGGTTCTCAAACAGTTGGGTTTGCGAGTGTCGCATTTGGAGTCTCTATTCGTTTGCAGTAATTAAAGAAGAAAAAGGAAAAGAAAAAAAACCCTTGAAAGGCAAATCAAGATTGCTGAGACACAGAATTAATATCTAAATTATAGCATATGATATATAGAATGCTGAATTTTTCAGACTATTCGTAAGCGCAGAATGTGATAAAAATGAATACAGTGTTGGCTCAAACGGTCATAGAAATAAATATTCGTCATCATCTGATAATTTTTATAATGCAA
>JAPMOR010073170.1:391821-441345 GCA_026543865.1 Argiope aurantia
TTCATTTGTAACTATTTTGTATTAGTATATCAACTAAACTAATATAGTAGTTTCAAAATTCAGATTGAGATTATTTTCGCTGACAAAAAATCTAAATGAGAATACACTGCTTAAAAAAAGTAGGACACTTGATTTTGTAACAATAACCGAAAAATATTTTATTTTTACTAAAAAAATTTATTAGAAACATTTAACAAATATTTCAAAAATACAATTTTAACATCAGAATTTTGATGTTCAAACATAAAATATTAATGGCAACAAAAATAGTTTCTCTTTTTTGAAACTTTGTAAAAAAAGTAGAAGGAAAGCATTATAATGAATGAAAAAATAGTGACTTTAATAAGGAATGGTCTTTCCATTGGCCTTTATAACTTCAAATATTCTGTTTGGAAGTGAACTGTATAGAGTTTGAATTTCAGTTTGACAAAAATTGTCCCACGAGGCATTCAATGCTTCTCGAAGCTGAGTTTGCGAATCAAATTGCCTTCCATCAGCATAAACTCGACGAATTAGCATTGCCCAGATGTTTTCCACTATATTAAGGTCAGGACTTTTGGCTGGCCATGGTAAAACATCCACATTATTTGTTAGGAACCAATTTTTGACTCCAGTCTCGGTGTGAATGGAAGCTCCGTCTTGCTGAAACTTCCACTCTTCACCCCTCTCCCCATGTCAGAGGCATAAGGAAGAAGCACTTAAATGTAGCACTTGAATGTAATCTGTATGTTTTTGCCTACCATTTAAGAAAACCAGACTTGTCTTCCCTCTGTATCCAACAGCCAACCAAACCATTAAACTCCCTCCTCCCATTTGTCGTATTGAATAGTATTCGCCTTCAATCCCCAGACAATGCCAGTAGTGCTGATATCCGTCTGGACCGTCTAAGTTAAATTTCTTTTCATCGGAAAATATCACAGAAGTCCATTCTGTAGTCCAGGACATGTGCTCCTTAGCCCACGCTAAACGGTTATCAATGTGAGCTTGTTTCCACTTAGGATGATGTTTCCGTTTATTGAAAATGAATTTTTTAGATCTTTAAATATAGTTGTAAACTGTTTGTTTCGTCACATGATTAAGTCCTGCTTGATTTCTTGCCTTTGAAACACTTCTTTTGTTCTTCTTCAGCACACGAGCAAGTTTTCTTTCATCACGTGGTGTTAACTTCTTCGGTCTACCAGTCTTTTTATTTTCATTTCTACAAGGATTTCTGATAAAGTTTGAAACTGCATTTGGGCTCACCTGCAACAATCGAGCAATCTCTCTGACACCTTCACCATCATTTTGCTATGCGGAAATTTGCCCTTTTTGCAAATCATTCAAAGTTATTCCTTTAGGCATTTCTGAGAACGGAGAAACAACGCAACTTTTAAACAAGTTAGATTTTTTTGACAGAAAAGGATAAACAAAGTACAAAATCACTATTTCAATAAAGAACAACTCACTAAGTTAAATATATTAGCAAGTGTCCTTCTACTTTTTTTTTATGCATCGGAAAGTATATATACTAATTTTCTTAATAATATTAGTGGTAGATGTTTAATTTTTTGCCTAAAATGAAAACAAGGGTCATTAAACTAAATCTGCATAAATATCTGGTAGTTAGGAGAAAATAAGAGATATTAATGGCAAAAAGACACTGTCCTTCTACATTTTTTACGCAGTGTAAAAGTCAAAAATTAATAAATGATAGTATGAACATCTTTTTATGAGGTGCTGAAAAATTGTAAACATTTCTTCAGGAATCTTTCTCTTGAAACTATGAACAAGACGCCGTTTCTTTAAATAATTTTCTGTCAGGAATACAAAATTACAAAATATACGAAAAAATTTACTCTTGCTTTTTTCCCCTTGCTTTCCCATTATTAATATATTTTGTATTTGTAAACGCTTTGTGATAGAATATCCAATAAAATTAACTAATATAGTAGTTTCAAACCTCAAATTGCGATTATTTCTGATGACAAACAACTAAATGAAAATGAAAGCCAAAAATAAATAAATGATAGTATGAACATCCTTTTACGAGGTTCAGTAAAAATTATCAATATTTCTTCCAGAATTTTTCTCTTGATACTATGATCAAGACGCCATTTCTTTAAATAATTTTCTGTCAGGAACATCAAGAATATGAGACATCCAACAGCTTTAATTCGAATTTGTAATGTATAACGGTATTTATTCATATGCTCTTTGACGCATAAATCCGTGAAATCAACAGCTGTGTTTCTCAAAAGACGAGTTCTCATTTGTTGTACAGATTCCGGGCCGCTACGGCCTTTCATAAATTTAAACTGTTATTGTTCTCAGGAATTCCAACTGCCCCATTTAGAGTGTCTACAGCTAAAAAAACCAAAGACTAACAAAATACTGTCACCTGCAAAGTCGAAGCGTAGTTGAGATTCTGAGCTTTTTATCCTGAGTTTAAAGAAAGAAGTGCCATTCAAATAACGCAAAATGGTACCTGATATTTTGTTTATGTGTTCTAAAAAAGTATAGAAAATTTGCTTCAGGTGGTTTCACAGATCGAATTATTCAAAGAACAAACTCTTTCGTGAGCCAGCACATCATGTTTCAAAAATTGGAATCTTCAGTGAAATTTTTAGAACTTAAATAATATTTAAGATTTTATTTTAAAAGAATCTTGACCAACAATTTCCTGTTATATACAAAGAGTGTTAGAATATATTCATGGCTATTTAATCACTTTTTAAAATGTAAAGAATTTTTAAAATTTTTTTGATTAATTTGATAAACATTTCTTCTGAACTGTAAGTCTGCTCATGATTTCCATGAGAGAAGGAATTTGCTTAAACATTTCAGTGATATAGATTGATATTCCTCTTCTAGTACTTTCCAGGGTCCATCAATCGTGGTAGGTTTGAGGTTATAAAGATCTTTTTTTTCAACGAACCAAAGACCATTAGTGAAACTCAGCGGATTTTTCAGCAGTATATTGAAACGGTATACATGAAATACTTGTATTTCTCTTCATTTTTTGAAGGAATGCAGTTGTATGACTTGTAGTCTTTTTTTGATGAAGATTCACTCCTTGAAAGTCATTGGGATAAAGAAATGCAATTTATGCTGTAAATATCAGACATAAAATTTTATCTTGATAATACGTTGAGTGGATTTTGACATTTTTTAACGCTCTTCTTAGTTTTAATTTCTCATCGTATCAGACCCCTATGACAATCATAAATCCATTATTAAAATTTCCTTTGCATTGACGGAAACTCGTTTGTTCACGTTTTCTTTTTTTCGCATTTTCATTATTAAATATACCTATTTTTGTTGAAATCTTTATGTAAATCGAAGCTTCATTAAGGATCACAATGCATTTCCATTTATCTCCTGTTAAATAATTTTCATGTAGGATTCTACAATTGTTCTGCATTGAGCCACATAAATTGGCAAAAACTGGTGCACATTATGTGTTTTAGCTTTCGTTAAAATTGTAAGTCTTGGTTTATTTATTTTTGCTATAGATATATTTAAAAACTGTATGATTAATTTCTACATCGGCTGTTTTTCTCGTGTTATTAGATGCTCACAGGTATTTTGATCATTTTTTCACTTTAAAAAGGTATTTATTGAGAAAAATTGGTACAAAAGATATATATAAGAATCAAAATATTTTTCATCATTTTCTACAACTTTTTCCATTTTTGTACAATAAATATTGCAATTGATTGTCTTCGAATTTTTTCACCATTCTTAAATCATTGAAACTAAAACCGACAATTGGGATATGATGAAGCAGCATCACAATAAGCTTCTAAAAGTGTCTGACGTGTCAAAAGTGTTTGCCAGATTTCTTAAAATCAAACAAAAAAAGCAATGAAAGTCGAAAATGTAATTTGAAGAGTTCCATGATTGGGGTCTTTATACATTGAATAACTCAATAATACTTAATGGAAAACTTTGAAAATGATAACAATAAAGTAATAGTAAATTAGTAAAACCCAAAACTATTGTCGTTTATATAGATACTTCGTATGTTTACCAAGAGATGTCACTTATTAAAATGCATGCAAGCACATAATATGATGAATACATCAGTCCTTGTTTATTAAAAAGCAGTATTTACAAGCATTCATGATTCAGATAAAATTTTTAAAGGAAACTTTAAAAAAACTATTTGAATCTTAGAATTTTCTAGAATAACAGCAGTGCTGTAAAGGGAAAAAAAAGGGGGAACCTCCGTTGCTTCTTTTTAGACCTGGCTTCTAGAAATGTTTATTGTGCTTATTCTTCAATTCGTACCAAGACAATAATTTTTCTGAATTAATTCTTAGAAAAATACTTACTGTTATTAGTTATTCAACTTTTATCTTTCTGCTTAATGGGTCTAAACATGAACAGAATGTATTCACGTAATTTTAGAAATAAGTTTCCGAAATAACACATCACATTACTCAGCTAAAGAAGTGAGATTTTTTTTTCAACTTAAAGTATCCTTACTCAAGTACCAAAAAAAGAACTGTTGCGAGCCGATTTCTCCCATATTTTAAATAAGATTTACTTTTGTTCAAGGATATTAATTTTGATAAAGAAAACAACTGCACTTAAAAAAAGCATTACAGTTGCAGCCGACTTTTAAAATTGTATTTTGTGATGAATTTTCCTTTCTCTTCATAGTTTATCTCTTTCTTAAATGAAGTTGTTTAAGAGAGAATCTTTGAGGCTTCTGTTCGGATGAATAATTAATTCTTTTCAGTGTGGATTTGATAAATTGCCCCATTCGATAAATGAAGGGATCTCAAGCAATTATAAACCTGAAATTACTCTAAAACGGATTTTTTTAAAAAAAACCTAGGAAGAAAATAAATCTGAGCCATGAATTATCTATGAGTGTAGTTAACTAAAGAATATCTGTTGGGGCCTTCAAATAAATGTTCACCGATTTCGATTCTTTTACAGATTTTAAACACACTGTATAAAATTATTTTACTGTAAAAGACATACCTCTAAAATTAATATCTATATGTACAGATAGATATTAATTTCTTACACTAAAATATATTTTTATAGAAGATTATTAATAGTTATTAAATGATTTAATAAGTAAAAAAATTAAATGAGATTGATATCAGAGAAATCAAATACGAATAAGAAGTATCACACCATTGAAATCCAAATTCTGTATTTGATTCTTTCTTTAACTTCACACCGAATTCATGAAATATACGTGATGTTTTCGTCAAATAGATGAATTCTTTCAGAAAGACATTCAAGATTTTCTGAATGGAAATTTTTACAAATCCAGTAAATAGGCATCAGTCGTTACTGTTCACGAGCTCTTTGAAACAGTCTTTGTTATTTTCATTTTAGAATTCAAATATTCAAATATATATTCCCCTTTATTTTTCAAATGTTGTTTTAACTGTCTCTAACTTGTTCTTTTCATGTAATCTAAAACAAATTATAGACGAACAATAAGCATAAGTCAAATCTGTCATTTCTGTCAAACGAATATATAGTTTCTTCCTTATTAAACCAATAATAAGAAAGCTATATTAGGGCTATTTTATTTTGAGTGCATCTGCATTCAAAATAAAATAGCACACATTTGACACCTACCGCATTTCACTTTTATTACTATCATAGGTGCTTCTGTAATTGCTATAGAAATTTCCCTTTATGAAAATTATTAAAATAAATAAAATATGACACTCTAGATGGGGTATGCTGGAGAAATAATACTTAGAAAATGGTTTAGAAAATCACTATTTTTATAATAATAAATTTTATTTATTAATTTGTGCTTAAGGATGATATAATTATTAACGCTTGAGAATCAATATATTCAGTTTTTCAACTATTAACGAATTATTGTTAATATTGTGGAAATATTTTAGGAAGTACCCATAAAACAATAATTAGGCACTAAATCATTGCATTTTCATATCCAAAGCAGAAAAACACTTTGCATAATTATTTACTTAATTGGTTTTAGAAAGTAATTGATATATGAATCAAAAGGATTGATGGGGAGGTGAATTCCGAATGAGAAATTGGTACACATCCCCCCAGACACATATTTAGTACTGTTATTCATCCTAGTAGACAGCTGATTCCTTTTCTTTAGTCTGTTGCTATTTATATGAAATATGCAATTGCAATTTTATGAAAATCTTTATTTTTCGTTCTCTGTACGAGGAGTTTTAATATTCAATTTTAAAAATGGCTCCACAAGTCTACTGTAGACTTTGTATTTGATTCTAGATTCAAGCTCTGATGGTCAACATAATTAAGATTGGTGTATTACATTTTTTGATGGCTTGCGGGACTGGTGAAGAGGAAAGTAGGAGCTATTTTTTCGGTGAAGAGGTAGTGAAGAGGTAAACATTCTTTAATATTTCGCAATCACTTAAGATTGTCGCCATTTCTTCGTGAAGTGATTGTCTTCAACTATAGAATATTTTAAAGGTCCTTTATTCGAAATGGTCACTCCCACAAACCATCTGAGCAGAAAATTAGGTAAAATTTGCAGTCAGAGAATAAGAATTTCATCCCATGTTTTACAATTTTAATTCAATTAAAGTTGAGAATAGATCGACAATATCGATAAAACTGATACTGTCTTCACAATAAATAGTTAAGTATCTTCCCCTCTAGCGACAAAGAAAAAAAAATCGCCATTTACCAACTTTTTGCCCCAAATCATTGCTGTCAATTTGCCTTTCAAAAGATCTTTCTAAGCCGTTATTCTTCATTCTTCGAATAGCTCTGATGCAGAATTTCAATGGTTTATCTTTTATCTCTTAAGTGATGTATCAATTATTATTTCTCCTCTGAATCATTAGCAAGTTAAAAGAGTAAAACTTGTTTTTTCCCCATTAAATTTCTCACTTCTTCTGCATAAGTGGCGGGCTTTGTCAGCCTAGATTGATTTTGTGCCGCTCCTGGTTTCTGGGCGATTTCTCCCCTATTATTTCGGTCATATGGATCTTTTTTCTATTCCTGCAATTTTTCTGGAGAAGGGGGACATCGTCAAATTCTTCCATTTGAATTTTAAGAGATAAAAAAAATACGCCATTTCTCATTTGTCTCTTTGTAACGCTTAGATAATTCAGTGTGGAATTACTGACATTATGAAATTTCTTTGAGACTTTTTCGCTGAATGTAATATCCCCATGCTTGAATTTCTTTTGCGGAGCTGTTGAGATTGAGCTGAGAGATGTAGTTGAAAGACTCTCCTCAAAAGAAAATTTCTGAAAGAATACTAAGAAAAGAAATTCGAAGCAGTGGCTCTAATCAGGAATTGTTCTAATTTAAATTTAAAATTGTTGTTTCGATTTCAGAGATATAACTCATTTTAATTATATTTTAAAATGATTTTTATAGGAGATAAGCCCATTATAATGGTTGCTCTACATTGAGTAGCACGCGTGTTCATCAGTTTGAAATCTCTAGCATTTCTAGCTTATATAGCAAAATTAAAGAAAAATTAGAAAGAAAAAAAAAGAAAGAAAATGGATGAAATAAAATATAGATCATGTATTATAATCCTTGCGCAAAATTTTGGAAATAAATGAATTCTGCTGAGATACAAAACAATTAGGAAATTATACGCATAAAATTATGATAGAGAGAAGCAATGCTATAAAATAAACGGAACGAGATAAAAGATAAAAAAATATAACTTAACTAATAAGTTCATAATGACGCTCCCATGAGCTATAAGTTCGTAATGACACGTTAATGAATTTGGTATGACTAAGATTCATTCTTTCTCCCTGTATTTAAATTAGCATTAGTTGCTCCTTGAAAGAAATTCTTATCAGAAATATAAAATATTCTGGATTGAAGAGACTGGGAACTGGAAATAAAGTTAATTATAATTCAGAATCAATGATTTTCTTTGCATTTCAAAACTATTATTTTATATTTGCATATTGTTTTATATTTTTTATTATTATTCATGAAAGTATTCGCATTCTATTCATGATAGTACTCACATTTTATTGAAACATTTTCATATAATTATCAAAACTATTTTAATCTAATTTACAAAATTCATATTTTAATAATATAAAGAAAAAAAATTTGCCTTAAAAAATTCAAACCAAAAGGAAAACCATCAAAAATTTAGGTCACATTTCTAATTCAAAAGTAATTTTTTTAATAATAGATAATTAAATTGTTTTCCCATGAAAAGGGAGTTAAGAATTTGGAGGTTTTCGGATAAAATAACTTTTTTTTTAACTATAAATTTGAGTTGAACGAAAATTGTTCGTTTTCATACCACCATGAGAATTTTGACTGATGTTGTTTTCTGAGCTTAACTATAATAATTTTCATGTTTTTTTTCAATAATTTCTGGTTTCATGGTGATAGAGATGTATTTAATTTCGAAAACAATCCTATTTATAATGCATTTTATTATTATTTTTCAAATACATTCATAATTATTAAATATAAAATAGACTTGTGAAGAACAACTACATAATTTTTAAACCTAAATTGAAAGTTCTGAACCATCCCCAAATTTATCTCATCGCTGATAAAGGGTAAATCAATACTGCGCAAAATGGAGATGACACTCTTTTCCATAACAATTCTGTCCAGGATACGACATATGTTTTATTCCTCTGGACGGAAATGAATTCCATTAAAGAAGTACCGAAAGAAAAACCAGATGGCGACCTACCCTCCTTGTTCTTCTGCCAATCACAAAATCATTCCTGAAACCACAAAAAGTAAAAGCTCCACTCACTGAATGAAACCCATAACGACATTCCTGCCGCTTTGGAGATAGATTCTCGCAGTCGCCGCATTCATTTGCAGTAGGTACACAGACAACTAGACTGTCCTCGGTTGCTGTCGCTTTTGAGCATTTCTATAACGTTTTAGAATTTGAAATTGGATGAAAGAAGTATTTTCAAAAAGGATCCATACAGATAGAAAACCCATGTTATTTCTGGAGTGTGGGTAGATAATTAGTTCTTTTGCTGACGGATCTTATATCAGATTTTGAGTTTAAGACCGCACCTGGTTGTAAAATTCTACTTAAAAGCTAGGTTTACTCTAATCCAGTTAAAGCGTGTTGGATAAAGAGAGTTTCAAATACGCAATTTTACTACAAAAGTCGTATTTGTAATATTCTAAAATGAATGTATTTTTAATGTTGCATGTTCGTACCTATTCCTGTAAAATAATATGGTCCTAAGAATGGATCATATATGAATTTATTCGACCCTAAATAACAAGATCAGTGATGAAATCTCTTTTTTATATGTGTGAAAAAGTACAAGTTCTATACCACTCATTACTTAATACACTATTATTGAAATGCTATGATGTTGCGCTTGTAAAGAGCATCTGAAGTTTTTGCACCAAGGGAAAAACTGATAGGCTATTTTTTTATTTCTAGAAAGTCATGAGAATATAAGGTTTTATTCAGAAATACTTTTTGAAACCAATTCATAAAGCATTTAATAATCTCTTTGATGTTTAGCATTGTTTAAGTTTCCAAAGTCGTCATTGGAATTTATTGTAATAATCTAATTTCTGAAACTTCTGTAAAAAATTTCTCTTCAAAATGTAAATGCATGAATTTAATTCACAATATTTTATGTTTATATATAATTATTATTTACTTCAAAACTTCTACAGAATTCACCAGATGCTCGAAATATGTAAAAATTGAATTATAAAATAGTAGTATAGTTGTGTCATCTTTAAGTGACGGTAATGAAGACAAATCTTTACAGCGAGAACAAATAAGGCTAAGTGAAGTGCACAAAACCTTTTTCTTCTATTTTCTCTAAGCTTTCAAAAAGATACTACTAACACTGAGGCAGATTTCATTTTTAATGCTTCCTAACTTGCCCCTTTTACAAAAAATATGGAGACAAGATCTTATTTATAGACAAAGGGGAGGGGACGGTATAGTATATAATGCTCTCAATATTTCTCCTTAAAATGTTAGTTTCGACTAATCCACTAATTCAAGCTGTGTCCAGTTCATACGCGCTATCATCTTACATTTAATCTTATTTCCTTATTTTCAATCTTATATTTAAAAATGTTCAAATATTTATAAACAAATGAATCTCTGCTATAGATTTAGTTAAACTGATTAATTTTTTTTATTTCCTATTGACCATCTTTTTTTCTTTATATCTTAATTCTGCATTTTCTTAATCATATATTTAAAAATGTTCAAATATTTATAAACATATGATTAAAATTAATAAAAAAAATTGCTGGCTTTTGAAACATAAATTGAAAATAATAAACACAATTAGAACAATTTTAAAACAAACATTTAAGGTCATTTATGACATTTTAATCAATCATAAATAAATTTTCCAAAGAAAAGGAGATACATCAGAACACCAATTAAATAAATATAGTATACTGTATCTCTTGCAATTACTTTCAGATTCTTCTTACCAAATAGAAGAACTTCAACAATTCAAAAAAAATTCTAGACATGGTTTTTTTGCTATTAATCTTAATTTTCAAGAAGAAAAAAATATTGTGAGAAATTAAGCAAACACTGTCTCTAATTTATCGAGTTAAAGCATGATTTTATTATCGAGAATAATACGGAAGAGATATTAAAACAGCTTTAAAAAGAACAGCTCGCAAGCATATTTTGAAAGAGATATAATGCTATGTACTATTATTACTATTTAAACCACTCAATTTAATCAAAAAAATTATTTATTCATTAGAAATTTATAATTTTTCTTCATTTAGAATATTTAATTTATTATTTACGAAAAAAAAAACCCTGAAAATGATTATTAACATAAATAATCTAAAATATTATATTTCTCCCCTTAAACTTCTATAAATTTATTATCTTCTTTAAAACTTAAATGCAATATCATTCTTCATCTTTGAACGTTCTGAATGTATTCTTATTCATCATCGGTGTCTGTGTGTCCTCCTTCAATGTTTAAGCATATCATGATCCTTTTCACACTTTTACTGTTAGAAAGTTCCCTTCATCTTTATCCAAAATCTTCGCCGATCTTATTTATTTCTTCAAAGCACATGGTGAGTCTGCAAGTTAATGAGGATAAGAAATAATACTAATGTAAAAGTAAAGAAGTAAGAATTTTGTATTTTATAAAACTGTCGAATACGAAAATTATATTTACAAATGAAATGGTAGCAGTTTTATTCAAATTTTAATTCGCAATTCATTTTAGTTAAACAAACTATGCAACAGCAAAGTACGCATCAAAATGATATAGTAAATGAAATGTACATATGTATGATATTTTCTACGTCTGTAACCTCAATATTAAAGACAAACGGCTATAGGTGGTAAATAACGGCAGACATTTTTTTTAAAAAAAACTATTTCAAAAAAAGGGAAAAAGGAAAAGAAGAAGAAATACATTTTCAAAGTTGATTTATGTATTAAAAAATATGAAACCTGGTTGCAATAGTAGTAACATTATCCATGATTTTTTAAACGAAGCGTTTAAATCGGTGTAATGGTAAGTCTACCAATCGGTGTAACCATGATCTACTCTAATTAATCGTACTGCTGATTAGCGTTTGTTGATCCGCAATTTTTATTGAACATTATATCTGGAGATTTAGTTGTCATTTTCAGGAATTGAAAGGGATTCTTTGTGTGAGCATTACCATAAAAGAAGAAAAATAATGACAAAAAGCAGATAGAAATACGAATTAGAGTTAATCATGATCTATTCTAATTAATCGTGCTCCTGATTATCGTCTGTTGATCTGCAATTTTTATTTAACATTATATCTGCAGGTGTAGTTGTCATTTTCAGGAATTGAAAGTGATTCTTTGTGTGAGTATTACCATAAAAGAAGAAAAATAATGACACAAAGCAGGCAGAAATACGAAGAAACGCGGATTTCTTCAAACATTTTAAACAGAAAGTTGAAAGAAATTCCACGTCCTATGTCGAAGAAAAATATCACAAGCAGCCGCTTTAAACTGATCATTTCTTATCCATTCGATTTCCCACACTTCCATTTGCGAACATACTGATTTCCGGAGTATGGGAAATTTTAAAATGTTTGTAACATTTATTTTATCCTTTTAACTCCGTACAGCATTTTCTTAAAACCCTATTTCCAGATGCATTTAACATAAAACATAGCATATTTGCCTCTCCGTCTGCATCTAATATTTAAAGCAACTGGGACGGAAAGCAAGGAAACATCAAGGAAAAACTTCTCTTCTGTGTTTGTTCTAGAAAGATCTAACGTAAACGAGAAATAGACCTGAGGAGAAAAAAAGGGGGGGGGGAGATTCTTTCTGAGTTTGACTTTGGATTGTTATATCAGAACGTTGCTTAACATGTGAATGGAAGGAATCTTTCTTTACTTCAAACATTGAAGTAATGAAATTTACTCGGTCAATGGAATTTCCATTGCGTAAAACATGCATATCGTTATTTTTACCAATTCTCTAGAGATCATAAAAACATCATATTTGTTACAAAAATAAACTTTTGATCTTTTAATAATTCACTTTTTGAAGTAAATTCCTATAATATGGAATGAACGGAACAAAAAGTTCTTTTAGGCCCTAGCCAGCACTTGATTTAAAAATAAAAAATGCTCTCCATGCCTAAATATTGAGACCATTTGTTATTCATCATTTTAAAGGAATAACGACAAGCCACTCTCGACTTCTAAATGAAACTGATAAAATATAAATGAAGACTGAATGCTTACGAGTTTCATTCATTTTTTGAACTTGAATTTAAAAAAAAATAAATTTAAGAATAAGTTCCATAAAAAATTAAAATTTATTATTTTAAATTACATAAATTGATGAAATATTTATCTATAGATTCTTCCATTGGGGTAACATAATAATCATGAGATATTTTAAAGAACAGAAAATACAATGATATAAAAAATAAGAGGGTTGTAAACTTTTCTTTGATAATGTAATAAAAAGTAGGAAATATGCTTTTTAATCAAAAATCAAACAATATTATAAAGAAATTAGACAGTATGAACATCTTAAAAAAATTTCAGGACATTCTTTAGAAGTTAAAGTATAGTGTATTTAAATTCCAATTCACTGAGATAAAAAAAATATTATTTAGGTTAAGAAATTATAAATATTATTAAAAGATAAAAAATAAAAATATTTATACTTATTATAAGAATATTGCTTATTTTAATTGAAATTAAATGTTCTAATGGAATATTTGATAAACAGGTAATGTACGATTTGGAGATTGGGGCTAAAGTTGTAAAGCTAGTTAGACATTTGCTTACTTTCATATTTCTTACCTTTAGGAATCTATAAAAATTTATATTTTCTTTTATGAAAATGTATTAAAAAGAATTAATTTGGGTGTTAATGGGTTGAGAAGAGAAATATTTGTCGTCTGTAACAGCTAGCCAAATGCACTCATTTCATTGGAATTATGCAAAAAAAAAGTTATGGAAATGCTGTGCCATAACAAAATTTAAATAGTAAAAGGGGGATCAACAACAACCAAAAAGCCTCGGAATCGTGGACAACAATCTGCACGATTTGTTTCTCGCGAGATGAAGTGCGATAATGTATGAAATAACCCTCATTTCGCCATGCGATTACCTCTTATTGCTTGGTTTAGTATCATCACTTATGAATTGCTTACATAAAACGGATAAGCTATTCTCCAGTTTCAAGTGCAACGCAAATGCTGTCGCATGAATTTTAATGAGTTTACGGGGATCCGAAATATCAAATTAGCTTTAGCATCATAATTTTTTCAGGTGGGTAAGAATGATCGAATGATAAATTTTCAATATTTTTGCATTTCTTTGGGTAATGTGAATTTGACTTCAATCACTGCTTTATTTTGACATCACTATTAATTTTATTTTTCTGTAAGAATCACTCCTTTTTGGCAATAATTATTTATACAATTTTCTTCAAGAAAGCAACCATTTGAATTTTTTTTTTGTCTTGATAGACTTTAACACTACCAAATGTCCCTGCATTTAGAATCGAGAACATTTCCAATCAGTGGAGATAAACAAATTGTGAGGTAAAGTAAATTGCGCCTGTTTGAGAAAGTGTTTGTAAATAAATGTTCAACGAAAAACAAAGCAAAATAAAACATTAGTTGTAACTTTCAATAATAGTGTACAGGGCCTCAAGTCTCATATTGACTGCAAAAATATAACAATATAAATAAAAACAAGGAACAAAGACGTAAGCAATACAAGGACTGGAAGCAAATACAAACAGAAGCTTGGTTATATTAACGTCCCATTTTGTAGCGACACTAAACTGCTTTGGGACGGACCTCTTAATTTTGAACAATGGTCAGACGACGAATAAGACACCTGAGCATGCACTCCCTTATCAGCTTCCACGCCACACCAGTGGGAGGACATTTGTCCCCCACGGATTTAGCGTGCACCAGACCCGCTTTTACTGCGGCTCAGAGGTTTAATCAGGTCTCGAACCTGAAACCCACCGCTTCCGAAAGTAAAACCTTACCACCAGGACACCGCGGTCTCAAATACAGACAGAAAAAAAAATGACCAAAATAAAAATACCGGCCAAATAAACTTAAACAAAATAAACATTTAATATATATATATATATATATATATATATATATATTTCCTTACCGGCCAATACTGCAAAAATTTTACAATATAAATAAAAACAAGGGACAAAGACGTAAGCAATACAAGGACTGGAAGCAAATACAAACAGAAGTTTGGTTATATTAACGTCCCGTTTTGAAGTGACCAATACTAAACTTACTGGCCAATGTCCGATCTTTTCTTGATTTCGGGCTTTGGCCGGGCAGTTCGCGAAGTGGCTTGGGGTTATCGGCCGAAGTAGGAAGAAAGAAATCAAGAGCAGATTGTTTTGTACACTGTTAAAAATAAGTACTTCTGTGTACTGTTTTTTTTTAAGTACAATTGTTTCAAAAATGAGTTCAAATATTAGTGACACCTCTCAGTTAAAAATAAGTTTTTAATATATAAAAATATGATCTCGTGTTATTCTGTTCTCATATTAAAGCATAACAGAAGTTATTCATTGAACGTATATGCTTTAACAACGTGATAGCTTGAAGAAGATTGGATATGCGCCCTTCAGATTGTTTTGTACACTGTTAAAAATAAATAATTCTATGTACTGTTTTTTTTAAGTACAATTGTTTCAGAAACGAATTCAAATATAAGTGACACCTCTCAGTTAAAAATAAGTTTTTAATATATAAAAATATGATCTCGTGTTATTCTGTTCTCATATGAAAGCATAACAGAAATTATTCATTGAACGTATATGCTTTAACAACGCGATAGCTTGAAAAAGATTAGATGTGCGCCCTTCAAATCGTGTATGAATACATAGGCAAATTGAGTATCAATTTGTCAACTACCTTTAAAGGTGATCCTTAGTCTTTACTGCTCCATAGTTAAATTAACTTAATGTTAAAGATCCCAGATCACATTGCCTTCCGAAATATCGTTCAAATAACATGAATTGCTTTTCAAAGGCAAATAGCAAATATAAGGGCTAATTAAAACAAATATGAAGGAAAAATAGTTTTGTTGTTAATATTTTTTAAAGACATTTCTTTATTGGCACCATCTGCCGAATTTCACCTACAATATATTTTTTTTACATAAATATCATTATATTCATTTTAATTTACTCTTAATATTGTTTTTCCTTTGTAAAAAAGTTCGTATTTTATGAATCGATATTTAGGAAGAGAATGTAATCTGGAAAATTTAGCATTAGGTCTATGGGGTAGAAAAAGATTGACGATCACTCTTAAAACATTTCTTGGAATCCACCGCTCTTGCGCGAGTTAGCCTAGTTGGAAGCGAATTGGGCTGCAGATGAAACGGTCTGTGTTCGAATCCTTCTGGGTCCAACTACGTCAGTCGAGATTTCGTTTTGAAAATTTAGGTTTGCATAATTTCTGCAGATTTGGAAAAAATACATGCTCATATTCGAATCCCTGTACATATTCAAAAATTGAGTACATACATTTCTCAAATTTAAGTCTATTGTACTCGGAGTTATTATAACAACATGAAGTACTTAAGAATGAGTACATTTTACTTATTTTTAAGTATTCAGTTTAGTGTCCCGCCTACCGGTCAATCTACCATTAACACATCGGGCTTTGGCCAATGATTCCCAGCCACTTCGCGAAATGGTCAGCCAAAGTAGAATATACAATATTAATTGCAAGTACTTCGGACTTTGGCCAAACCTCTTGGCCAAATCGCGAATTGGCCAGCCAATTCGCGAACTGGCAGTAGCATATTTCCTATCCCTAGGAATCTCACTAAATCTTTTAATAATCAAGTGGTTTTATAATTCAAATTTGACTCAATTGGGGAAAGTAACATCAGATGTTGAGATTGCTGCAGAAAAGCTCTTCATTTTCAAAGATAAGTTTCATGACTTATCAGATTTCAGTCCTAGGATAGTTGTTAGCAAAGTTGTTTTTCTCCCAGATAATTTCAAAGGCCAGTGCTGATTTTCTCAGATAAAAAGAGATGTTAGTGACGTAATGGTTGTCATCAAAACCTGGAATGGTGTTTGTCGTATTGGAGTCAGTTTTCATCGTTTCTAATGAGATATTTTTAAAACGGGTTAGCTCTATTTCTTTCTAAATGGAAATATAATCCTAGTTTTCAAATGAAAAATCATGTAGAATCCAAACTTCAAGTTTCTTTTATATCAAAGATTTTTCAAAAGTTTTAAAACTGTTTTGTAGCGATAAATATTCAGTTCATCAGTGATATTACAATTGCTTAGGTCGTCATTACTACTTGAATATTTTATCGACCTTTTTCAATTATTAGTAAAGATGAAAGAGGATTAATTGAGAAATCTCAATTTTTCCTTAAAATTAGTTGAAATATTTTTCGCTCGCATGTAATAACGTATTAG
The DNA here is from genome assembly GCA_026543865.1 of Argiope aurantia. Lineage (NCBI taxonomy): Eukaryota > Metazoa > Arthropoda > Arachnida > Araneae > Araneidae > Argiope > Argiope aurantia. Next base: position 408,716 of record JAPMOR010073170.1, read on the forward strand.
TATACCAAAAATTTATAAGCATCACAGGAACAGCATTAGCAACTATTAGATTATTAATGTATGTAATTTCTTCTTCATTTCCAAGACGCAATAACTTTTAACTAAATGAAGGAATTTCTATATTATATTTATATTGCGCAAAAATATTTCACTGAGATATATGAACAAATATATTCGTCTGCGAATTAAGACAATCCTTTTCTTTCTTCTGGTCACTATATTTATTTCTATCAAAGCATTCGACCTTAGTGGTTGCAACAGAATTGAAGAATATTAATGACAAAGATTTATGATTTTTTGAGAATCTGGATTTAATCTTATCGTTAAAGAAAGCACTCTCTAAATAAAATGAAAAATCGTTCAGAATGAGTTGCTTAAATCGCCTCGGGATGTTAATAACAGTAACAGGAACTTTCACGAAGCTAGAATAAATAAAACCAGAAGGATAGCTTGAAACAAATAAACTAAAAACGATTCTGACTATTTAACTAATTTCCTGATTGCATTTATAAAAAATCCAAAGGCTTTACGAAATGCTTATTTGTTAATGCGTCTAGATTAACTGCAATTTATCGAAGACTCTCCAAGAACACTCTAAAGCAAATATATAGCTTATTTATTTAATTCATTTAAACTTCGCTACAACTTCATTCTTTTCAACAAAATATTTTCTGTTTTAAGAGGAAGAATAAGAAGGAAGGCATTTGTTAATTCCATATAACCGAGGATTATCAATGCATAACATAATTCACAAATAGAGCATTTTCTCCATAGAAAACGAAAAATGAATTTGTTGATAGAGTGTAGGATACGTTTATTTTAAAAACTACAGGGAAATATTTCAATAGTTATAGAAATGTTTGTTTTTCTATGTCTTTTGAAAAAGAATAAATATCGCTAACATAGCTTTATTAAAAATTACTTCAGTAATTCAAAATAAAATAATTTGCATTACAATGTCGCCTAAATAAACTTTTCTCGCATTAGTCATTAATTTTATTCTAAATTTATGCATAAGTTTTAAATTTTCATTTTGGAATAAGAATGTATTGTTTAAGTTAGCAAAACTATGTTTTTACTTTCTGTTCTAAAATATGACTAACAAAAATAAAAATAATAAAAGCAACAACAAATGTTCGCTTACATCGGCTTTTAAGTGCTGAGCTAGTGAAACAAAACATAAATTATTATATTTCTAATGTGTAAATAAATATTATTGCTTCTTATATAAGCTATCAATTTCAAATGCAAAAAATTATGTACTTGATTCGTTTTAACAAAAAATTATCGTTGAACGATACTGATTTTATTGGTATTTTTTTCTTATATAAAATATATTTTGTTGAAAAACTATGCCAGGTTAAGTTTAATGTTATATTTAAAAGTGAATGTGATTACAAATATTAAAAAAAATAGTTTTAGGTGGTTTTATAGGTAAAATTAAGTTTTTCCCTGTTTAAAATTTACGAAATTTAGAATTAAAGGTGAGAAACTTAACCTTCAAGAGAGGGAATTATGTTTTAATTTCCTAAAAGTCCAAGGGTTATTTCACGAAAATTGATAAATATATATAAACTTTCATTCATAATTCATTTCATAGACATTATAACTTTCTTCTGTCTCCCTAATTCCACTGAACTATTTTTTATAGAAAATAATGGAAAATGCGGTGTTTCACGTATTATGATTTATCAAAATAATAATAATTTATAGTAGTTAAAATATTAATGTTGAAATCAATTTTTTTTATAAATTGGGTGCGATTATTTTACACGTGACTGATTTTTTAAATGCTGGGTGGGAGGGATTCAAGAGGGAAGTTCCCTCCTTAGAGATGGGAACTTTTCAGCTTTCATTTCCTTGAGATGAAAGGTATATCACTAACTGATTACTCCGACCCACCCGAAGGCGCAAGGAAAAACTTGAATGACCAGAGGACCGCTACAGAAACCTTAGTGGTTGAGTCTTAAGGGTCATCACTGGCCACGGTACAACCCTTCCACAAGGAAGTATGTCCCGTCATCAATGGAAGATAGCCACCCCCGCCATTTCGTGTACCTCCAAGGGTGGCGAGAGCCAAGATCAAAAGTATATTTGATTCAAGCCTAAAAGCTTTATAATTTTTTTTTCCTTATTTGGCATTTTTTACTTAATAGCAATGGACTGCAGTAACTCATTTTGCACTAGCCATGAAGCGGTTAATGTCTTCGGTACAGTGTAAATGGCGAGTGTGTCCCACTCGAAATTTTATTATGTAATCTTTAAATCTTTCGGTAACATCTGACTTACAATTTCAGAAAAACGAAAACAAATTCCTACTTTTCTCTTACTCTTAGAACTATTTCTTTCCTTTCAATAAATAGGATCTGATTCTGATTGCAGAGAATAAAAAATATGTCAAGAAAAATATGTAATAAATTTTAATACGTTTAGCACACGGAAATATGTCTCTAATATGTCTAATTTCAATATGCTAAATAGTTTAATTTATAAGCATGTTCATCTCTTCAAGTTCCTCTCCTCTTTACATGTCCCAATGATTTTTCCTTAATTCCCCTCATTCAAAAAAGGAAGAACGCGGCAAGCGCCAAATAAACATTGAATGAGTTCCGGAAATTAAAAATTGTTTTTCTCTGCAGTGCCCTTCTTCCTGTTTATCGATTACATCAATTGTTTAACACTTAGATAAGAAATAGCGGTTCTTCGTGCGAAATCCGCTTTGACGAGTACGTTCGATACTGTGTGTAGCAAGAACGTTAGTTTTGGAATGATGAAATGATTTTAGAGACGTTGAAAACAAAAGGATTCTTTGTGATAAAAGCATCAAAAACTTTATTTGGGAAATGTATTTTGGTATTTAATGATTGTGATCACGTGAATTCGACGCTTTGAACAAAAACATTTTTCAACAAGGTTGACCGACCAACGTTGTGCAAGATAGACAGACACCTTTCACTATTTATTCCTTAATAAGTTTTTTAAATTCTTTTATCCAATCTTATAAATATTTTCATTTTAATTGTACTAGGAATAATTATGTAGAATATAAAAGCTCTTTCACATTAATAGGTATTTATTTTGGATTGACAGCTTTTAATTAACAGTAAGTATCAACCACTAATTTTTAATTTACAAACTTGTCCATAAATTTGTTGTTGGTTGTAAATATTTTTGAAATTCAGTGCAGCGAATTCAAGGAGACATCTCTCAACTTATTTTTATTATAATAGAAACAATAATCAAAGCATTACGATAAGAAGTAAAATAATAATTAATAATTCTAGAATATAATTAAGTTAATTATTTATTAATTTAAAGAATTCTTTTCATTATATTGAAATGAAACAAAACAAAATGTATTTATATTCTATTAAATTGTATTTTAAACTATCAATATACAATTACATCTGTTACATTTAATGTCTGGAGTAAATTTTGTCATATCTATTATGCTTTATGACATATCTCCCTTATATATCACGCTTTATGACATATCTTTCTTATATATTATGCATTATAACATATCTTTCTTATATATCAAGATTTATGACGTATACAGAAAATATAACATTAATGCAATAAAGGAAATTACAGATAGATAATTATTCTTCAATTCACTGCGTCATCAAGATCACTAATCATCTAAACGCTAATCAGAAAATCATATTGCAGCAGAAAAAGGAAGTCCCCATGGCCTTGTTGATTTGCCACTGAAATATCATCTTTGGACAGCCATTTTAATTCATAATCTTATCTATGTTGCAGATAATTTTAGATTTTTCTTTCATGTTCAAGATAATTATTGTAAAATATTCATTAATTGCATAAATCCTGATTCCCGGAAGTTGTGAGAAAATTTTGTGTTATTTTATGCTATGAGCTAATAAATCTACTTTAATAGTAAATTGTGTTCTACGATTCCTTGCATCTTTGTGAAAAGTTATTACAAAGGAAATTCATCTAAACCCCATTAATCAATTAGAATGGAAGCCTCCATTTTAATTAATTAAATAAATTAATTAACTAATTACTCCATCCATTTTTTCCCATTTTTTTAATATAAAAAGAAATAGAATGAGTAGCATCAATAGTAAATGAATCAGAATTGAGGAGTAACAAAAAATAATAATTTAATGCAGCAGAAGACAGTTTTAATAGGAAAGAAACCTCATTTATCATTATAACTTGATCAAGAGAATTTTAGTTGTCTTGATTAGTGTATCTAGTTAGTCTCATCGTTTATATCCAAACACGAAATATAACTAATGAGTCTGTATTTCATATAAATTTTCTTAGTTATATCATATTTCAGATTTTATTCTATTTTTATAATTCTTAGTTTCGAAGTTTGGGTTTATAAAAGGATTTGAAACTTTCTTAAGATTGTTAGAAATTTTCTTCTCTAAATCTTTCTAATCGCACCTGATTTATTTGGAGTTAGTAATATGTACAATTTAGGAAGAAAGGTTTTTCACGTATCCTGCTTAATAAGTTTGACTTAATAAAATTTAAATGAATATTGACATTTCTATTTACATAAAAGCTCTTTGTCTGTGGCTAACTGCAATCGTCGTCCTTTCTAGAAAGAGCTTTAAATAAAAAAGTTTAAATTTCAAGTGACCATTTAATTAGGCTGACTTCAGATCGCCAGAAATGTCATTTAACCGCCACTTCGTTGTTGATTTAGTGAATTCATCTGAAGTTTTTCTTTTTTCTGCAGAGAACTTTTTCTTAACTTTTTAGGATAAAAATCTTTATTTCTAGGAAAATTATTTTTTTACTATCTCATTTTACTTATTTCAATTTAATAAGCTTTCTTTAGGTGAAATTTTAAAAATTTATATTTGAAAGAATTTATTTTTTTTAATTTTGAGGAATAAAAAGGACATGTACCAGTTTCACAGAGAGCTGAATTTTTTTTCTTTAAATTGAGCATATTTAAGTCCGTCTATTTATGTCTTAACTTATCTAACGATCTACTTCTATTGAAGTAAATGCATTTCTAGGATCACAACTAAGAGTTCATTCTGAATTCAGTAGTATAATTAGATTATTAGAGTTTAAAGGTAAGAAGAATTTAAAGTTTTTATCATGTTTAAGTTAAAGTTTTAATCATGAAAAGAAATGCTTTATTATTACTCATAGCCAGAAGATGTTTCACCAGAATAAGAGGAATTGTAGTATCCCTCAAGATGAACAATATTTACGATGGAATCTAATGTTATATTCCACTCAGAGTGTCAAAAAATTGTTAAATTAAGTGCCTGAATTAAACTTTTAACAACAGTAAAGAATACATGAAATTATAAGTCATCACATCGTCCCATTGTTATAAGTTAAAATACAATTCTATTGAGATAAAAACTCGTATATATCTCATTAACAACTCTGGCGAATGTTTGGGGAATAAAAATAAATCTCACATTTAGAAGTGGGATTCTCATTTAAAAATAACAAGAAAATAGTGTATATCCTCTCTTGACAATATTTAAATGTTTGGCCATCTTGTGCCTGAGATAATTGAAAACATGTATCTAGGCTTGTAATTAGATTCCAGATTATCTTTTGATGCACACAACATAGCAGAGGGTAATGAAGCTAATGCTACTAGTATTTATCTAGCGAAATTATTACTCGCAGAAACATTTTAGCGGTTAGACGCAAGAGTTTGGTTTCTAAATTTTTTATAAGACCAGTCTTACTCTACCAGGCTACTCCATCTGTGGGTCAATGCGCATTACGTTTATGACTAAAAAAACACACGCAAGTGCTTCATATAACCAGTGTGAATTGTGGATGTTCCATGTTATATCAATATAAGATATTCCGTTATTACTAAAACTTTGGACAAATATTGGAATTAATAAAATGCATATAGGCTAAATTGTTTGAAAAAATCCCCTGTTTGAAGAAGAATGGAAATTATAAAAATAAGAAAAAATATTCTATATGCTATTATTTGTATAATGATAAATTCGACTTTATCTAATGAATTTTTTTCCAATATGTCTGCATCTCTAAATTTTTTGAAAATTGCCGTTGCAATAAATTGAAAACAAGAAAATATAAATTTTTGCTATTTTATTATCAAATATTATTTACGTAAATAAAAGGAATTAATTTAAGAAGCAATTATAGGAAATAATAGCTTAATTTTAAGCAGAGTTAACAAACTTGGCGCAGGTGTACTATGGAATTGGAAATGTGTCATTTCATTTAATTAAGCAGAGTCTTGGTACTTCTCAGTGATGCTTTCTGAAATATGACAAAAAATAATTCTACATTTATAAGTTTTGAAATATTTTCTTTGCAATGATATCAAATGAGTTATATATAAAAAAAGATATATATTTTTCTTAATTTGGACAATATTTAAAAATATCTCTTTGCACAATTTATAACGAGATTTTCTGTTGTAAAAATTTCTGACCGTTTTCATTTGTTTCTATAAAAATAATTCGGTTACATTTTTAATGGTTCTATGACTTCACTTCATTCGTATATAAAATACACATGTCAAGGTTAGACTGTTAAAATAGCAGGTCTCCAGTGTCTATGGTAATTAAATGCTTAAAACTATTTTGTAGAATGGGTCATGAAAATCGAATTAAACACAAAAGATTTGGTCGAAATCAAACTTAATTGCTATTCTCTGTATACCAGTTGGTCTCCATTGGTAGCTAGTTATGTAATGAAAGAATGTTTTTAAAAACTTTTTTTATTATACTTTGGAAAGATTCCTTTATTATTTTTTTCGATATTGGCTCGGAGACAAAAGTGTAGATACCATCACAAAAGAGTAAAAAAGTAAAGTCTTTTTGTTATTAACAAAATTGGAATAATTACATTCTGGTCTTTTGAGTCACTAAAAAAAACTTCAAAAACAAAATTCTTTCGCATCATAGCCGAAGCAGTTTTTTCTAGTTCTTTTATTTTCTTATTTTATATTCTCCTTCTGAACAATTTTGCATGTGGTAGCTTAATTATGGAATATTTTATAAAGAAGACTTTCTTCCTATAAGCTCTTAAAAACAGCTCATTAATACGAGATAAAAAAGAATGCTGGATGAAAACATTCTTTAATGAAGTCTTTTTACATTTTACACTATTTTATGAATTTATTTAATATTAGGAAATGCCATTTTGAATTTCTTAACCCCAAAGTCTTCAAACGCAGTCCTTAAAGACTTCTAGATTGAATTTTAATAATTAAGAATACATAAATTTTTTCAAACGAACGAGTGTTTCGCAATAATATATCTAGAATATTAGAATATAGAGATAGATAGTATTCTAATTTAATTAGAAATAAATTTATTTGACGATAATATAATTTATCTCCTGCATTTTTCCATCCAGTTTTGGGAAGTATCTTTGATTTCTATTGAGGAACTGTAGAAATTTATGACTGATATGCAGTTAAATAATTCTTTTTTTTTTCATTTGACAGTAGAAGGACTATCGAGTATAATACTACTTATTTGATGATTATGTTGTAGAGTAATTTTAGGGGCCTTTATTCAGTTACGTTGTTTAAGTTAACAAAGTTTAGTCTGTACATAAAATTCAATATGGTTACAATGCATTTTTCATTTTCCAATCTGTATTAATTGAAAATCAAGTATAATCAGATTTACAATTGCTAAAAATTTGTTTTTTAATACTGTTAGTAATAATATGTAGTAATTTTAATCGCAGAACTTATTAAATGTACGCAAAATGGTCACAAAATTCTAATGACAATAATAATTTAGGAATTTTTATCTTCATCCAGCTAATCGTATAAAAATGTTGCAAATACCCTTAAAAACCAATTTGCATATCATTTCATTCTCACAAATAAGATAAAAAAGCTAGTATATAAGTTCAAATAAAATAACTGCCACATATTGTTCACTTGTTAAAATATACGAAAAACTAAAATTTTACAAAACATGTACTTGAAGTTTACTGGTTATTCTTGCTATTAGTTTTGCTTAAATTAATGTTTTACTTAAACTAATTATAACCGAGGTTAGACCATTATTTCTCAATCCGATCTGAAGTCCCAGAGGTAAATTTCTTATTGTGATATTTTCCTTTGAAATAAATATTATCAACTCATTTCTTCAAAAAGAAGTGAAGAATGGAGAGGCATTTGAAGAATCTTTACGCTATTCCTAAACAAAGAATATTAGACTTAAGAACCTTATTATCTTCACGTACAGCAAGACGGTATCTTCACATTAAACTAATCCAATAAATATACATTCATAAAAGGAAACATGTTGATGAAAATAATTCATATCACTTTCTACCTCAGGCAGAGTGTGAAATATTCTACACGATATATATATTTTAATGTAAAGGATTTTTCATTTCACAATCAAACTAGAAATGTAGAAAAATATATATTCTAAACGAATGTCATTTCGGAAAGTTTTCTATCAAATTTCAAGACTGTTTCAAAATTCTGAGATTTATCGAGGAAAGCAATCTAAAATTCATTCCAAGGTGTCCAGTCAAATCAGAAACACAGTATAAGTAAAACAAATCCTTTTCATTCGATAGCATTTTATATATAGCAAAGCTGACGTGTTTCAAAATTTCTGTTCCCTTTCCATTTCTCAACCTATTAATGGCGCGTTTTTTAGAATATTTATCTTTCCGACGGTAGCAGCATTCTCTTTTTCTCCGAATTTATTTTATTTAGCATGAAAAATATCTATCGGTATTACTTTATCTATATTGAAATTTGAAAAACTTTAGTGCGAGAAAAGAACTGAAATCCGGTGTATCCTGTATGTGCCAATTTTCGTGAAATCCTCCATTATTTTCGCAAATAAAGGTCTTCATTGAAAATTTGTCTGAAAAATGAAAACCATTTTCTCTCCTTCTTACAAGGAAATCTTGATAAGAGTAAAAAAGAAACAAAAAGCAGCAGATTCTCGTGATTCATGTTTCATGCCATTCAAGTACCCATTACAGCAGTCTAAGAAGAATATTACCCTTTTTTTAGCTTATCGAAGCAAGCAAGAAATATGTGATTTCTTCTTGGCTTGGTTATTGCTCTAGCTACTCAGGATTGGACGGCGGAAAGGAGCACTCCACATTCTTGCTAACTTTTGTGTGCACTGCGATAAAATACTGCAATCTTTTTTTTTTTTTGTTATAAGTAACCACGATTTTTTTTTCTTTACATGAATAAATCTATCACAATATAAATCAAGAAGCATACTAATAAAAGTATTATTCCAGAGACGTAGCATTTTATTTTCATTAAAATACCACTCTACAGTCAAATAATTTAGGTTTAATTATACAATACGATGTATCCGATAAAATAATGTGAAAAACGAACCTCATGGAACCTTATAACATCTAGTGTCATATTACACTTCATTAACTCAAATTTGATAAGAAATTGGGGTTTTTCATGTTAAAGTTTCTAACAACATATATACGGAAAATTCCATGATATATTCTCTACAGTAAATTTCAGCACTCGATAATTTATTCTTACTAATAGGGTTTGTTGAAACTATCCATTCATTCATGAGGCAATACATAAAGAACTTGCTGCAGAAATTTCATGAACATTCTTGCATACACAGATGAGAAAAAATCCAAAAAACCTCTTCATTTCATTTATTGTATTCGCAGCTCTCAAATCCAAAAAATGTAATGTTGAGGTTCTTAATTTTATGAAACAAATTATGTTATGTATTGTGATGATCGGGCCCAATTGTGTAAATAACCAAAAAAAAAAAATCATGCGTCCTGCTGTATATAAATTTTGCTTGAATAATGAGAACATCACAGCCAATAATACGCACCAGTCATATGTACCATTAAATGCCCATGCATCGAGTTCGTAAATTCGGGTTGCATCCTGTATTCGATGGAGGAGCCATTATCTAGTTACATTATGCTACTGGCAAAATCGGAGATATGCTTAGTTATACGCCAGCTTTCTGTCATCGCACTCGAAATGCGCATGTAAATAAGTACAAACTGAATAGATAAACACAAAAAATACTTTTTCGATAACCGTACATTAGACTTTCCTCTGAAAAAAAATTTAAACAACAAATTAATGAATAAAAAATTGTAACACATATAAATTAGAAGCCAATTATCATTTGAGCTTGAAGAGTCAGCAATAATAAAGTAAGTTCATAGTCAATCGATATTTTAGCATACTATGCATCATTTTTTATTTAAACCTTTCCTTTGCCAAAAATTTGACTTATCTTATATGGAAGTCCCGCCTCTTTTGCGTCTGTACTACAAAATTTTCAGAACACTTTCATATAATTTTATGAATTCATACTTCACAATATTTAGTCATTTTTAATTTCTAGAGCTCCAAGGAGCATATTAGTTTTCGAGAATTTATTTTTAAACTCCTCCAATAAGGAGTATTATTTGGATATTTTAAGGTAATTTTCTGAAAGCTTCATTTGTATTCTCGAAAACAAAGGAAATAGACAATGAACATTTTTCACTCTAACATCACAGAATTAAATCAGGTCACCAGGTCCTTGGTAGAATTTAATATTGCTGTCTTTTCTTTTTTTTTCTGAAAATTTCGTTAAAAGACTATATATGAAATTTCACACATGTAGTTGCCAGTGGTTTGGAGTTATCGCATTGATATACTGACAGACAGAAATAAATTCATAATTACATTTTTTTTTCAAATTCACATAGAATTGAAACGTGGAGACTCATCAAAATCTTGAAATCTATAATTATTTATTTTTGACGATTACAATACTTTACGTATTTCGTGAACGATAAATTAAAAAATTAAAATATTAAATGTATTAGTATATTCATTAATTTAACAATAATATTCATAGATACTTAAATCGTACTATTCATTAATTTTTTTGTCCTTGAATACGAATGTTCGTAAATCGAAGAGAAGGTGTGAAAAAATAAAAATTAAGAATAGAAAAAAGGAAAGGATGATATAATTTACGAAAGATGTTAACTAGAATAATAGTATAGAAAGGGCGGAGAATTAATTTTTTCTGCAGGAAATACGTTATCCATTTGAAATCTTTAATAGAAATTATCATTAATAATAATAATATAAACGAACTTACAGTACACAATATTTTTTTAATTTAAAGCATTCACTAAATAAAGTAATTCCTGATAGAAATCATAAATTAGTATAATAGAGTAAACAATTAAAAAGCATTACACAATCGAGGTTGAGTTAAGAAAAAGGAATGCGTTGCAAATGTAACATTAAGTATAATAATTAATAAGATTATAAAAAAAATAAACACATTTAATCAAAATATGTAACAAAACTTTGAAAAAAACCCATTCATTAAGAAAGAAATTCTTTGAAATTCTACAAATAAGTGCAAAAAATGCTGTTTAAATTTGAAAGAATTCGATCAATTGTATTAAAAGAGTAATCGAGGGTAATCTTTTAAAGTGCTTAAAGTCTGATGGCAGTATAAGCAGATATACGTCCTTCTATAAAATTTTATTTCGAGGAAGTGTTAATATTTATAAAATTTTAATTAGTAAAAACATTTTTCACTTTATAGTACTGTAAGAAGGCATTGAAAAACCATAAAATATTAATTTATAAGCTTAATCAGCCCTATTTAGAAAAGGAAAGAAACTAATTATGATATGAAAGGTTAAATGCGAATTGATTCTGGATTAAAACATTTTTGATGACTATAATTACTATCAAGTATTCAGTGGATGTTACCTTTTAAAATGGGTCATAGAACTTTCACTTGTTTACGTGTAAAGATTAATTTATATGCATGCAGTCGCAGGTATCTAGTTGAGCATCTCTCCAGAATAGATGGGCACTCTTCCAATAAAACTCAGAAACACTGAAAAAAAAGAAATCATCCAAATATCTGGGCTGTTTCTTTTATTATTTGACAATATTTAAGGTCTTTGTCCATGGTTAAAATTTTCATATTTTTATTGCAATCATATGTAAGATTGGCATTTACCTTTTGATCTTTCGAAGTAACTGGAAACTCATGTATCTATTCCCCCAAAGTTATAGTAGCCCTCTGGGGGAGAGGACTACTAAAATTGATATAAAAAATTAAAGCTACTTAGTCTATTGATATAAGAAATTAAAGCTACTTAGTCTATCTAACTTTAAATAAATAACTTTATTAAAAGTTTCTAATTACAAAATTTTAATCACAGACTTCTTTGATTTGAATTGCGCCTTCAATTTTAAGCCGCAGAGCTTTCCCCTTTCATGAATAGTCTCTCAATTTAACTTCAACTGATGGTCTGGTCGTTTTTTGTAGGGAAGATATGTTCAGTGTTACCTGTATGAAGTTTAGAAATTTTTTTAATGCACTTAAAAAAATATTAAGGAGTTACCCTGATGTCATAGGTGCCTGCCTTTTTACTTCGCTTTAATCTAATTATGTTTCTTTTAGTGCTGGAGTTTTATTTCTTTTTATCTAGAAACAGCTTTTACATGATCTTTTGTGGAGTATTAATGATCAATCTATTATACCCATTTTAGTAGAGATTTATTATGTCGAGAAATTTTAGAAAAATAATTTCACTGGCCAAACCATGTCGGAAATGAATTAAATTTTACTGAGCTTGAACATTTAGATTCCTTTATTTCAAGTAAAAATATCCTAGTTGGTAATTTATCTTTCTTTAACAAATTGTTTAATTAACTTTCTAAGAGATGGTGAACTTCTTATTTCATTTACTGAGATAGGCATTTGAGCGATCAGCATCAAAATTTTATTCAGCATATTCACTAACTCTAAGTTTGACACAGCAGCCTGAATACGACCGCGATGACCTGGTAGTGAGATCTCGGCTTCTCAGGTGGAGGATTTCAGGTTCGAGACTCGTTTCCACAGAAGAATTCTCGTGTAAACGGGTCTGCCACACGTTAAGTCTTTTGAGGCTAAGCGTCACTCCGTTAGTGTGGTGTGAAAGGTTGAAAAGGGTTGAGCCTTCTCATCTGACCGCGATTCAAAATTTCGAGGTTCGTCCTAAAATAGCCCTAGTGTTGCTTTACAAAAAGACGTTACGATAGCTAACCTAAAATTATTAAGCTGAAAGAAAGAAAATAAGACATACAATAAATGCCCAAAATAAAACGAAACGTAGTATCTAGATAGAAATTTAAATAATGCCGCAGTTTAAACAGTTAAGTTGAAGTTTATAACATTCTTCTAATTTAGGTTGTTCGAGATCTCATGATTTGCAATGTTTATGAATAAAATATTTTTGATCCTTCAGGAGATAAAATATAAATTTGGGGTAAAAATTAATACATGCAATATAAAATTTATATTATCCCCATTTTAGGCCACATTACCATCTATATTTCAGTAAAAAACATAACTGAGATTATATACATAGTAAAGGAATAAAATTATCTTCCTCTAAGTACATTCTAATATATTCCCCCCTTGTAATTACAGAAAAAAAAATATGATGTTACGTTGACACATAAATATTAATATTTTCACTAAAATTATTCCGGTAATAGATGAATAAGATATTTATTTCTTTGATAAAATCACGCAATATCGGTAAAATTAACCAATGAAAAAGAGGATTTTGCCCTTGCTTCATAAATAATTACATTAGATCATGCAAGTTAAGTAGATGCATTAATATTAAAATACTAATAAATCCATAAACTTCCTATCCTTAATAAATTGACTTAGAATTTAATCTGGAATGTGTCTGCTTTACAATTCAATTTCAGTGATATTTTCTAACCAGAAAGACAATAAAAGAATTAGAAAATGAGTTTTTATAAATATTGAAATAAATATAAACTAAATAATAAATCTCACAGGTACAGAGAAAATTCTTTTACATAAAATCGTTTTGTGAGAGATGAATTTAAAATAAGTCATTTAAATTAAGGAAAGAGTAAATCTAAAATAGCATCTTTTGATCGTTATGCAACATTTTTATAGTTAACGACGTTTTTAAAGCAAACCACAGATTTAGCTTATACTATTATTGCAACGTTAATTTGTAATACGTCTTTGCGCAAGTGAATTCTTGAATTCTCATACAGGACCAAGTAAACTTTGAAAATTAACTGCAAACAAATGCTATTGAATAACCGTAAAATCATGGTTAAAACTTTTATAAATAAGTTTTAAGCACATTTCATGAAAAAGGATTTTGTGAAAGGCTTGAAACCATTCAAAAACCAAATTCTTTTTAGTAATATAATCAATATTTAATTTGGTGTTGTTTTGTTCTTTTAAGTTTGGATTAAGCTAGATTAGAAAGGATACTGAAAGAATTTCAAATTATCAGAAAATAAAGGAAAGTCTACCTTCATTCCAAGTCCCATAAAAATGTAAACTTCTCTTTTTTGGAAAATGTTCTTTACATATTTTCGTTGAAAATTCCCGGGAAGAAAAAAATATGTCGGAAACTGTGTCTCGTTTTATGTAAACTCGTTTAAAAACTGCATTTTAATGGCGATTTGTAAGTATTTTCGCTCAGTAATTGAATGTACCTACTGTATTATAAAAAGACCAAACACTTTCAGTAAAGTTCTTTCTTCTGAATCCACAAGACAATTTTCCTTTTTACTTTTAAAAGATTTGAAACTTAATTGGGTTTTCCTTGCATCATTTATTAAAGAACATCTGTAAACGCAAGGCAAGTAATAACTGAAAAAAAAATCTGATCATGGAATAATTGATATCCAAAATATATCTTATTTTTACAAATTGTACATCAGACTATGTTATCTGTCAAATTTTGTAATTAAATTGATTTTACTCAAATCCTTTTCGAATTTAATTTATTATTTTCATATTTAATTATTGCATAAATAAATATTTAAAATCACAATATTATTCAATAATTTAAAAGTAAAAAGCGAAATTTATTCACAGAATTATATATTTGTACTGCAGTTTACCATTATCAATTTAAATTAAATTATTCATTTTTTAAAATTTAAACTTTTTACTTCTATCTGTATTTAAACAATATATCAAAAATGAAATGAATGAATTAAAATATTTATTTCCTACTTTAGGTTTGAATTTTAATGAATTATTAGCTCTCTTGTTTCTTAATTTACAGATGCGTTTTAGACTTTCATTGACTGCAAATCATCAAAATGTGATATATCTTCTAATTGTGAATAAAAGAAACATGGGAAGTAAATTTTGCATTCAATTTAACGATATCACATATAAATTTTACCATCACGTACAATCGCACATGGAAATTTACTTCCTTATTTAAAGTGTGGTTATAAAAACACTCTCCGTAAATCATCGTAAGAGTGATTCCAGTCATAATGAAGTTTGAATAAAAGGAAATAATTTGCGATTTCCGAAAATGTTGCTCACTTTTCAGGAAATTAAGAATGGAAACTAGTGTCTTTTTATTCATAAGACAAACACTGATCCTAAATATCTGAAAAATTCCGATTGAGAATATATTCATGTACCTAATATCCGTTAATATTTTTTATGATGAATTAAATGTAAGGAAAGTTATGGGAAGAATTTAGAAAAAAACGACAGATGTAGAAAACCAGAAAAATATTAAAATGAAATATAGACGGTGAACAGGAAAAAGGGAATTATATATGAAATTTAAAATTATTTCAGAAGGTTATAAAGCAGAATATCACAAGAATAAATTTGATCAAAAAAATCTTTAAAATATGTAAACATAAAGAAAAAGCTATAAGTCACGGCAAAACAAAATTTGTTGAAATGTACTAAAGAAGGAAATAAAATCAAAGCCTGTACATATATGACTTATTGTAGAAACTGAAATAACAATGAAACATACATGTGAGATTCATTATAATTCTAGAAACTAATTCTTCCTAATTTAACCAGCCACACAAATATTCTTGATAAGTTTCAGGAAATAATTTGAGAAATCAATGAATGAATACGAGAAAATTTAACAAAAATAATGTGGAATTTTATAGCCTTGTTATAATAAAGCAACTACAGAATATTGACATAATATAGCACCATACAATACAATATGAGTCAATTTCTTTATACAAAACGCATATTCTTATTTTTTATGGATTATTTATTTTTCAGCTACTGCTATTATTATTAGTTTATTGTTTACAAAAATCAATACACTTTATCAAAATTTAAACATATGTCTACTTTAAATGTTAGGCAATACTCTCATAAGCATCTGGCATCAATATACAGAGGGGTGGAATTTTATTTAAATCATTCCAACTGTCTATTAGTGTGGAAAGACAAAATTCATAGCCTAGGCTTTAGTGGCTCGCGACAAGCATAAATCTTTCCGGTTGCAAGAATAATTCTTGCGGCACCAAATCTTTTATTTCTACTGGTGATGGTCTCTTGCCAACCTCTTGATCTTCTTCTTTTTACGATTTTACACTTTTTTTGGATACCTGCCCCAAACCGTATAAAATCAAATATCAAGCCCTTATTTTCTCATGGTTAGGAATTTTATATTGTTTTGAGAACACCAAATCAAAATTATCATTACAACCAATTGTAAATCCGGAGAAATAAAATTTAGCGACCCCACGACAGCTAACAATTGCTATAAACTGGGTGCAGCATTCACATTCGAAGGTACGTATGACATGCTATATAAACAGCCAAATAATGTTTTTTTTTTCATGAAAACTAAAATAAAAAGAACTGAACTAAGAATACACAAAATTCTCTCTCTCTCTCTCCACACACACACACACATGATTAATTTATAATTTTTGTGAGGTGAAAGAATCAGAAGCTTTATTTTTCCAGTTATACAATTATCTCTATACATATACAGAATCATATAGTTCTGTATATGGTTGCCTTTAAAATGAAGACTTTACATCTCATTATAATTCTCTCTTACCAATACCAATCTTTTAATCTGGTGTTACTGAATGAAATTTTAAAACTTCTCATCTTATATCTTGTCATTGCAATTCCCAACTCTAGAAATCCCGCACTTGTCCAATCGGGATCTGGTTTGTTGAGGAAAATGGGCAATCTGTTCGAATGGTATCTGTTCATAAATATTCTGACCCAAGAAGTACTCGATATAGGTTACACATATCTTCCATTAGCATATGTTTGGACCAAAACATACCCCCCCCCCGCAACTAAGTTTCAATTGGATTTCCAGGACTTAATTAACGAATATCTTACCAGTTACTGAATTTTCATCAAATTTTTTCTACAAGATATAGTAATATTGAACGATTACATCAAACTTAAAATAACTTCTACGCAAGCTAGATGCTTCATAAATGAACAATGTGCATATTCCTAGTATTCAGACTACATTTGGATGCGTCAGAATATAAATAATGTAGGATCCGATTCCTCTTTACTCCACTGGACGAGATTCCTAGCCTGGCTTTACTGGGCTCTTTTTGAATATAAAGTTAAGGAGCTCAAACTTTTGGTTTTCACCCATAATGTTCAATTTTGTAAATCTTCCGATGGATATTTAAATCATAATTAATGTATTCTGATAACTTTTAAAAATTGCATTAAATTTAAACAATCCTATTTTACGTCATACATATACTGATGTATGTCGTTTAAGCACCACTTAAACAGTCGTCTGATTAATCCGTTTGTGTGAATGCTGGCATTTTTCCCATGGTAACACTTAATTTTAGACATAATGGTAGCAATGTCCAGTAATGTCTTTTCAAATTTTTCTTTTAGTGTAGAATTTATTCTATTGTGATAGTTTAATTCTAAAATTTCTCTTCAAATTTCATTTTTACCAACGGACCTGAATGATATATTTGTTACTAAATGAAAACAACCTATTTTAGCTTTCTAGAGATAAAAGTTTAATCAGTTAAATGCAGAAGAGAACTTTTCACATTTAAAGGCAAAATGACTATTTTTTATTTTACTATGTATGTTTCTTTGGTGATGGAGTCCGAGTTTTTGACATGAATGCAGTTATTAAAATTTTTCTATCTGTCTAAATCTCGAATGCATATCATAAAATTTTTCAAATCAACTCTTATTTTGATAGAATTGCAACAGCGAAGTCAACTTAAGGATCTGACTACCTTTAATACTGCCATAAGCAAGAGCCATGATTATTCCATGATACAAAAAAATTATTCGTCTAGAAAAATAATCTAGGTTTAGGTGAAATTCTGGTTCCATCAAAAATTACACCTTATATTTGATCGATGATTTTATATGTTGAATCAGTTGTTGGAGAGAGAGGTAAGTTATAATTCTTGCCATCGGATTTTCTCTCAGATTTCCAATAACTTCATGCAACGTCGAAGTGATAAATAAATCAAACAAAACGAAAATCTTAATAACAACTTTTCTAAAGTATTCTAGATGATAAAATGTTTAAAAAATCTCTGAACTATTTCTGAAGTACGATATGTGCTCAGTATTCATTGAGGTCACAAACCATCTGCTTTCTTGAAATCTGCAAGCTCACACTAAATTCTTCCTCTTGTTAGGAAAGTGATTAAAATTGTGTATGCCTGATGATAACTTTATTGCTACAACAAGAATTTGATGAAATTATAGTCCTCTGGAGCTGAAAGTTCATTTATGAAAACCTTGAATTCCTGCTTACTTGTTCATGTTATTTTATAGTTTCTGTGTTTTGGATCTCTTAATTGTGCTTTAATTAATAAATGCTAAATGCGAAGGAAACACAATACACTTAATAATAAAATAATTTTGTTGCTGAAATAAAATTTATATTGTAATTCATATTCTCTGCCCATTTTTTCCTCTGAAATTAAGGAAAAATACAAAAATAACAAATAATCAGTTCTTCATAAGCATGCATTCACGCCAAAAGATATTTAATCATTTAAAGTCTACCTCCGACTTTATATAGCACACACTAATTTCTCCACAATGCTGATCGATTATGTCTTGTTTCTATAAAATGTCATTGAATAGCGATATTTCGGATCCAAACACGGGGATGCAATCAATTTCATTGACATCACGATTACATGATAAACGCAACAGTACTTTGTCTCGCACTGTAGTATAATGTCACATTTTTTTTCTCGTGTAGGATGAGCAACGGAGATAAAAATTGAACTACCTGGGCGTATTTAACGTTTATCACTTATCTTATATATATATCTGTTTTAGAGTCAGAGATAGTTTTTATTGAGTCCAGATAATTTTCGTTTACTATGCATTACTTTTTGTGAAAACTATGCAAATTTGAAGAAGTAATAAAATAGTATTTAAGGTCTTTTATGTGCTAAAAACGTCTTGTTTGGTATTCTCGTTTACTTAGATTACTGATGCTAAACAGCCTCCTTTTCATTGCATGTTCTTAAAGTATTGTTAGCAATTAATTTAATTTAAGAGCGCAATTAAAGTTTATCAGCAACCAGCAAAAAAACAACAACCATAGTCTATTTGTAAAAGATAATTCTGATGGGTTTTGCCTACTATTTTCCTATTATTCCTTTGAAACTGCCATTTCAATCCACAATGTGCATGGTGAGCTTTCTTTTTCGCTAATTATCAAATGCTTCAGTAATCATTAGTGGCAAATGATAAGTCCAATAGCTATAATAAATCTAAAAATATAAAAGTATCATTTAAGAGCATTATTTTGCATTGCTGCATGTCATTTATTTTATCATAATCCATACCGTTTATTTTGTCATGATATTTTTCTTTCGAGATACATATTTGAATAAAAGAAATCTCGTTAAAGAATAGGATATTTAAAGCTCATGTATTATGCTAATGTGGGAAAGTTTTTTGCTTGATGAAATTATGTTGTTCGAAGAACGGCGAGGAAGTAAATCGTAATTTTTTTAAGCAAAAAAAAAAAAAAAAAAAATGCTTTTTATGAATGAAAATTAGCTGCGCATTATATAATAGTTATGACACAACTTCTTCCCTCACTGGGAAGCAGATTCAACTCTTTCTAAAAAATTGATTATTAGGTGTTTGCATGTATTTTAATCAGCGACATCTATTGGGTAACATGCGAAGTATCTATATAAACGACAATGGTTTTAGATTTTAAAAATTTACTATTACTTTAGTGTTATCATTTTGAAAGTTTTTCATTTAGTATTATCGAGTTATTCAGTGTGTAAAGACCCCAATCATGGTACGCTCCAAATCACATTTTCGACATTCATTGCTTTTTTTTTGTTTGATTTGAAGAAATCTGCTGCTGAAGCCCATCAGACACTTTTAGAAACTTATGGTGATGATGCTCCGTTATATCCCAATTGTCGGATTTGGTTTCAACGCTTTAAGAGAGGTGATTTCGATTTCAATGACAAAGAACGACCTGGAGGACAAAAAAAAAAAAAAAAATTGAAACAATCAACTGCAAGATTTATTGGACGAAAATGGGAAAAAGTAGAAAATGATGGAAAATATTTTGAATGATATATATCGTAGCACATTTTTTCAATAAATGCCTTTTTGAAATGAAAATATGAACAATATACACACAAGCAACTAATATTAACAAAAAAAAATTTATCAATGAGACAAGTAATATTTAATGCATTTTATTATTGTTGTATGATATATGACGGTTAATATTTTATCGAACTCTCTTGCAATTACATAAAATTATTGAACACAAAAAATGCAATAAAATTCTGTAAATTTGAAGTATTTTAATGCAATGAATATATACGATACAGTTTCATGAAATAAAATGCAGTATTCGAATCTCTTTTTCTTCATATAACTTCAAATTTATATTTTTTCAGTGTTAAAAAATAAATTTCATTAAATTTTTGAGCTAACCGGACTCTGTTATGCACTTTTATGAATTATTCATTTAGGATTACGAAATTTTTATGCATATGTATTTAAATATAAATGTCAAAATTCGTTAAAAAACTTTTTTAAACGAAATATATTATTTTTTTTAAACTGAAATATTTGTAATTTTTATAATTTTTAAAATATTTCAGGCAACTTAATTTTTTTCGGTTGTTTTTCCTTATTATCCAATATAAATTTATTCAGAACAAAACTGTGTATGATTTTGTAATTCCAATTAAATGTTAATTTTTTAGAAATATTTTCATGCACACTTACCGAATTTTTGTAGGAATTTTATGTTTTTCTCATGTTTATCATTTATTAAAATTGATTTTCAGCTATCAAAAAAAAAACCCTCGAAATATAAAATGCATGCCTTAGTTCCTTTTAATGTTTAACCGAAATCTTTATTATCAATTCTATATAATTTCTTCAAAAATTAAGATACCTTGAAAATATTTCAAAGATCTAATTAAAATATCATTTTGAGAAAAGTCATTAGGTTTACTATTTTTTCCCCAGATCTTTCAAATATTTATTTTATTGAACAATGCACTTTATAACAGGATTTTAGTTGAATATAAATATATAGTTTTGAGATTAAACAATAAAAATAACATATCATGTTATCGTCCATTTTTGCTTATTTCTAAGTCTACCATCTTCTTAATCAGCATAAAGTGTAAAGAAATCAATGTTCACTCTCATTTATTTTCTTTGCAATGAATTTTAAATTTTATTTAGGAACTAGTATTCTATTTATTTTTTCATAGATTGCATTCAACAAAAATAAAATATAGAATCCATTAACTATGTTTTCTTCTTCATTGATGTATTTGAATTGTTGCGATGTAAACAATTGTGTCGTGTGTTTGCAAAAGATGTCATCGCAATTTATTTTATTTGAAATGCTAGTTTGCTCAAAAAATTTCAGTAAATCTGCCATTAATGATGGCACTAAAAAAAGAAAATTTCATGCTTTGAAAATATCTGTCAAAATGGGAATGTCTGTTTCACTTATTAAATTTTATGTTTGAAAATGATTTATTTATTTTATAAGGAAAATATTATATGAGAATTCATGTCGAGATAATTTTATAATTTATAAACAATCAGGATTCAATGCTTAATTTTGAATAGTTTATTGGAGCCTTTCAAACATAAACTTCTGCTTCAAATAATTTTTGTAAAATTTTTTTAAAAAAAATCGATATAAAATGTCTTAGACTGTAGCTCTATAATAAAAGAAATAATCAATGAAAAGATACGTTAATTAAATTGGTATGAATATTTTATATTGCATTTCTTACTCTTTATAATCTCTTTTTTACTTCTCTTTATCTTTATTTATTTTCTTACTCTTGATTATTTATTATTTCAGCCTGAAATTTGAAAGAATCTTCCTTTACTTAATGAAATATTATGTTTGTAACAATAGCATAACCACAATATTTAATTTAACATAAATGTGGTTGATGGAATCTAATAGAATTGTGGTTTAATAGAATTTGTGATTATTAAATTTAGTAAACACAATATTAACAAATTTAGTAACCACAATTTTGTGTATTTAATAGACATCACCATAGTAATTATACTATGAAAAAAGCAATATCATTTCATTTTATGCAATGCCTCATTATGTTATTTTGATAAATGTTTACTTAAGTAAAATTTTTGCGAGTACATTTAACCTACAAGTGTAAAGTTTAGTTATATGAACGTCCTATTTTAAATCAACACTAGTGCTATTTTGAGACTGACCTCGTATTGTTGAATCGCGGTCAGATGACGAAGGCGGCACCTGAGCTGACACTCCCCTGTTCAAGCTTTCGCACCACACCAGCGGGAGGACGTTTGGCCCCGACGGATTCAACTTGCATCAGACCTGCTTACATGACGGTTCTCCGGTGGAACCGGGTGAAACCCTTCGCTTCCCTAGCGAGGACCTTACTGCCAGACACCGCTGTCTACAAGTGCAAGCTACTGAATTTAAAGTCTTTACAATATTTATAACGCTCAGTTATTTTGAATGAGAAAGTAATTACATGATTTAAAAGTATACAAAGATATATTAGAATGTAATTACTGCCAAGTCGATAGGTACAAATTTATTCGCGAGAAGATTTTAGAGAGCTACAAAAATGTCGCTTAAAATTATAAGCTTCGCCTGTTTGTTCCTTTGTATAACTTTCAAAGAATTAAGACATAAATCAATTAAATAATAGATTGTTGGATATTCTTAAGATACTCAGTTTGGGACTTTTTAATGAATTTCAGATTTAAAAAATGTATAGAAAAAAACTGACATCTATAAAAAAGATAATTATAATTGAAAGATCATCATCCATTAAGAACAGTAAATTCTTAAAGAAAAGTAAAAAAAAAGAATAATCTCTTCTTTTTTTCTACTCCACATCCATTTTTACAGAGATATATTGAATTTTGTTTTTAGAGAGTCTTCTCAAAATGAAGATATTTTTAAAATATTTTCTTCAGTTATTTCGTTAATACTGATTCGGGAATTGTAGAAAATTAACCATATTCTTAATTGTAGTAATCGTTGTAGAGAGGATGTTTCATCTGCTAATTGAATTGTCTTGAAAAAGGTAATTAAAAATGGATAATTGTAAATATGAACAGAAATACAAATGTCAATTAAAAGTAAAAATAATATGATAAATTCATATTATGCCTATGATTTTAACTGCTTCCTTTTTATAAATAACTGCCACTATGGAATATAACATAAGATAAATAATTAATAATTTCCTTTCTATAAATAAAATAAGTTAATATGAAAAAAATATGATCAATCAGAAAACATAAACGATGCCCTTTCAAATTTATGATACGACATTGCCAAAGATAAATACACATTTAAACTGAAGAACTGAAAAATCCACTCAAAACTATAACAAATCAATATTAAGATTAAAATTAATTAACTATTAAACATTGCTATTAAAAAGTTGTTTCGTAAGCTTACTTGCTACATATTGGATCCGTTCAGAGCGGAAACCGCAACTTGTGTTCTATTCTTTTAAAGCATGAATGTGATTTCTAAAATGAAATGAATGATATGAAGACCTTGCAAAATTATAAAAATATTCTTTCACATTCTTAATGTAGCTGAGATTCGTGCTTTTTCCAAATACTTAATTAAACCATTTAATATGCTTTAAAAATACAGTGGATATTTCAGTTATTCACTGTAAAATTTTACTTTTTAAGCCTTTCTTATTTTTTAAAAACTTAACTATAAACTCAAACGTAGAATTTTTATGTGGTAGTAATTGAAATTCTGCAAAATCATCGGTTGAGAGAAGCAGTAAAACTGTATTTCTTTGAGGAACAAATTCGATGCAGAGTTTTTGTAGAATAACATAAAAAACACAAAATAAATGTTCAATTCTTCCTAGAAACTTAGTATTGAATGCATGCACATCCAGTTTCTAGTGTCGTGCTGCTACCAGAAACTCGATTTAGATTTCAAAACCTCTACATAAACTCGAAATCTAAAAGTATGTTGTGCCCATTTTTGCCTCATTTTTCACTCTATCCTATTTCGATTTTCAAGAGTTACACATGTCAGAAACTTTTCCGGATTCGGGAGAAATGGAAGAAACCAAAGCAAAAACAAAGAAGACATTTGAATACATTTACTACAAATACAAAACCCCTTCTCGGAAGAGAGAGGAAAAAATTCCCCATAAATCTGCATAAAAAGAAAGCTTTTATGACGAAAGATGCTTCTTTCTAGTTTTGAAGAACCTAAACGGATTTTGACATCCTTGAAGATGTTTAATTGAAATAAGCATGGAATATTGAAATTCAGTGGCCTCTTTTTATATCAGTCGTTTTTTAGTTTACCTTAATGTATTTAATTCTAATGTAATTAACAGTATTTATAAATTTTGAAATTTACTTTTAACTTGAAGGAATCCAAATAGGTTGAAAAGATAATTGAATTTGAATTTCTTTTAATGATAATAAAGTCCAAACTTCGTAGATTTTAAAGAAGACCTTGGTTTTAATATCTGTGAGATAGAACTGTAGATACAGTAATTTCAATCATACGCAACAAATAAAAATGAAATCGGAAACAGAGGTACTTTTTAACCGAAAATGAGCGATTTATTTTATTTTTACCATAACATTTTCCAAAATAATGTTTGATATGTTTATATTATATCTCTACCTACTCGACCTTAGTTTGTTTATTTTTAGCATATCAGTTAAAAAAAGCTTGAAAACTGCATTTGTTTCCAACGCATTTGGATGAACTAATTTACAAGTACAATATTTAAACACATTTTCTGAGGAATGAATATTTCACTCTGCTTGATTCACGAAAAATGGGATATATCAAAATCAATTCAATAAAATTTCATGAAATTTGGTATGCATGTATCCAATACCTTTGAGGGTGTGATAGACCGCGGATTTTAAGGTAGCTTCATTTAGACATGTTTTACCGACACTCAAGTTCAAAACACAGGCAAATTTTGACAAAAAGTCATTAACGGCAACTTCAAATGCTCACAATTTTTTTATTTATTAAAATAATTTTTATCTTGTGGTCTGTCACATTTTATGTAGTTTGAGCTATATGAGGCTAGGTGAAATAAAAATTAAATATTTCCATTACTTCTTAACTTACTCTGTTTTTCCTAACATTGAAAATTTTGCGAAATTTTCATTAAATAAATCCATTTTTTTTTTTCAAAAACTAAAAGGCAATGAGAGTATTTTTTTTCTTTTAATGGTGACCTATGAAGACTGTTTCAGCTGTTTGATACAATAAAAAATGTTTGTATATAATTTTTTAAAGATTCGTCTTCAAACCTAGTCGGATACCTTAAATCTAAATCTAAATTATTCTAAAGCTCTTATCTGGAGAATACTTTACAATACAATCATCATTTTTATTTTATTTAAAGCTGTTTGGAGAAATTACGTGAGTATGAGTTATAAAACATTAGTTGAATTTAAAAAAATAGTTAACGTTTTAGTTTAGATACATGAACATATTCCGTTAATTGTCATTTTGTAAATACCTGTGGAGAAATGAGTATTTGCATGGTAGCTTAAAAACAAATTTTTCCATACTATTCTTGCTTCAATTATTCGAAATTTCGTTAATTAATTACGAAAAATATTTAGATACTGCATTTGTCATATCTTACAATGGAAAATGATTTCAATTTTCGTAGAAGAGACCAAATGGCCATTAAATAATTTTAAGTCAGATCTTTATTTAAAATTAACAATAAAAAATATCAAAAAACATTTGTCACCGTAAGTGCGTGTCAGAAATTATAGTCTAATGCTGCAAATCTTTCCCTCGTACCTTTAACTAAAAAAAAAAAAATGTAGAGTCACAAAAACTTTGAGAGCTCTTTTCAAAGACTCTATCGCAATGCATACGAAAAATATTGTGATTTCAGCCATTTCTTTAAAATGAGAAACGTGCGCTGATAGGTAAAAGGAAAAAAAGTTTTGCTCATTTTAGATGTCATTTATAAATTAACCTGCTGATTAGAGTCACTTAAAAAAAGCAATATTTGCACCAAATATTCTATCAAATTCTGGTACGTTATGCGAATTTTGTCCTTTTTTTAATGCGTGATAATTTTGCAAAACTTAATATTTGATATTAACCTTTTATGTATTTGTTTTTTTTATTTAGGACCGCGATCTTTAATTATCATATTATTTAACAATTACGTTAATCTATCCATTGTAAGAGAAAAATGATTATTTTAAGGCTCCTAATATTTTACTGAAACTTGTATACAAACCCGTTGAATGCGCCATTTGAAACCTCTGTCGAATGTTTGGTAAATCTCATTATAAATCAAAGTTACTTTCCAGTGGATGCTATTGGATGTGGTTTTCTTTTTCAAAAAATAAATAAATAAAAATCATACATTTAATTAATAATGCATTAATAATAATTAATTAATAATAAATTAGTTTAAATGCATTGTAATTCCTAAATGGAAAATAGTTTTCGAAAAATATTCAAGAATATTAATTTCTTCAAATTAGCCTGAATTTCCTTTTGAATTTTAAAATCACTGCAGTCAGAATTTTCGCTTCAAGCACAAATTGAAATGATTGGAATGATCATATAAAACGTTTCCATTGAATTCATTTTTATTTCATATAATTTCTATCAATATATGCATTTATAACACACATTAAAATTTTAAGAAGGCCACTAAACATTTGAATAGGAACATTTTGCAATAGAGATGAAATATTTAATTTTTATTCTGAGGAAACTGTGAGAAACATGAGCCTTCTGTGTCAAAGACAAATGCACGAAAGTATCTAAAATTATTTATATTTGTCAGACATTATTTTTATTTTTAAAAACATATTTTTTACAACATACAGGGAAATGAAATGAATATTTCTCAAAAAACAGGTACACACATCTAAATAAGCATACTATTACTGCATATGAAACTTTATCAAAAGAATGTTTGATATTTCTATCTTATTTGCTTAGCTAAATAAAGCCATGACATTTTAAAGACGTGAAACAGAAAACTTCATTAAGTGTTTTCAAACGTGAAAATCATAATTTTGTTTCAAAAATGCTTTAATCTTGTTTGCAAATATAAGGGAAGGCCGAATATCCTTGAAAACAGCTTTTGTCGGATCTGCACCTTAATGGATCCTTTACCATTCAACGCAAGCATATGTTTTGAATTTTCCCGTTTGAATAAATTGATTTGATCAATAAAACTGAATGAAAGCAAACAATCTATTTGAATGGCTAGTTCAGAAACTAGCGCATTCATCACTCGCATATCTCTAGAATTTTCACATTTGAATAAGCTGATGCGATCAATAAAACTAAATGAAAGCAATCAACTTATTTGAATCGCTAGTTTAGAAATTAACAGAAAGGGATAAATTTAAGACAACTGAGCACTTAAGATAAATAGTCATTTCTGAGCAAGAGAAGAATTGATTAAGACTCGAGTGAGAAAGCATCCATCACTTGTTTCTGCTGGCCACAGTCCAACAGTGGTTTAATTGGAACGTACGGCTAATTGTGACTCTCAGTCCATTGACCAAAGCAGGAAGATTCAAGATGCTCGAGAGCAACGATAAAGAGGTCAAGCATGCGATGTTCCTCATGTTAAAGGGTTTCTTTCTCCTTAAGTTGATTGTTTCTTCCCTAGATACTTTAATCGATTCGGAGAAGAGTAACGAAAAAGGGACGAGGCTTTTGTAAGGAGTTTTGGATTGCTTTATGTTAGTAGAGATATACAGTATGGTTATAATTAAAGTTCCACGTTGAAATGGTCATAAAAGGAAAACTACCAGACCAAATGTTACCAATCTTGGAATAATTTAAAGGAGGTCGTGGGAATTTATTTTCGGCCAAAAAAAAAAAGTTCAAAGCTCACCACCAGAAGTTAAATGGCGCTATATCAATATTGTAAAGCAAAATAGGACATGAAGACACCGGTTTAAAATGTGTTTAATTGTTTCTTAAACGTGTTACAAACCATGTTCAATGTATGTTATCTCAAAGGTACTGTTTATGGTGATAATCTAAATAATTTGGCGGAACTGAAAAGATGCGATACACCGACATGTGAGTAATTTTCCTCCTGATATGCTAAGAGGTACTATTGAGAATGCAGTAATGCGATTTAACCTGCTTTCAAAAACTAGTGGACGCCACATAGAACAAGCTTTGTAACACGTTTCAGAAACGATTAAATACAGTTTTAAACCGATGTCTTCAAGTCCTATTTTGTTTAACAATATTGTATACAGCGCCATTTCTCTCCTGGTGGTGAGTTTTTGAAACTTTTTTTTCTTTTTGTGGAAAAGAAATTTCCATGGCCTCCGTTAAACTATTATCAAGTTTAATAACATTTGATTCAGTAGTTTTAGTTTTATGACCATTTCAAAGTGTAACTTTAATTATTAGCACGCTGTACTATGAACTAGATTACTAGGAGTGAAGAAAGACCCCGAAATGAATAGATGATGGTAATTGTTAAGATAGAGGCAAATAATAACAAACTTCTTCAAGTTCCATAAGTAATACCATTTCTACGGCAAGATATAATTTTTATAAATTTTACAGCAGCGAAGCCATTTTAATAGATTTTTTTAAAAAAAAGCATTTTATTGAGCATGTGGTTACTATAAATTTCTACGACTTTCCTTTATCTGTTTATCAAGTTTTCCATTTTAAACTGTAGAAAAATGGTCTTCAGAAACAAAATACTCAACCAATCCGCTTTTTGTATGTTGAGTATTTTGCAAAATATTTCTGTTGAGTATTTCGCAAACAAAATATTCAACCAATTCGCAAACAATATTTTTACAAAAAAATTATGATTTTTTTTTCAACCAAGAAAGAATTGTAAAAATTAGAAGGTTGATATTAGATCTAAAATATGAAGACGAATTTCCCATTTAAATTTCTTTATATTCTGTTGATGGAATAGGAAGTCACAACGCATCATATTAGAGGACGACGCCTTATTTACTGTTTGCGAGAAAGATTTTACTCGATATTTTCAGTCGGTAAATAAATCTTGAAAGATTTCTCCAAACTGTAGGATCTGAAAGACAGCCATACCATGAATAGTTCTCCCAAGAATATTGTTTGTTTCGATGGATATTTAGTTATAGAATAATACTCTTTATTTCTTCAGATAAGAGCTTTTATCTTTCCATCACTGAATTACTACCAAGGCTTATTTCGCATTCCTATCACTAAAGAAATAGTTTCTTTGAGATGGCTAAGAAAAAATATGGAAGAAATTTTCTATTGTTCACATCATTGACAAAAATTTCTTAATCGTTTTCAAATGGGATTAAATTATTGCCACAAAAACCCAGAATTGCACTGTACCTCATGGCATTATTTCATACAAAATCGATATTTAATACCAAGGAAAGTGTCTTTATAGAATAAAAATACAGATTTACTTTTGATGGGAATTCTAGGATCGAAATTTCTTGTTTAAATTTAATAATTGCTTTCATATTTGTGATTGCTTAAATAATTTAGAGAATCTAGAATGGCATTCGCACCTTCGTTATTACTTTTTCTCTAATTAGTTAGAAAGTATATAAGTGGCCTTATATGAGCTTATTCAAATACACTTTTATTCATTTCATCACGAATATAATCTTAAAGTCAATTCTCAGTTAAAATTAAAAATTCTCTAAAATTAAAATTAAATTCTCATTTAAAAGCGCAGTGTTTGTGCACTTTGATGACCAAAATTGTGATGTCTAATGCAATAAAAATCCTGAGAATCTTATCAAAAGTGTGTGTCACGAATATGGTATTATTGAGTGGCACTTCAAATCATTGCAAGTAAGGAGATGCTGGATTCTATAATATAAGTAGTTATAATGAAAATAGTTAACTTTCTTTTTCTTTTTATTTTTTAAAAGCATGTTCTAAGAAAAATGTTTGCTTGACTCATTAGATTAAAATAGTCAAATAAACATTTTTCTTTACAAAAATTACATTTGGACTCTAGTAGTTTCTAAATTACTGAATCTATAAAATGAAGTGAGGCCTGTCTTACCTTATAAAAAGCTTCGTATCACTGCGTATATGAGGATGATCCTGTATATTTTTCAAAATGTGGTGAAAGAAAATTCGAAACAATGTTTGTTAAAGACAGAAAAGGCAAAATCGCCGATCACACTTGGCCAGTCGAAAAATAATGGTTATTCATTAAAAGAAGATTTTTTAATGTTTGTAACTTGAAACACTACTCGATTCAAACTATTAATCTGAATGCAATCTTATAAACTATAGAAATTAGATAACTTTAAACATTATACTAAAAAGATTCATTTTTTAACTTCCATTTTTACAGATAGGATAAAAAGTCTTAAATGTGACCCATCTGTCTCATGCATGAAGAGGATTAAAGACAATTGACCGTTAGATCTCTGGGAACTAACCACTGATACAACCTATAGCAAAATTCAATATAGTGTTAAAAAAAAGGATGATCAAATATTTCTTGCTAAAAGCTCTATTTAAAATTGCATAGCTGAAATTTCACCAGAGTGGCCAATAGTATAAATATTTGAGGATCATGGGTAAAGAAAACTAATAAGACTAGAAAATACAGCTTGCTTTGATTTAAGTGTCTCTTTTTGACTCAATTTTGGAATGTGAATTCATATAATGATCTCAATTTTAGGTAGATTCTTTTTCTTCTATCTGCATACCTATCAAGGTCCCTGGAAGTATTTCTTTCAAAAGTTATTTTATATAAAGAGTGTCCACTTTAATAATACACAATAGCTAATTTCTAAACCCTTAAAAATAAGCATATATTTTCATTTGGAGAAAATGTTTTAAATGATATAAAGTGTTATATTTTATGTTATACGAGTCAATAAATGTAAATCTGAAGAAATAATGAAATCTAAATTTCTATGTAGCTTTCTGGTCTTATTAGCCAAGTTTGGAAAAATATTTTTACACACTAAAATTTTAAACAAGAATGCTCTTCCACCATTATAGCTGAACGAGTTATGAAGCTTTAAATATCACTATTTTAGAGTATTTCAAGAAATGAATTTCACGGTTTTAAGAACACTGTTAAGGTATCGTATTTAAATTAAAATTATCTTTTAAAGTAATATCATATTTAGATTTTTTTCGATTACTTGACATAAGGAAATATTATTACTAATTCGAGAAGACATCAAATATTAAATGATTTACTTAAAAATTTAATACGTCTCATATTTATTTCGGGTAGGGGAATTATGATAAACTTATCCTATAAGGTAAAAGGAACTCAAATTTTTATACTCAGCTGATTTATTTATAATACAAGCCGCCTTTGGCGACCAGCCGGTTCGCAAATATTACCGCTCGCTACAATTTTCAATTAAATATTTTAAGTAACTGGTCTCTTAATAGATTCTCAAACAAAACAAATTTAATCTTCAAATTTTGATAGTCATACCAAACTTATACTGTTGTTTAGATCGTTTCATTCAATTTACTCTATATATTTTGCTAATTTGTTGTCATTTCCGGTAAAACGTCAACTTTAATTTAAAGTGAAAATGATGAAATTGCAATTAATATAAAGATATTTTTTAATAAAACCAAGCGTTTTATTTTATTTATCATCTTTATTGCTATTTATTTATTACTATTATTATTGAATATGAGTATTGCAAACAGAATATCTCGGTATTTAAGTCTTATGTGAACTACAAAATATTTTTGATAATTTATGTAATATCTCAAAGAATAATTCAACAAAAATTTCTCAGATTTAGCATAAAATTCAGTTTTTAGTTTTGCTTTCAAAAGGATTGAAATGAAATCAATAATAATATTTTGTTCCGTATTATAAATATATTTCAAAAATTATGAAATCTAAATTTAATGCAGTAAGGTATCATATTCTGAGAAATATTCTGGACACACCAAATTTTAAATAAATGAAAGAATGTTTCTATTTTCCACGATCAACTAAGACTTATTTATGAAGTTTTGAATGTTAAAAATCTGGAAAAACTCAACATTTTCATAAACTTAGGTCAATTATTCTTAGAAACCTGCGCGCTGATTGGCGTATTTTTTTTTAAACGATCGATGGAAAATCTAAAATTATCCTTTTTTTTTTATTGAATAGTGATATTCAAATTTTCATAAATCAGTCAGTTTAAGTGATTGATTTAGTTGAATGGAAATTAACTCTTTTTTTTTAAATATTAGTGTTTCAAGAGCATTTTGTTATTCGTGATTTCGACAGCGGAAGCTTTGTGTAAAATCAAAAATTCGTTATTTATTAGAGCATTTATTGAATTAAG